>CM039510.1:3469869-3538508 GCA_022432975.1 Begonia masoniana | reverse complement strand
AGCGCCCCCATGGTTCAACAAACAGCGTCGATACGATCGTCAACAACCACTGATTCCGTTCCTGGGCGATCCTTCTTTGGGGAGTGGCCGATTTTCGGAATGGAGCCAACTTTGCGGTCGTGGGTTCTGCCACTCTTCCCAGATATGTGCCATTCTCGTTGAATATTCAGGTCATGCAGTTCCTCCATTTCAAGAATCGCTCACTTCAACTTGTTGCTGCTGGTACGTCATTAACGTCGCCAAATATTTATTACTTCCAGATAGTGTAGAGAATGGAAAGAATAACATTTTTTTGGCTTTTTAGTTTGTATGGACTTCCAGCAAACGCATAATACGTTTGCAAGGGTTATAGGCTATACTGTTATAGAAAAATTTTAGAGCATGTTTAGGGAAGATTGATAGCCGAATTTCTTTAGTTAACTTGACTTGTTCTCTTCTTGACGCCTGTGACTATATCTATCCAAGCATCTGTTATGCTATCAATAGATATTTTGCCGGTTCTTATTTGCAAAATGGTCTTTATGTTATTTTGATGTGAACTGAAATTGGGATGGCATCGGAGGGGGAAGAAGATGGTGGCTAACAAGAAATTGTAGTTTTTTGAGCACTTACGCTTCTTGTGATTGTGAATATGTAAATCGACATGATACAATATCAAATATGTGGCTAACTAAGCTGATTGAAATCGTTTTAGGTTCCTCAAATTTGATTGATGATAAAGGCTTCCAGAAGGCTCTTTATATGATCGACATTGGGCAAAATGACATTGCTGATTCATTCTCCAAAAATTTAACACTCGCCCAAGTGATTGAAAAAATTCCATCTTTCATTACAGAAATCAGGAACGCTGTTAAGGTAGTCAAGTCTGTGACCTGTTAATGACTTGTTATAATGAGGAGATTACAACTATTTGATCTTGGTGAAGTCTTGTTTGATCAATTCTCACATCTCTTTCATATTAAATGTAGACTTTGTATGATCAAGGTGGTAGGAAATTTTGGGTACACAATACAGGGCCATTGGGTTGTCTGCCTCAAAAGCTGACTTTAGTTAAAAATAATGATCTTGATCCACATGGATGTCTTTCAAGTTACAATTCTGCGGCAAAATTGTTCAACGAAGGACTACTTAAACTGTGCGAGGAGATGAGACATGAATTGCAGGATGCAAATATAGTCTATGTTGATATATATGCCATCAAGTACAATCTCGTTGCCAACTCCCTCGAAAACGGTGAGTTACATGTCAGTGTTATTAGTGCAACTTTTCCTAGCTTTTCTCTGCAAAGCATGAATTGGATAGTTTGTGTAATTTAAGCTTCAGGTTTCTCAAATCCCTTAATGGCATGCTGTGGCTTTGGAGGACCTCCGTACAATTACAATATCAAGGTGACATGCGGTCAGCCTGGGTATCAAGTCTGTGTAGAAAGTGCTCAGTTTATCAGCTGGGATGGAGTTCATTACAGTGAAGCTGCGAATGGGATAATAGCTTCAAAAGTGCTCTCCACAGCTTTATTCTACGCCACAGGTACGCTTTGATTTCTTTTGTCGTGGTTGACAGTTGACAAAATCTTGTCAAATTAGAACTTCCACAATTATAGGTAGTCCACTTTACTCGCTTGTTTAAGATAGAGCAAGTGAGAAGAATGAGAAAAGGAAAGAGAGTGAAGTGCTATGTATCAAATGATTTAATTTAAACTGCTGTCTGGAAACAAGTAAAGCATGGATGTTGTGGCAAGAAGACCACTACACATAAACTGCTACTAATAATTTACATGGCCGAGAAAGTTCATTTTTTTTGCTCGTCTTTGGAATGAACCTCGAAGAAACTTGCAACGAGTGTACATATCTGAATCACCCTTCCAGATTTTCATTATCCATCGCGATCACCTTATATGGCCTCCTACTTTTCCTCACTTTATCTTCTTTCTTAGTGTTTTCCTCTGCTTGTGAGGTGGATGGGCCTGGTTCTGGTCAGGATTATCTGTGCCGGAGAAAGTATTCTGGTTGGAAAGTTGGGTTCTAAATGCCTGCACTTCCTCTCCATCCAGTTTGGTTTCTTCTTTGGGGAAGAACATTTCTCATTTCTTCCTCATCTTCCTTCTACATTTCCCTCCCTCCGTGTTTGACCTTTACTTTATAAGGAACTACGTGGGATAAAAGCAAAACAAGCCTATGCAAGTGTAGCTCTCTCAAACAGTCAACTAATTCATCGGAAAACGGAGTAGATGTATAAGCCGCAGTAGGGAGGGGATAGATGCTTAAAGGTCTTATTGAAGAGTAAACAATGGAGGATAGTGTTCCTCTCATTTCTCTGCTTATTATACGAAGGGATGAGAGAGAGAGAGAGAGAGAGAGAGAGAGAGAGAGAGAGAGATGGAGACAGGGTAGTATTTTTATGAGTTGGTACCTTCAGAAGAGGACATCGGTTATTTATATTATCTAGTTCACTAGACAACTCCCAATCCAAATCAGCTGTTTATACAGATGATGGGTTGAAACAGATAAATGCACAAGAATGACGAGCACGTTGCTCATGGGAGGCTAAGTTCATGCCATTTTTTCTACAACTCCATTTGCTCATCTTCTTCGTTCCTGGTTTGGCTGATCCTGTAAGTACAAACCACGAAAAAGGCACGCCTACTTTTAACATACAAATGGAAGATAGGCTCCGATAAGACCTGAAAATGTGATAAGAGCAAGTAACCTCTTCTCCCCAACTTATTTACATGATTAACGTGTGAAAAACATTGACTAATAATTCAGCACTCCCAGGGGTAGGCGTGCGCTAGTCCAAGCCCTCCGCCCAACGGACTCCACGTTTTGCCCACAGATAGTACGCCCCTATCGGACCTCTCCCTCCAAACTCGTACAACTCTGGCGTTATCCTCTTCCTGTCAATCTCCTCCAGCACTGGAGTTAGTATACTCCAGGCTGCCGCAAGCTCATCACTTCTCATGAAAAGATGGCTGTCTCCATCGATCACATCGAGAAGAAGATGTTCATATGAATCTGGTACCTCTATATCATACCTATGGTGGTTATACATCGATAAGTCCACATATAGTATAGCATTTACTATTACTCTGCAACTACCAGACTTAATGTATTAAAGTTAGCATCATGCCGTGCTTACTTGTCCTTGTAAAGCAGATTGAGTTCAGGAGAATCCAGTAGCAATCCTAGTCCCGGAATCTTATTATTGACTCTGACTAGAATGGCTTCATCAGGTGCACCGCGAAGAATGATCTCATTCGTTGCATGGTCAATATTATGTCCCATACGCTCATGGTAGAGGTTTCCCGGAACGCGGCGAAACTGGATTCTTATCTCTACACTGCATCCAATAAAATCTTTAGTTTAGTATACAAAAAAAGACAAAAAACAAAAAACTTGATGAAAACTCAGTAAGCCAATTCGGCAGCTTTGTCTCATCCAGAACGTTTCTTAAACTCCACATCCCCTACCACTTAGGAGGATCGGCTAAACACCTGGAAATAACCTAAAACCCTATTCATCAAGATTTTCATCGTTGCATTTTTTTTATCACAACAAACAACTGAAAGACGTTTGACGAGAAGGAACAAGGTGGGGGGCCATAGCACTACAATTTCATCCTATACAGCAAAGGCTATGGCAGCATAATCAGAAATCAGCCTGTAGGGGCTGAATTATTTCTACTTCTATGAAAATAAACCTTTTATAACAAAACTGACCGGTGTTTTATAAGTCCCAGGCCAGATTTGATCATAAAAGGTACCCCATCCCACCTTGCATTATCAATGAAAAGCCCAGCAGCAAAATATGTGGGGGTCAGATTTTCCAAATAATCATGAACGTCTTTATGACTTGCTTTATACTGGCCTATAATGACGTCACTGGCTTCCAAGGGTCGGATGGATCTCAGAAGCTTGACCTGAAATTAAGCTTCTAAGAATACAAATAAGATGCATTTGAACTTTCTGCATTAACAAACATGCTTTACCTTTTCGTTTCAAATGTCTTCACCATCAAGGCTTATGGGTGGTTCCATGGCTAGTAATGCTATAGTTTGGAGAATATGACTCTGTATGATGTCTCCAATGATCCCATTACTATTGAAATACCTGAATTTATCAATAAAATATTAGATAATATGCATCAACTGTTCAAAATCTGAAAAAAAGTTCATCAAAAGATTAGGCACAAAGTTTACCAAGATAACTGCACAAAAGCGCAACTTAAAATAACAAGCAAATCACTCAGCTAAAAAAAGGCAAAAAAGCTGATTAATGAGTATGATTACCTTCATTTATGCACACCCTGTTCTTCTGATAAAATAACCTGGGATTACTATTGATTATGAGTTCTTAAATAATGAATGAAGGGAAGGCATCGTCCAATTATTTTATAAATTACCTGCACATTGCAAATGTATGTGCGGCTCTATAATGGTTGAAAAACTAAATTTGCAAACCTTAAAACGGTAAGATTCTCAATAAGATTCTTTCCCAAAAGGTGATCAATCCTGAAATACGAAAAATAGTCAATATATGATGAAGCAAACAAATTGGATAGTGAAAAGTGACACAAATATCAAGTATGCATGTTTATAAACAGAAATATTAAACAAAATCACATACCTGTCTATTTGCTTCTCCTCGAAATTTGAAAGAAGAGACCGTGTCCAACATATGAGAAGACAAGGCATCAAAGCCAAATGGTTTCTCAATTATTATACGATTCCAGCCTTTTTTAGTTTGTGCATTGTTTGCAAGAGAGACCGAAACATCCAAAAGAGCTTCTTGTGGTACAAAAAGATAAAATATCTTGTTAGCTTCAAAACCCCCCCTGTGGTACGTATGCTATTATAATATCATTGAAAGATATCCATATTTACGTAAGAAAGTACAAAAAAAGAATTAAGAAAACACATAAAAAGAAAGCACATCTTATTGCATCATGGACATACAGTAAGCTACCTCAATCTGCCCCATTAGAGAATTGAGCTTTAACATGCCAAGTCTGTTGTCATAACCACCATTAATGTAGAATGTTCTACTGAGAAAAGAATCAATTTTGTCTGAACAATTTTTTCTGTAAAATATTTTTCAAAATAAAAACATCAATACGCAGTAGTTTCCATTTACATGTTGAAAAGAGAAATGGATTACATAAGAAAACATTTTCGCATAAATTTCGGCAAGTCAAGTTGTTTATGTGTTAGCAAGATATCCACTTTGGTCAAATTTCGGCAAGTCAAGTTGTTTGCGCGTTAGTTTTGTTCGTTTGAACTAAAAAAAAACACTTAAAACAACTACTATTCTCATAATCAATTTATGCATATACATTGTGTAAATTTCCATTGTTCACTACTCAAAAGAATCTTCATCAATGCTTGATAAATCATACACCTCACACCTTGTAATTATAAATCCTATTATTAACAAGTATCAAATCACTCAGGAATTTGTTATTCATTCTACAGTCTATTAGTCATTTCTCTCTTCTTCTATGTACATTGAGACTTGACAAAAGAGACATTTTAAACCATCCCTCATCCAACATCCTCTGCTCTACACTCATCATGCAATTTTCTTATGTTGATGGTAGGAAAACATAAAGAAATCTGGTGAGGCGGAAACGTACTGGTGATCGGTTCGACAAGTTAAAGTGGAGGCTATAATGGATCGCAATTCTTCATCAGTCAAATTTTTTATTGAATAAAATACCTGAATTTATCAATAAAATATTAGATAATATGCATCAACTGTGAAAAAAAGTTCATCAAAGGATTAGGCACAAAGTTTATCCAAGATAACTGCACAAAAGCGCAATTAAAATAACAAAAGCAAATCACTCAGCTAAAAAAAGGCAAAAAAGCTGATTAATCAGTATGATTACCTTCTTTTATGCACACCAAGTTCTTCTGATAAAATAACCTGGGATTGCTATTAATTATGAGTTCTTAAATAATGAATAAAGGAAGACATCGTCCAATTATTTTATAAATTACCTGCACATTGCGAATGTATGTGCGGCTCCATAATGGTTGAAAAACTAAATTTGCAAACCTTAAAACGGTAAGATTCTCAATAAGATTCTTTCCCAAAAGGTGATCAATCCTGAAATACGAAAAATAGTCATTATATGATGAAGCAAACAGATTAGATAGTGAAAAGTGACACATATTAAGTGTACATGTTTATAAACAGAAATATTAAACAAAATTAGATACCTGTATATTTGCTTCTCCTCGAAATTTGAAAGAAGAGACCGTGTCAACATATGAGAAGACAAGGCATCAAAGCCAAATGGTTTCTCAATTATTATACGATTCCAGCCATTTTTAGTTTGTGCATTGTTTGCAAGAGTACAGAAAGATAAAATATCCTGTTAGCTTCAAAACTCCCCTGTTATGCTATTATAATATCATTAAAAGATATCCACTTTACATAAGAAAGTACAAAATAAGAATTAAGAAAACAAATAAAAAGAAAGCACATCTTATTGCATCATGGACATATCGTAAGCTACCTCAATCTGCCCCATTAGAGAATTGAGCTTTAACATGCCAAGTCTGTTGTCATAACCACCATTAATGTAGAATGTTCTACTAAGAAAAGAATCAATTTTGTCTGAACAGTTTTTTCTGTACAATATTTTTTCAAAGTAAAAACATCAATACGCAGTAGTTTCCATTTACATGTTGAAAAGAGAAATGGATTACATAAGAAAACATTTTCGCATAAATTTCGGTAAGCTAAGTTGTTCATGTGTTAGCAAGAAATCCACTTTGGTCATTGCACATTAGTTTTGTTTGTTCGAACTAAAAAAAAAAACACTTAAAACAACTACTAGTCTAATAATCAATTTGTGCATATACATTGTGTAAATTTTCACTGTTCACTACTCAAAAGAATCTTCATCAATCTACTACTCAAAAGAGACATTTTAAACCATCCCTCATCCAACATCTTCTGCTCTACACTCATCATGCAATTTTCTTATGTTGATGGTAGGAAAACATAAAGAATTCTGGTGAGGCGCAAACGTACTGGTGATCGATTCGACAAGTTAAAGTGGAGGCTACAATGGATCGCAATTCTTCATCAGTCAAATTTTTTCTTGAATAACCAAAAATGCCAACATTCTGCAGCCAAAATAAATAAGTGCTCACGTGTAAGCAAAATTCAAATTCTAGGTGGAAGAATCTCCCATATATTTATGATGCATATCAATAGTTGGACGAGGACCAAGAGTAGAACTAAATTGTGACACATGCAAATAATGTTGGTAACATGGACCAAGTGTAGAACTAAATAGTGAGACATGCAAACATTGTCGGTAAATCAAAATCAAGGTGGTAATAGAACTTATGATTCTGTTGAGTTCTACCATACACACAACCACAAAACAGCACAGTAAACTTCCAAACACAGCAATTCCACAGAAGCAAGAATCCAAAACAGACTTTCGAGAGGTCTACAGCTCTCCCACAATTCTAATGTGTCCCTCTAGTTTACCAGAAACATCACAAAATGCCCCCACTCCGTCAACTCTCATAATTAACCATAAAACCCCACTACATAACATTAACACTAAAACCTCAATGACAAATTTTTGCAAGAACAAGCAAAAAATGTCATTCATGACAGCTTGAAATGTCGAAGGTGCATTCGTAAGGCCGAACGGCATGAACAAAAACTCGTAGTGACCCTCGTGGGTACGGAAAGCTGTCTTGGGGACGTCCTCTAGTAGAACACAAATTTGATGGTACCCGGACTTTAAATCGAGTTTAGAAAAAATTTGTACTCCGTGCAATTCATCTAACAGCTCATCGATAATCGAAATCAGATACTTGTTGGGAACTATCACCTTGTTGAGAGCATGATAATCCACACAGAATTGCCAACTTCCGTCTTTGTTTACTAGTAACACAGGGCAGGAGAAAGAACTACAACTATGCCGAATAATCCACCAGCCAACATTTCATTAACAAATCTCTCGATCTCATTTTTCTGAAAATGGGGATAACGATATGGTCTCACACACTGGAGATTGCCCCTCTTTCAAAACAATGGCATAGACTTGGACACGACCGGGAGGAAGCTTTGTAGGTGACTCGAACAAACCATGATACTGGTCAATTAAAAGTTGTACATATGATGGAATATCTTTTAAGAGCGAAGGCTCGGATTCCGTTAATTGAAAATTATAGCACTCCAATAATACCCCTTCACCGCCCCCTTTAATAGCTTTCATCAAAGCTTTTAAGGAAACCAAATTCTTACAAAGGCTGGGATCCCCTTGCAATTTCACGCATTGTGTCTCTACCATGAACCTTATCGTTAACATAACCCAATTCACGTGCACATCCCCTAGAGTCTGTAACCACTGCATTCCTAAAATGATGTTGGAACTTCCCAACTCTAATGGCAAAAAATCCTCTTGAATTTTTAGTGTTTGCGACTTCAATTGAATGTTGCAGATAATCCATCAACTTTTGATAGAAAATTTCCACACCCATAAGAATTCCAGCACTACTTGTGCTATCCAATGCAAAATTGAAACGTTGAACCAATTTCAACGAAATAAAATTATGGGTCGCCCCATTATCAATTAAAACAATAATTCCTTCCATCTCCACCAACAACTTCATAGTTCTTTGAGATGTTAGACCCAACACAGAATTTACCAAAAGCTCCACGGCGTTAGGGTCTTGGTCAGTCACCTCCTCCTCAATCTCTTTTGTGAAGTTGTCCCTAATTTTTGTCTCATCAAAATCTTAATAGATTAGCACTTGCAACTCTCAAAATTTACATCGATGGTCGATACTAAATTTTTCGTCACACCAGAAGCACAATCCCTTTTCTACCTTTGCTTGCAATTCCGAATCAGTAAGCTTATGAAGCTGAACATTCGATTTAGGACATCTATTTTTGCCAAACTCTGACTATTACCTCCTGCTCGTGGTGCGAAATATGGGTCGTGTTACATATTGGGCAATATAGCGAAAGTCCTTCCAGTATAATTATGAACTGGGCTTGTCGAATAAGTGGATCTGGCCTTCCTGAATCCACTAGGATTTTTATTGGTCCTGAGAATGGCAATTTTGTCTTCTATTCATTGAGCTGTTTGCATGATTTGATTCAACTCATTAAGTCTGAAAACCAATAATTTAGCTCTACTATTAGTTTGTAACCCATTAATAAACTGAGCCTCCAATGTGACCAGGAATGTCTCGAAAGGTGGCAGCGAATTTCTCGAACTGCAACCTATTCTCTCACAATGCTTTGATAAAGTGCCATCATGCGAAGAACAGAATCGGTCCACAACCGATCCCTTATACTTTCCCAATTTTGAAATGGGTGTTGACCATCCTCCCATTGATACCAAGCGAGCGCCTCACCGTCGAGGTGCACTATCACTGCATCCATTTTTTTGGACTCTGTTCGATGCTGCAGAGCAAAATATCGTTCAACTCAAAAAACCCAATCATTGGGGTCTCAATTCTCAGACACATGCATCTCTATATTTCTAAGCCTAGTGTCTCCTGCCCACGTGCCCACTGTTTCTTCCCTCCTTGGCCGAGAAGAAAAATCATGTTCCAGGGGGCCAACAGTTTCCAGAACGCCCATGGCGAGCATTGGGTTCGCCGACCGCCAAACCGAACAGCGCTGTTGGACTTTGGTGACGCCTCTGGCCTCCTTCCTCTCCGTTGATAAGCCTCCAATTCGGAAGACGTATTCAAGAAGGAGCAGCACTAGCAGCGAAGTTGACAAAAGGAAGAGTGGATGCAATAATGAGTTCATGGGGGGCGAAACTGAAGGTTGATGGGGTACAGGGGTAATGCAGCGGAAGGGAAGGGATAATGGGATAGTGAAAGGCAAACGTAACCAAGAGGAGTTAGGATATAAAGTAGGAGAGTAGAGCAGCAAAGAGCAGAGAAGAATTCAGTAAAGAAATTGGGGAGTAGAATTCTTTTTTGCTTCTGTCTTTCTGCTATTTTCATTCGTTAATTCAAGTTAGTTGGGGTCTTATACATTCCTACTTTCATAGGAAAACAAGGGAGCTCAAGGATTCATTGTTGAAGAGAGAGGTTCATACAATCAATTTATATGATGTATCATTAGGGAATCAAGAGAAGATAAAGGTATTGGAGGAGATCAAGGTGAAGCATATGTGGAAGAATAAAGGAGTTTCAGGCTTGTGGTAGAATTCTTTTCTTTTCATTTCACGTGCACATTATTGGAGTGTAGCAGAATTAGATGTTAGTTTGGCCATCTTTTTGATGGTGAAGTAGAAACAAACTATTATCACTACTTCAATGTTTGTATCATAAACTCTCTATTTCCATTTTTTTTGGTTCGGTTTAAGTTATTCCGATCATTCATCATTCTCACAGCCCTGGTCACTTTTTTCATCCATCTAATACAAGCACGAAGGAGTTTGGAGACCTTATTGAGTTCTGGTTCGTGCTCTTGAGTCATTTCTAAAAAGGGTCAACACAAATTGGTGAAGAGGTGCCATTGTTAGTGGTGACCTTTCACATTGGCAGCTTTTCATTTGAGACTTCAACTAAGTGTTTGGCTCATCAATTGGAGTTATTATCATGTTATTTATCATTTAGATTTTCACTTTATACCAAAATGTCTTCCGAATTAGACAGGGTGTGGGAGGAGAAACAACAGTTTGAGAACACACAACATGAAACAAAGATATCCAAATAAGAAATATCGAAAACATGATGTTTGACAAATTAAACACTATCAGAAAACCCTGCAAAATTCAAAAATGAAAAATATTCATATTACCTCAGGAAGAAAGCCACTGTAATAGAGTGCAAAAAGAGCTGGAAAAATTTTCATCCTCGCCAGCTCACCAGTAGCTCCTATGACAGCAATGGAGAGGGAGGGTGATTTGCCATCCTCAATGCCAGTGGATGAATATGTTTGTAAGAAAGATAAAGGCGAATCCATGGAGGATACAACATCCTTGAAAATCTCACAAAGGGGATTTTTTGGAGAACTTGATTTACTTTGTGGCGACGAGTCTTCGAGCAAATCTGTAAAATGAAATATTACGCAATGATTGTTCCACTGGGAAACAGTCTAACCAGGTCGTACAATAAAAGATGTTTCTTTTGCTTCATACACGAATTTTCAGGGTTATGAAAGTAAAAGTGATACAATGACTAACCACTCGATAACGTTGTAGCTGATGCACCTTCGGTAAATTGTTGGTCCCAAGATAAAGTTGTATCTGAATTTTTTGGTAGTTGATCTTTCACTTGCTTCCTAACATTCTTAAACTCCTTTGTCAGTCCAAAATTTCCATTTCCTGTTTGAATATTCAGGCTGTGACACATCCAGAGTTTTAAGCGGCGAAACCTTCGGCAAAAGTTGGCCCTTCCTCCATGGATGACGAGGAGACCAAATGGTACTGCGAATTGACTGTTGGTTGGTAACAACTAGAGAGGAACCAGAAAGAAAAGACTAAATTTGAAACAGTTACGGAATTATAACAACTGCGAAAACATTGGAGCTAAATATAAAGAAAGTGGGTGAGCAAGGAGTCGTGGACCGCCCACCTGGTAGTCAGGGATAGAGAGTACGGTAGGAGTAGAGCAGAGAGTAAAGGGTGATCCGGAGTAGGGGAGTAAAGATGGCATGGGGGAGATCGCCGAGGTGGGGTTTAACTGTGAAGGGGAAGGGAGCAAGAAGGCGAGTGTGCGTATGTAAGTAAACATTGGGTGTCATTGGGATGGAACCAACCCAAAGTTTGGTTTGCAATCCAACTAAGTTTCATATAATTTGCATATTTGAAATGATACTATTTTAGGCCCAAAACCCTCATAAAAATCATCTCCCCTCCTTGTACAAGAGACGATGAACTCGAGGAAAGACTGAGATCTTGGCCTTTAATAAAAAACACAAAACTTGGACTGATACTCTTAAATTTGAAGATGTATCATCTTATCTTACTTCACTGCCGGAAAACTTGGACTTTTGCATTGTAAACGACAGACTTATTTTGTTATTTGAATTGTACTTTAGCCTCATCTCCTTTGGAAGTTCAACCTTCCAATACAAAATGCAAAGAGAAACGCAAGAAGCAAAGGGAAAAAAAGGAGCATGGCAGCTACAATATGTAATTGGTCACGATGGAACCCGAAGTAGTCTTCGAAGAATGCAGAAATATTCTTTCTTTCCCCAAAAACCTCAATCTCCTTGTCAATGTCTCCATACTGTGAAGTCAGCAGTCCATTCAAACTCCACGAGGTTGGAATGCAATAGTAAAGCCATATCCACCATTTTGGAATTTCCTGTCACAACATCATTACTAGGATCATGTCTCATGAAATCAGTGCTTTGTGTAGTGGTAGTCAAAAGAGTAGAGTCCAAGCTCACCGGTTTAGGAATTAGAAAACCCGAAAATAGATTGAACATGGTATAGCTTGCCGAGGTCACAATTGAGGCAACTGGGAAGCTGGAAGTCATGGCAACAACTGCCATTCCTAGATAGCTGAAGTAGAGCAATGCACTAAATATTGCATATAAAAACCATAACACCTTGTACGCTGAACTGTAATATCCGATCATGGGGTAAACGATAATCGTATACAAAGCTGCTTGAAGAAATAGGTATGGAACCTCAACCAGTACCTGCAATATTTCACAAGTTAAAAACAAAAGAGAGAACCATCAAGTACTTTGCAGGAATGAGCACCTGAGCAAGTGCATAAGCCCATGAACTGTACATTCCGGCAAATCTTTCTCGATACATGACAGTCCGCTCGGTTGATACGTATGGTAAAACTGACGAGCAATTATTTATGCCCATGAAGGTAATGGAAACGAACATTGAACCCAAGATGTTGAACAGATTCTGTTGGTTATCTCTGCCAAGTAGAAAGAATGGAAATCTTAAAATCTTTTGATGTCATTATAAATAGTTTGAAAGAGTAAAAAACGCATTCATTGTCACACATTTTCTTTCCTTGGTCCCAAAATAGAACCCCGACAATCAGTGATGACATGAGGGAGTGACCGATACGCATCAAATTATACTGAGGACTCCTCCAATAAGACAAGTGTTGTTTCCAAAGGCAAGATTTAAACTGTCCCCAAAAATTCTGTGAGAAGCGGTCTGAGAAATGCAAGTCTCTTGACCCAGGAAGGGGACTGCTCAACTGCCTCACAAGCTCGTCGTTTTTCCTATTAATTGCAAAACAAAGTATTTAACCATAATATGCAGTATACACATTAGTTACTTTATGATTTCAATCATTCAAACTGAGAAACATCGCAGGGGGGGTAGTGGTGTAAGTGAATGTTGACTGTCCAGCAATATGTTCATGCAAAAGACTGCAAGAATCAGTCAACTCACTTGAATAAAGCAGATTCTTTGTATATTTGGCCAAAATCAACGCCAAGTTCAGATTCTGCAGAGGATGAGGTGACCTCTAACATCCAGGTTGATGGGTTATAATTATTTCTTATCTTTGCAACACCAGGAATTCCCTGCTTGATTAAGATGAAAATTAAGATGAAAAGCTTGATTTGCTAAATACCTTGACGTTCAACAAAGGTTTTCAAAACTGACCTCAAAATATTCAATGACTTCACTGGAATGCTTGCCCAGTGATCCAGAGTATATCACCCGCCCACCCGTTTTCAATAAAATTAACTATGAAAGAAAATAAAGAAGCATGGTGATGGAAGACACATGATCCATAGAGTCCGCACTTCCAAGAGAAAAAAAATATTTTTTTACACCACTGCAAATTTACCTCATCAAATGCTTCAAATATATCAATGCTTGGTTGGTGGATGGTGCAAACAATTGTTCTTCCTGTATTAGCGACGTTTTTAATAGCTCGCATGACAATTGCAGCAGCTCTCGCGTCCAAACCAGTTGTAGGTTCATCCATAAAGATAATGGAAGGGTTGGCAACAAGCTCCACTGCTATGGTAAGGCGCTTGCGTTGCTCAGTTGATAGACCGCTCACACCAGGTATCCCAACTAAAGAGTCCTTTATATTATCTAGCTCAATGGTTTCGAGTACTTGATTCACAAATTCCTTCCATTTATCATAGCAACTTTTTTTTCAGTACAATAAGTATAGAAGCAACGTAATGTACTTGTCAGTAGAGAAAGAACTTACCCATTTTGTCTCCGATTCAATATCAGGAGCAAGACGCATCCAAGCAGAAAATATGACGGATTCTTCAACCGTGATTTGTGGAGAATGTATGTCTGTCTGCTCACAGTAGCCAGAGATCCTGGCAAAAGTTTCTTGAACCTTAGGATACCCACCAATCTTTACATCTCCTTCAATGTAGCCGCTGGTTTTTCTTCCTGCAAGAACATCAAGGAGAGTTGTTTTCCCAGCTCCACTAACACCCATCAATGCAGTGAGAACGCCAGGCCTCAATGCACCAGTAACATCAGAAAGAAGTTTTAGTTTTTTCTGGGTGAAACCCCGTTCTCTCATTTCCTTGAACCAAAATAAAATAAAAAAGAACATTAATGCATGTTGACAGCTTTTGGTTCTGCCCCTGTTACAGTTATGGCTATAGTTATAAAAAGATCCATGAAAATTACCAGAGGTGTGTCCACGTAGTATTGCAGGTCTTGAAACGTTGGAGTTAAGGGTGTAAAAGGTAACACTATCCTGCCTGTTTAAGAATTAAGCATTCATAAAACCATGAAAAAAATATTATTGGACACCAGTGCTTTGAAGAAAAGATGGAAAGAAAAAGCCTACCCTTTCCTGTCGCCATGCTTCTTCTATTTGGAGACACATTTCTTTTCTCAGTTGTATTCTCAGAAGAATCCTCACCGCCATGTATTTGGGAGAGCCTTTCATGCGAGATAATTGGACGAGATGCTCCTGGAGCTGTATGCAGAATATGTAACATAAGAAATCTGTCAATTGCTTGATTGAATATTGCAAGATAGAGAGATGAACTTACAATTCAAGAAAGTTAAAGCCAAAGTAAATCCAACATTGAAAAATATTGCAAGTGCAAACAATGCACCAAGTGATATCCAATAATAGTATCCATCAAAGTTCATCCCACGGCTTCCCAATATTTCTTGGGCTATAGTAGTGTTGGCAGAAAGAATCTACAGTAAAAGATGAGTAAGGCAATTAGAGGCATGGAAATGGTGATACAATAAGAATTAATTTTCTGCACATGGACCATAGTATCCACTCAATCATTGTAGAAGTGGGACAATTTGTTTATTTGATTTGGAACTCGCCTTCTGCCACCGTGGACTGAGAAATTCATTGGTGGAAAGGCCAATCTCACCATATGTAATTGGGGAGAGCCAAAACATCCAACTTAACCAAGCCGGCATAGAAGCTGCACCAAGCGAGGTCATTAACTTCTTCATTTTACTTGACCTCAAGAACATGTTGGAAAAAAGTCAAGAGACAAAAAAGGAGGCCTTACGGCGATTGATGACAAATCCTCCAAATAACAGGACAAAAAATATCGCAAAGCCACCAGCCATCATTGAGGCAACATTCGTCTGACAGACCGAGGCCAGAAATCGAAACATGGATAATGACGTTAAATGCACTGCAAATAGTAGAATGAGCTGACGAAAGAACCTGCACAGATCCAATTTATGACAATTCAATTTTTATTTAGACTACTTAATTTTGTTTGTTGTTCTTATTACTCACATGCATCTTTTGAGCACTACCGACACTTACTCTTACGAGTGATGACAAGTGCAGGATTTGGTCAAATGCAAGGGATATAGTCTAACTGGAGAAAAGCCTTAAACTAACCTGTCCACCTGAGGAGTGTATCCAATAACATAATAAGTAAGACACGTCCAAACAAGTGATTCAGCGACCGAAAGAGGGATCTTTAGAACTGCTGCGGGGATTGCATATGCCCATGCCGGGTAGAAGCAAAACTCTCTCTGCTTGTAGAAAACTTCAAGCCTTTGAATAGTCAAGGACACCTCTGGCAGCCCATTAACAAGAAGTATAACCAGCGCATAAAACAAGGATCCCATATAGTAATTTGCATGTAAAACGTCAATGTCCATACGAGTCCGCAAAAATACAGTCATTGTGATAAATGCAATGATCACCAGCTGCAGATGAAGATTGAATAATAAACTTATCAGATTTGCGCTTTGAGTATCAGTGATTGAAAAACTTCCTTTTACCACATCGACCTTTAAAACACATATGACAATTCATAAACACTTCAAACTGTAGACTATAGCTAATCACAGACCTGAACCATTTTGAACACGTAGATGAAAGAGTTCCTTTTCATAAGCAGGAGTTCCCTTGATGCACAGGCTCTAAAGAGTTCCCATTTGGAAAGTGAATACAAACTGGAGGACAGAGTATTCTCTTGGCTTTTTGATTTTTGGGGTGGCTTTGCAAGGTCCATATCTAACATCTTCCCGGCTGTAGAGGACTGAAATTTCCTACAGAACGTATGAATAGACATATAACTGTAAGGAAGTTCATTGCGGCACCAGTACTGCTCTTGATCTTTCTTGGATATAACCTGCAAAATGAATAGGGTAATGTCCCTTTTGAAGAGCAAATAAACAGATCAGAAAACAAAGAATCACGAGTTTGATAAGGTACCTCTTGAAGAAAATCCGCCACCCCTTTCCTTTCAGGGCACCTAAATCCACAAGTCTCAAAGAAATTGAGAACAAGGTCACAAGGACCGTGATAGACAATCTTTCCTTGAGCCATTAGAATGATGTCATCGAAGAGATCATAGGTTTCCGGTGCTGGCTGAAGAAGGGAGACAAGTATGGTACCATTTGTGAGATGGACAAAGTGTTGAAGACATGCAACGATTTGAAATGCAGTGGAACTGTCCAATCCATTTGTTATTTCATCCATGAACAGAGCTCTAGTGGGACCAACAATCATCTCAGCTGCAAAGTATTTTGTTAAAATTCTTGAGCCCAAACGAAGATACAGTATCTGAGGAAATGCAATAAATAGATCATTTTTCTAAGAAATCACCTGTAGTTAATCTCTTCTTTTCACCGCCGGAGATACCTCTTCTCATGGCATCTCCAACTAGAGTATCAGCACAAATATCAAGTCCAAGGATCTGGAAGCCATGGTCACATCTGAGATAAGTTGTTTAGCTTAATCATTTGATTTAAAAAAAAAAAGGCAGATTTTGATTTTGTATCAACTTTGTTTGAGGAAAATGACCTTTAATATGTAATCAGTTTGCAGACTTTGTTTCAATCCTTTGACAGAAATTGCCTGTAAGTGACATATAGGTCGCAACATTACAGTATATATCTCAAGGAAGCATGAAAAATAAAAAGATATCGTAAACCACGGAAGCATGAAAAATAAAAAGACATCTTAACCACAGACATTAAGTTCTATAAATAGTCACATTGATTCTCAATTGACAGTTAGCTTAGACAAAATAAAGCTGATTCACTTGTGCATGTGCCTAAACTATTTAATATCTATTTTGCACATGCTTGGGACTAGCTCCTAATAATCACCTTCATGTAAGTGTCAATATCTGGATCTGGAACAATTCCTGCTTCTTTTTCTTTTCGGTTTACCTCCATCATAATCTCTAAAGTAAAAAGAAAAATAAAGTCAGTGCAATAAATTCCGAGACGTCTTCAACAAGTACATCTAAGCTGCTTGAAGAAAAGAAGTACCATCTCGGTCTCCAATTCCCTGACAGCAAGCTGAAAAATCAACGGTTTCCCTCACAGTCATCTCATGAATGTGGAGGTCATATTGGCTGATGTAGGCTGAGGTCTTCTGCGGGACAAACTCCTCAAGTTTGTGTCCATTGTAAGAAACTTCACCGGCAACCTGTTGCAGATAACATGCAGAGACAAGACTTATTTTCAAAACACCTCCAAAAGATCCGTGCATGATTTTTTGATTAGAGTACCTTAAGGGATTTGTTTAAATTTCCTGAAAGGGCCTTCAAAAGAGATGTCTTCCCGCATCCTGGGGGTCCAAGGAGCAGTGTTAACCTGCAACCATGTCAACATCCTCCTTAGCTTGAATTACAAAACTTCCCAAAATATGAAAATCAATTTCAATCAAGATTTTTCATAAGCATGTACCTCCCAGGATTTATGATTCCATTAACTTCATTTAGTATATTTATCTTGGCTTCACGTGACTTTAAACCAGGTAGTTTTACCAAGTCCTGTTAGGATAAACCACATCCAAATGGATCATATTACAACTACCCACAATGACCATATAATTAAAGGATGCCTTGTAAATGCGCATGCATTGATGGTTTTGAAACTTGTTATCATTCTTTCACTTACAAAAACATGTCTTTTAAAGCATATCTCTGGGATCGTAGTGAAAAATCAACGATCAAAAGAATTGACTTAGAAAAAAATTTACAAACCATAAATGGAAGTTCTTACTGAAATTCTGCCTCGAAAAGAATTCCATAGTGTTGGAAGTGCCTTCCCGTGAACCACCTCACATTTTGCTTCGACACAAAGATTCTTATATCTAACCTCGGTCGCCGGAAATTGTACTCCAATCCTACAAAAATGAAGTTGTAGCAGTAAGAGCAGTGTAGAATTATGCAATCCATTGATGCACAAAGAAACAGAAGAAAAGTGAAAGGGCTTACTTGTTTATTCTGTCTCTAATTCTCCTCAACAGCTGAAGGTTGTCGTTCTCGATGTGTTTGATCAGCTTTTCAATAAACACGCGTCTTTCTACATCTCCAAGCTTGGTGACGTCGATCACTTGTCTCGTCTGACTGTTATTCCCATCAAGATGGCCTCCATAATCTGCCTGATCAAACAAAGAAGATCTCAGTCGGTCAAATGTTGGCAACCTCTCAATTGCAGCCCATTGCAGAGCATATGCAGCATCCACATCATCTTTGGTGCCATGACTCGCAGCTGAATTGCCTTTGAAACTTGAAGTGTTCCGCTGAAATGAAGATCTGAAGCTTCTTCCTATCTCTGCAAGCTCTATTCTCAGTGACTCTATCTCTTCTATTCCAACCATTTGAGCCATTCTTAGAAACTTGGCTACAAATTCTGAAGAAACTTCACTACAAAGGTCTCATAATAGATATGCACATATTATGCTTCTGCCTTTTCAGTTTACACTAACGATGCATTGATGAACTAAGGGATTGCATCATTTTTATAGTTACTGTCCAGGAATGTGTAACGTTATAAAATAACCAACGAACAAGTTGACTTTTTTGCATCAAATAATATGTTTAACAAGCCAAAAAAATGTAAATAAAGAGGAACGAGGAAAAGGATGGCAATGATTTGGCCTAATTTAATAGAGTTTTGGAAACACGTGATTCACTAGACACTAATCTCGCTGATGGAGATTCTATTCAAGGCTGTAGTCGGTGTCCAGCACATGATGACGAGAAAACAATGGAGGACAGTGTTCCTCTCATTTCTCTGCTTATTATACAAAGGGATGAGTGTGTGTGAGAGAGAGAGAGAGAGAGTGATGGAGACGGTAGTATTTTTATGAGTGGGTACCTTCAGAAGAGGACATTGGTTATTTATATTGTCTAGTTCACTAGGCAACTCCGAGTCCAACTCCGAACTACTTTCCAAATCAAAAACGTGTTCTGTGTGTGTTAAATAAACCGAATCAGCTGTTTATACAGACGATGGGTGAAACAGATAAATGCACAAGAATGACGAGCACGTTGCTCATGGGAGGCTGGTTCATGGAAAGTATTGCATTTTTTCTGCAACGTCATCTGCTCATCTTCGTTCCTGGTTTGGCTGATTCTGTAAGTACATACCATGAAAAAGGCACGCCTACTTTTAACATACAAATGGAAGATAGGCTCCGATAAGACCTGAAAATGTGATAAGAGCAAGTAACCTCTTCTCCCCAACTTATTTACATGCTTAACGTGTGAAAAACATTGACTAATAATTCAGCACTCCCAGGGGTAGGCGCGCTAGTCCAAGTCCTCCGCCCAACGGACTCCATGTTTTGCCCACAGATAGTACGCCCCTATCGGACCTCTCCCTCCAAACTCGTACAACTCTGGCGTTATCCTCTTCCTGTCAATCTCCTCCAGCACTGGAGTTAGTATACTCCAGGCTGCCGCAAGCTCATCACTTCTCATGAAAAGATGGCTGTCTCCATCAATCACATCGAGAAGAAGATGTTCATATGAATCTGGTACCTCTATATCATACCTATAGTGGTTATGTATCGATAAGTCCACATATAGTATAGCATTTACTATTACTCTGCAACTACCAGACTTAATGTATTAAAGTTAGCATCATGCCGTGCTTACTTGTCCTTGTAAAGCAGATTGAGTTCAGGAGAATCCAGTAGCAATCCTAGTCCCGGAATCTTATTATTGACTCTGACCAGAATGGCTTCATCAGGTGCATCGCGAAGAATGATCTCATTCGTTGCATGGTCAATATTATGCCCCATACGCTCATGGTAGAGGTTTCCCGGAACGCGGCGAAACTGGATTCTTATCTCTACACTGCATCCAATAAAATCTTTAGTTTAGTATACAAAAAGGACAAAAAAAAAAAAACTTGATGAAAACTCAGTAAGCCAATTCTGCAGCTGTCTCATCCAGAACGTTTCTTAAACTCCTGCACATCACCTACGGCTTAGGAGGATCGGCTAAACACCTGGAAATAACCTAAAACCCTCTTCATCAAGATTTCCATCGTTGTAATTTTTTTTATTACAACAAACAACTGAAAGACGTTTGAAGAGAAGGAACAAGGTGGGAGGCCATAGCACTACAATTTCATCCTATACAGCAAAGGCTATGGCAGCATAATGAGAAATCAGCCTGTAGGGGCTGAATTATTCCTACTTCTATGAAAATAAACCTTTTATAACAAAACTAACCGGTGTTTTATAAGTCCCAGGCCAGATTTGATCATAAAAGGTACCCCATCCCACCTTGCATTATCAATGAAAAGCCCAGCAGCAAAATATGTGGGGGTCAGATTTTCCAAATTTACATTAACGTCTTTATGACTTGCTTTATACTGGCCTATAATGACGTCACTGGCTTCCAAGGGTCGGATGGATCTCAGAAGCTTGACCTGAAATTAAGCTTCTAAGAAATACAAATAAGACGCATTTGAACTTTCTGCATTAACAAACATGCTTCACCTTTTCGTTTCGAATATCTTCACCATCAAGGCTTATGGGTGGTTCCATGGCTAGTAATGCTATAGTCTGGAGAATATGACTCTGTATGATGTCTCCAATGATCCCATTACTATTGAAATACCTGAATTTATCAATAAAATATTAGATAATATGCATCAACTGTTCAAAACCTGAAAAAAAATTCATCAAAGGATCAGGCACAAGTTTACCAAGATAACTGCACAAAAGCGCAATTAAAATAACAAAAGCAAATCACTCAGTTAAAAAAAAGCAAAAAAGCTGATTAATGAGTATGATTACCTTCCTTTATGCACACCAAGTTCTTCTGATAAAATAACCTGGGATTACTATTAATTATGAGTTCTTAAATAATGAATGAAGGGAAGGCATCGTCCAATTATTTTATAAATTACCTGCACATTGCGAATGTATGTGCGGCTCCATAATGGTTGAAAAACTAAATTTGCAAACCTTAAAACGGTAAGATTCTCAATAAGATTCTTTCCCAAAAGGTGATCAATCCTAAAATACGAAAAATAGTCAATATATGATGAAGCAAACAGATTAGATAGTGAAAAGTGACACATATTAAGTGTGCATGTTTATAAACAGAAATATTAAACAAAATTAAACACCTGTATATTTGCTTCTCCTCGAAATTTGAAAGAAGAGACCGTGTCAACATATGAGAAGACAAGGCATCAAAGCCAAATGGTTTCTCAATTATTATACGATTCCAGCCTTTTTTAGTTTGTGCATTGTTTGCAAGAGAGACCGAAACATCCAAAAGGGCTTCTTGTGGTACAGAAAGATAAAATATCCTGTTAGCTTCAAAACCCCCCTGTTATGCTATTATAATATCATTAATAGATATCCAATTTACATAAGAAAGTACAAAATAAAAATTAAGAAAACAAATAAAAAGAAAGCACATCTTATTGCATCATGGACATATCGTAAGCTACCTCAATCTGCCCCATTAGAGAATTGAGCTTTAACATGCCAAGTCTGTTGTCATAACCACCATTAATGTAGAATGTTCTACTGAGAAAAGAATCAATTTTGTCTGAACAATTTTTCCTGTAAAATATTTTTCCAAAGTAAAAACATCAACACGCAGTAGTTTCCATTTACATGTTGAAAAGAGAAATGGATTACATAAGAAAATATTTTCGCATAAATTTCGGTAAGTCAAGTTGTTCATGTGTCAGCAAGATATCCACTTTGGTCATTGCACATTAGTTTTGTTCGTTCGAACTAAAAAAAAAAACACTTAAAACAACTACTATTCTAATAATCAATTTATGCATATACATTGTGTAAATTTTCACTGTTCATTACTCAAAAGAATCTTCATCAATGCTTGATAAATCATACACCTCACATACCTTGTAATTATAAATCCTATTATTAACAAGTATCAAATCACTCAAGAATTTGTTATTCATTCTAGAGTCTATTAGTCATTTCTCTCTTCTTCTATGTACATTGAGACTTGACAAAAGAGACATTTTAAACCATCCCTCATCCAACATCCTCTGCTCTACACTCATCATGCAATTTTCTTATGTTGATGGTAGGAAAACATTAAGAATTCTGGTGAGGCGGAAACGTACTGGTGATCGATTCGACAAGTTAAAGTGGAGGCTACAATGGATCGCAATTCTTCATCAGTCAAATTTTTTCTTGAATAACCAAAAATGCCAACATTCTGCAGCCAAAATAAATAAGTGCTCACGTGTAAGCAAAATTCAAATTATAGGTGGAAGAATCTCCCATATATTTATGATGCATATCAATAGTTGGACAAGGACCAAGAGTAAATTAATTGTGACACATGCCAAATAATGTTGGTAACAAGGACCAAGTGTAGAACTAAATAATGATACATGCAAACATTGTTGGTAAATCAAAATGCAAGGTGGTAATAGAACTTATGATTCTGTTGCGTTCTGCCATACACAACCACAAAACAGCACAGTAAACTTCCAAACACAGCAATTCCACAGAAGCAAGAATCCAAAACAGACTTTCGAGAGGTCTACGGCTCTCCCACAATTCTAATGTGTCCCTCTAGTTTCCCAGAAACATCACAAAATGCCCCCACTCCGTCAACTCTCATAATTAACCATAAAACCCCACCACATAACATTAACATTAAAATCTCAATGACAAATTTTCGCAAGAACAAGCAAAAAATGTCATATCATGACAGCTTGAAATGTCGAAGGTGCATTAGTAAAGCCGAACGGCATGAACAAAAACTCTTAGTGACCCTCGTGGGTACGGAAAGCTGTCTTGGGGACGTCCTCTGGTCGAACACAAATTTGATGGTACCCGGACTTTAAGTCGAGTTTGGAAAAAATTTGTACTCCGTGCAATTCATCTAACAACTCATCGATAATCGAAATCAGATACTTGTTGGGAACTATCACCTTGTTGAGAGCACAATAATCGACACATAATTGCCAACTTCCGTCTTTGTTTACTAGTAACACAGGGCTGGAGAAAGAACTACAACTATGCCGAATAATCCACCAGCCAACATTTCATTAACAAATCTCTCGATCTCATTTTTCTAAAAATGGGGATAACGGTATGGTCTCACACACTAGAGATTGCCCCTCTTTCAAAACAATGGCATAGACTTGGACATGAGCGGGAGGAAGCTTTGTAGGTGACTCGAACAAACTATGATACTGGTCAATTAAAAGTTGTACATCTGTTGGAATATCTTTTAAGAGCGAAGGCTCGGATTCCGTTAATTAAAAATTATAGCACTCCAATAATACCCCTTCACCGCCCCTTTTAATAGCTTTCATCAAAGCTTATAAGGAAACCAGATTCTTACAAAGGCTGGGATCCCCTTGCAATTTCATGCATTGTGTCTCTACCATGAACCTTATCGTTAACAAAGCCCAATTCACGTGCACATCCCCTAGAGTCTGAAACCACTGCATTCCCAAAATGATGTTGGAACTTCCCAACTCTAATGACAAAAAATCCTCTTGAATTTTTAGCGTTTGCGACTTCAACTGAATGTTGCAGATAATCCCTTGACTTTTGACAGAAAATTCCATACCCATAAGAATTACATAACTACTTGTGCTATCCAATGCAAAATTGAAACGTTGAACCAATTTCGTTGAAATAAAATTATGGGTCGCCCCATTATCAATTAAAACAATAATTCCTTCCATCTCCCCCAACAACTTCATAGTTCTTTGACATGTTAGACCCAACACAGAATTTACCAAAAGCTCCACGGCGTTAGGGTCTTGGTCAGTCACCTCCTCCTCAATCTCTTTTGTGAAGTTGTCCCTAATTTTTGTCTCGTCAAAAATCTTAAAAGATTAGCACTTGCAACTCTTAAAATTTACATCGATCGCCGATACTAAATTTTTCGTCACACCAGAAGCACAATCCCTTTTCTACCTTTGCTTGCAATTCCGAATCAGTAAGCTTATGAAACTAAACATTCGATTTTGGACATCTATTTTTGCCAAACTTTGACTATTACCTCTTGCTCGTGGTGCGGAATATGGGTCATGTTGCATATTGGGCAATATAGTAGAAGTCCTTCCAGTATAATTATGAACTGGGCTTGTCGCATAAGTGGATATGGACTCCTTTTCAACTCATTGAGTCTGAAAACCAATAATTCAACTCTACTATTAGTTTGTAACCCATTAATAAACTGAGCCTCCAATGTGATCAGGAATGTCTTGAAAGGTGGCAGCGAATTTCTCGAACTGCAACCTATTCTCTCACAATGCTATCTTGCGAAGTGCCAGTAAACGCTTTGATAAAGTGCCATCATGCGAAGAACAGAATCGGTCTACAACCGATCCCTTATACTTTCCCAATTTTGAAATGGGTGTTGACCATCTATAACGACTGCCCAGCTGTACGTTGCTGGCACGTCACCCCAATCTAGCCTCACCAGTAACGACTAGATCTCAGCAACGTACAGCTGAGCAGCAACGTACAGCTGGGCAGTCGTTACACCATCCTCCCATTGATACCAAGCGAGCGCCTCACCGTCGAGGTGCACTATCACTGCATCCATTTTTTTGGACTCTGTTCGACGCTGCAGAGCAAAATATCGTTCAACTCAAAAAACCCAATCATTGGGGGTCTCCATTCTCAAACACATGCATCTCTATATTTCTAAGTCTAGTGTCTTCTGCCCACGTGCCCACTGTTTCTTCCCTCCTTGGCCGAGAAGAAAAATCATGTTCCAGGGCGCCAACATTTCCAGAACGCCCATGGCGAGCGTTGGGTTCGCCGACCGCCAAACCGAACGGCGCTGTTAGACTCTGGTGACGCCTCTGGCCACCTTCCTCTCCGCTGATAAGCCTCCAATTCGGAAGACGTATTCAAGAAGGAGCAGCACCAGCAGGGAAGTTGACAAAAGGAAGAGTGCATGCAATAATGAGTTCATGGGGGGTGAAACTGAAGGTTGATGGGGTACAGGGCTAGTGCAGCGGAAGGGAAGGGATAATGGGATAGTGAAAGGCAAACGTAACCAAGAGGAGTTAGGATATAACGAAGGAGAGTAGAGCAGCAAAGAGCATAGAAGAATTTAGTAAAGAAATTGGGGAGTACGAGCCTCCATTATTAGCTCGATTGTATTTCGCTTTCAGTTGTCTTTCTGCTATTTTCATTCATTAATTCAAGTTAGTTGGGGTCTTACCACATTCCTACTTTCATAGGAAAACAAGGGAGCTCAAGGATTCATTGTTGAAGAGAGAGGTTCATACAACCAATTTATATGATGTATCATTAGGGAATCAAGAGAAGATAAAGGTATTGGAGGAGATCAAGGTGAAGCATATGTGGAAGAATAAAGGAGTTTCAGGCTTGTGGTAGAATTCTTTTCTTTTCATTTCACGTGCACATTATTGGAGCGTAGCAGAATTAGATGTTAGTTTGGCCATCTTTTTGATGGTGAAGTAGAAGCAAACTATTATCACTACTTCAATGTTTGTATCATAAACTCTCTATTTCCTTTTTTTTGGTTCGGTTTAAGTTATTCCGATCATTCATCATTCTCACAGCCCTGGTCACTTTTTTCATCCATCTAATACAAGCACGAAGGAGTTTGGAGACCTTATTGAGTTATGGTTCGTGCTCTTGAGTCATTTCTAAAAGGGGGCAACACGAATTGGTGAAGAGGTGCCATTGTTAGTGGTGACCTTTCACATTGGCAGCTTTTCATTTGGGACTTCAACTAAGTGTTTGGCTCATCAATTGGAGTTATTATCATGTTATTTATCATTTAGAATATATCTTATTTCATGGTGAAGTAATAAACTATATTTATATCAAACGAAGTGAAGCTCGTTGGTTAGTTGCAATTTGACTAATTTCTTTGCAAATTTTCATGCCCAGATTTTCACTTTATAGCAAAATGTCTTCAGAATTAGACAGGGTGGGGGAGGAGAAACAACAGCTTGAGAACACACAACATGAAACAAAGATAACCAAATTAGAAATATCGAAAACATGATGTTTGACAAATTAAACACTATCAGAAAATACTGCAAAATTCAAAAATGAAAAATATTCATATTACCTCAGGAAGAAAGCCACTGTAATAGAGTGCAAAAAGAGCTGGAAAAATTTTCATCCTTGCCAGCTCACCAGTAGCTCCTATGACAGCAATGGAGAGGGAGGGTGGTTTGCCATCCTCAATGCCAGTGGATGAATATGTTTGTAAGAAAGATATAGGCGAATCCATGGAGGATACAACATCCTTGGAAATCTCATAAAGGGGATTTTTTGGAGAACTTGATTTACTTTGTGGCGACGAGTCTTCGAGCAAATCTGTAAAATGAAATATTACGCAATGATTGTTCCACTGGGAAACAGTCTAACCAGGTCGTACAATAAAAGATGTTTCTTTTGCTTCATACACGAATTTTCAGGGTTATGAAAGTAAAAGTGATACAATGACTAACCACTCGATAACGTTGTAGCTGATGCACCTTCGGTAAATTGTTGGTCCCAAGATAAAGTTGTATCTGAATTTTTTGGCAGTTGATCTTTCACTTGCTTCCTAACATTCTTAAACTCCTTTGTCAGTCCAAAATTTCCATTTCCTGTTTGAATATTCAGTCTGTGACACATCCAGAGTTTTAAGAGGCGAAACCTTCGGCAAAAGTTGGCACTTCCTCCATGGATGACGAGGGGACCAAATGGTACTGCGAATTGACTGTTGGTTGGTAACACCTAGAGAGGAACCAGAAAGAAAACACTAAATTTGAAACAGTTACGGGATTATAACAACAACTGCGAAAACATTGGAGCTAAAAATAAAGAAAGTGGGTGAGCAAGGAGTCGTGGACCGCCCACCTGGTAGTCAGGGATAGAGAGTACGGTAGGAGTAGAGCAGAGAGTAAAGGGTGATCCGGAGTAGGGGAGTGAAGATGGCATGGGGGAGATCGCCGAGGGGAACTGTGAAGGGTTTGGAAGTGAGCAAGAAGGCGAGCGTGCGTATGTGAGTATACATGGGTTTTGGGTTTTGTCATTTGGATGGATGGAACCAACCCAATGTTTGGTTGGCAATCCAACCAAGTTTTATATAATTTGCATATTTGAAATGATGCAAGAGACGATGAACTCGAGGAAAGACTGAGATCTTGGCCTTGAATAAAAAACACATTTTTAAGATACTCTTAAATTTGCAGATGTATCATCTTATCTTACTTCACTGCCGGAAAACTTGGACTTTTGCATTGTAAACGACAGACTTATTTTGTTATTTGAATTGTACTTTAGCTTCATCTCCTTTGGAAGTTCAACCTTCCAATACAAAATGCAAAGAGAAACGCAAGAAGCAAAGGGAAAAAAAGGAGCATGGCAGCTACAATATGTAATTGGTCACGATGGAACCCGAAGTAGTCTTCGAAGAATGCAGAAATATTCTTTCTTTCCCCAAAAACCTCAATCTCCTTGTCAATGTCTCCATACTGCGAAGTCAGCAGTCCATTCAAACTCCACGAGGTTGGAATGCAATAGTAAAGCCATATCCACCATTTTGGAATTTCCTGTCACAACATCATTAATGGATCATGTCTCATGCAATCAGTGTTTTGTGTAGTAGTAGTCAAAAGAGTAGAGTCCAAGCTCACCGGTTTAGGAATTAGAAAACCCGAAAATAGATTGAACATGGTATAGCTTGCCGAGGTCACAATTGAGGCAACTGGGAAGCTGGAAGTCATGGCGACAACCGCCATTCCTAGATAGTTGAAGTAGAGCAATGCACTAAACATTGCATATAAAAACCATAACACCTTGTACACTGAACTGTAATATCCGATCATGGGGTAAACGATAATCGTATACAAAGCTGCTTGGAGAAATAGGTATGGAACCTCAACCAGTACCTGCAATATTTCACAAGTTAAAAACAAAAGAGAGAACCATCAAGTACTTTGCAGGAATAAGCACCTGAGCAAGTGCATAAGCCCATGAACAGTACATTCCGGCAAATCTTTCTCGATACATGACAGTCCGCTCGGTTGAAATGTACGGTAAAACTGACGAGCAATTATTTATGCCCATGAAGATAATGGAAACGAACATTGAACCCAAGATGTTGAACAGATTCTGTTGGTTATCTCTGCCAAGTGGAAAGAATGGAAATCTTAAAATCTTTTGATGTTATTATAAATAGTTTGAAAGAGTAAAAAACGCGTTCATTGTCACTCACATTTTCTTTCCTTGGTGCCAAAATAGAACCCCGACAATCAGTGATGACATGAGGGAGTGACCGATACGCATCAAATTATACTGAGGACTCCTCCAATAAGACAAGTGTTGTTTCCAAAGGCAAGATTTAAACTGTCCCCAAAAATTCTGTGAGAAGCGGTCTGAGAAATGCAAGTCTCTTGACCCAGGAAGAGGACTGCTCAACCGCCTCACAAGCTTGTAGTTTTTCCTATTAATTGCAAAACAAAATATTTAACCAAAATATGCAGTACACACATTAGTTACTTTATGATTTCAATCATTCAAACTGAGAAACATCGCAGATGATTTAAAGTGGGTAGTGGTGTAAGTGAATGTTGACTGTCCAGCAATATGTTCATGCAAAAGACTGCAAGAATCAGTTGACTGTCCAGCAATATGTTCATGCAAAAGACTGAAAGAATCAGTCAACTCACTTGAATAAAGCAGATTCTTTGTATATTTGGCCAAAATCAACGCCAAGTTCAGATTCTGCAGAGGATGAGGTGACCTCTAACATCCAGGTTGATGGGTTGTAATTATTTCTTATCTTTGTAACACCAGAAATTCCCTGCTTGATTAAGATGAAAATTAAGATGAAAAGCTTCATTTGCTAAATACCTTGACGTTCAACAAAGGTTTTCAAAACTGACCTCAAAATATTCAATGACTTCACTTGAATGCTTGCCCAGCGATCCAGAGTATATCACCCGCCCACCCGTTTTCAATAAAATTAACTATGAAAGAAAAAAAAGAAGCATTGTGATGGAAGACACATGTTCCATAAAGTCCGCACTTCCAAGAGAAAAAAAATATTGTTTTTACACCACTGCAAATTTACCTCATCAAATGCTTCAAATATATCAATGCTTGGTTGGTGGATGGTGCAAACAATTGTTCTTCCTGTATTAGCGACGTTTTTAATAGCTCGCATGACAATTGCAGCAGCTCTCGCGTCCAAACCAGTTGTAGGTTCATCCATAAAGATAATGGAAGGGTTGGCAACAAGTTCCACTGCTATGGTAAGGCGCTTGCGTTGCTCAGTTGATAAACCGCTCACACCAGGTATCCCAACTAAAGAGTCCTTTATATTATCTAGCTCAATGGTTTCGAGTACTTGATTCACAAATTCCTTCCATTAATCATAGCAGCTTTTTTTCAGTACACTGAGTATAGAAGCAACGTACTGTACTTGTCAGTAGAGAAAGAACTTACCAATTTTGTCTCTGATTCAATATCAGGAGCAAGACGCATCCAAGCAGAAAATATGACGGATTCTTCAACCGTGATTTGTGGAGAATGTATGTCTGTCTGCTCACAGTAGCCAGAGATCCTGGCAAAAGTTTCTTGAACCTTAGGATACCCACCAATCTTTACATCTCCTTCAATGTAGCCGCTGGTTTTTCTTCCTGCAAGAACATCAAGGAGAGTTGTTTTCCCAGCTCCACTAACACCCATCAATGCAGTGAGAACTCCAGGCCTCAATGCACCAGTAACATCAGAAAGAAGTTTTAGTTTTTTCTGGGTGAAACCCCGTTCTCTCATTTCCTTGAACCAAAAAAAAAAAAAACATTAATGCATGTTGACAGCTTTTGATTCTGCCCCTGTTACAGTTATGGCTATAGTTATAAAAAGATCCATGAAAATTACCAGAGGTGTGTCCACGTAGTATTGCAGGTCTTGAAACGTTAGAGTTAAGGGTGTAAAAGGTAACACTATCCTGCCTGTTTAAGAATTAAGCATTCATAAAACCATGAAAACAATATTATTGGACACCAGTGCTTTGAAGAAAAGATGGAAAGAAAAAGCCTACCCTTTCCTGTCGCCATGCTTCTTCTATTTGGAGACACATTTCTTTTCTCAGTTGTATTCTCAGAAGAATCCTCGCTGCCCTGTATTTGGGAGAGCCTTTCATGCGAGATAATTGCACGAGATGCTCCTGGAGCTGTATGCAGAATATGTAACATAAGAAATCTGTCAATTGCTTGATTGAATATTGCAAGATAGAGAGATGAACTTACAATTCAAGAAAGTTAAAGCCAAAGTAAATCCAACATTGAAAAATATTGCAAATGCAAACAATACGCCAAGTGATATCCAATAACAGTATCCATCAAAGTTCATCCCACGGCTTCCCAATATTTCTTGGGCTATAGTAGTGTTGGCAGAAAGCATCTACAGTAGAAGATGAGTAAGGCAATTAGAGGCATGGAAATGGTGATACAATAAGAATTAATTTTCTGCACATGGACCATAATATCCACTCAATCATTGTAGAAATGGGACAATTTGTTTATTTGATTTGGAACTCGCCTTCTGCCACCGTGGGCTGAGAAATTCATTGGTGGAAAGGCCAATCTCACCATATGTAATTGGGGACAGCCAAAACATCCAACTTAACCAAGCCGGCATAGAGGCTGCACCAAGCGAGGTCATTAACTTCTTCATTTTACTTGACCTCAAGAACATGTTGGAAAAAATTCAAGAGACAAAAAAGGGGGCCTTACGGCGATTGATGACAAATCCTCCAAATAACAGGACAAAAAATATCGCAGAGCCACCAGCCATCATTGAGGCAACATTCGTCCGACAGATCGAGGCCAGAAATCGAAACATGGATAATGACGTTAAATGCACTGCAAATAGTAGAATGAGTTGACGAAAGAACCTGCATAGATCCAATTTATGACAATTCAATTTTTATTTAGACTACTTAATTTTGTTTGTTTTTCTTATTACTCACATGCAACTTTTGAGCACTACCGACACGTACTCTTACGAGTGATGACAAGTGCAGGATTTGGTCAAATGCAAGGGATATAGTCTAACTGGAGAAAAGCCTTAAACTAACCTGTCCACCTGAGGAGTGTATCCAATAACATAATAAGTAAGACACGTCCAAACAAGTGATTCAGCGACGGAAAGAGGGATCTTTAGAACTGCTGCGGGGATTGCATATGCCCATGCCGGGTAGAAGCAAAACTCTCTCTGCTTGTAGAAAACTTCAAGCCTTTGAATAGTCAAGGACACCTCTGGCAGCCCATCAACAAGAAGTATAACTAGCGCATAAAACAAGGATCCCATATAGTAATTTGCATGTAAAACGTCAATGTCCATTCGAGTCCGCAAAAATACAGTCATTGTGATAAATGCAATGATCACCAGCTGCAGATGAAGATTGAATAATAAACTTATCAGACTCGCGCTTTGAGTAATAGTGATTGGAAAATGTTTCAAGCTTCATTTTACCACATCGACCTACAACAATTCATAAACACTTTCAAACTGGAGACTATAGCTAATCACAGACCTGAACCATTTTGAACACGTAGATGAAAGAGTTCCTTTTCATAAGCAGGAGTTCCCTTGATGCACAGGCTCTAAAGAGTTCCCATTTGGAAAGTGAATACAAATTGGAGGACAGAGTATTCTCTTGGCTTTTTGATTTTTGGGGTGGCTTTGCAAGGTCCATATCTAGCATCTTCCCGGCTGTAGAGGCCTGAAATTTCCTACAGAACGTATGAATAGACGTATAACTGTAAGGAAGTTCATTGCGGTACCAGTACTGCTCTTGATCTTTCTTGGATATAACCTGCAAAATGAATAGGGTAATGTCCCTTTTGAAGAGCAAATAAACAGATTAGAAAACAAAGAATCACGAGTTTGATAAGCTACCTCTTGAAGAAAATCCGCCACCCCTTTCCTTTCAGGGCACCTAAATCCACAAGTCTCAAAGAAATTGAGAACAAGGTCACGAGGACCATGATAGACAATCTTTCCTTGAGCCATTAGAATGATGTCATCGAAGAGATCAAAGGTTTCCGGTGCTGGCTGAAGAAGGGAGACAAGTATGGTACCATTTGTGAGATGGACAAAGTGTTGAAGACATGCAATGATTTGAAATGCAGTGGAACTGTCCAACCCATTTGTTATTTCATCCATGAACAGAGCTCTAGTGGGACCAACAATCATCTCAGCTGCAAAGTATTTTGTTAAAATTCTTGAGCCCAAACGAAGATACAGTATCCCAGGAAATGCAATAAATTAGATCATTTTTCTAAAAAATCACCTGTAGTTAATCTCTTCTTTTGACCGCCGGAGATACCTCTTCTCATGGCATCTCCAACCAGAGTGTCAGCACAAATATCAAGTCCAAGGATCTGGAAGCCATGGTCACAGCAGAGATAAGTTGTTTAGCTTAATCATTTGATTTAAAAAAAAAAAAGCACATTTTGATTTTGTATCAGCTTTGTTTGAGGAGAACGACCTTTAATATGTAATCAGTTTGCAGACTTTGTTTCAGTCCTTTGACAGAAATTGCCTGTAAGTGACATATAGGTTGCAACATTACAGCATATATCTCATGGAAGCATGAAAAATAAAAAGACATCGTAAACCATAGACATTAAGTTCTATAAATAGTCACGTTGATTCCCAAATGACAGAGTTAGATAATACAAAATACTGTTGATTCACTGGTGCATGTGCCCAAACTACTTAATATCTATTTTGCACATGCTTGGGACTAGCTTCTAATGATCACCTTCATGTAAGTGTCAATATCTGGATCTGGAACAATTCCCGCTTCTTTTTCTTTTCGGCTTACCTCCATCATAATCTCTAAAGTAAAAAGAAAAATAAAGTCAGTGCAATAAATGCCGAGGCGTCTTCAACAAGTACATCTAAGCTGCATTATCATATTGTCGTTGCTTGAAAAAAAGAAATACCATCTCGGTCTCCAATTCCCTGACAGCAAGCTGAAAAATCAACGGTTTCCCTCACAGTCATCTCAGGAATGTGGAGGTCATATTGGCTGATGTAGGCTGAGGTTTTCTGCGGGACAAACTCCTCAAGTTTGTGTCCATTGTAAGAAACTTCACCGGCAACCTTTTGCAGATAACATGCAGAGACAAGACTTATTTTCAAAACACTTCCAAAAGATCCGTGTATGATTTTCTGATTAGAGTACCTTAAGGGATTTGTTTAAATTTCCTGAAAGGGCCTTCAAAAGAGATGTCTTCCCGCATCCTGGGGGTCCAAGGAGCAATGTTAACCTGCAACCTTGTCAACATCCTCCTTAGCTTGAATTACAAAACTTCCCAAAAAATGAAAATCAATTTCATTCAAGATTTTTAATAAGCATGTACCTCCCTGGATTTATGATTCCATTAACTTCATTTAGTATACTTATCTTGGCTTCATGCGACTTTAAACCAGGTAGTTTTGCCAAGTCCTGTTAGGATTAACCACATAAGGTTCCAACATCCAAATGGATCATATTACAACTACCCACAATGACCATATAATTAAAAGATGCCTTGTAAATGCGCGTGCATTGATGGTTTTGAAACTTGCCATCATTCTTTCACTTACAAAAACATGCTTTTTAAAGCATATCTCTGGGATCGTAGTGAAAAATCAACGATTAAGAGAATTGACTTAGAAAAAAATTTACAAACCATAAATGAAGGTTCTTACTGAAATTTTGCCTCGAAAAGAATTCCATAGTGTTGGAAGTGCCTTCCCGTGAACCACCTCACATTTGCTTCGACACAAAGATTCTTATATCTAACCTCGGTCGCCGGCAATTGTACTCCAATCCTACAAAAATGAAGTTGTAGCAGTAAGAGCAGTGTAGAATTATGCACTTCATGGATGCACAAAGAAACAGAAAAGAAAAGTGAAAGGGCTTACTTGTTTATTCTGTCTCTAATTCTCCTCAACAGCTGAAGGTTGTCGTTCTCGATGTGTTTGATCAGCTTTTCAATAAACACGCGTCTTTCTACATCTCCAAGCTTGGTGACATTGATCACTTGTTTTGTCTGACTGTTATTGCCATCAAGATGGCCTCCATAATCTGCCTGATCAAACAAAGAAGATCTCAGTCGATCATATGTTGGCAACCTCTCAATTGCAGCCCATTGCAGAGCATATGCAGCATCCACATCATCTTTGGTGCCATGACTCGCAGCTGAACTGCCTTTGAAACTTGAAGTGTTCCGCTGAAATGAAGATCTGAAGCTTCTTCCTATCTCTGCAAGCTCTATTCTCAGTGACTCTATCTCTTCTATTCCAACCATTTGAGCCATTTGTAAAAACTTGGCTACAAATTCTGAAGAAACTTCACTACAAAGGTCTTATATATAGATATGCACATATTATGCTTCTGCCTTTTCAGTTTACACTAATGATGCATTGATGAAGTAAGGGATTGCATCATTTTTATAGTTACTGTCCAGGAATGTGTAATGTTATAGATGATTTCAGAATAAATAAAGGGTTGAATTGCTAATGGGATGATTCTTAATAAACCAAAACAAATCCTTTGCAGCTTAGGAATATATAAAATAACTAACGAACAAGTTGACTTTTTTGCATCAAATAATATGTTTAACAAGCAAGCCAAAAAAATGCAAATAAAGAGGGACGAGTCAAAGGATGGGAAGGAATTGGCCTAATTTAATAGATTTTTGGAAACACATGATTCACTAATCTCTCTGATGAATCAAATTAAACTGTATTATGTGCTGGACACCAACTACAGCCTTGAATAGAATCTCCATCATAGAGAGAGAGTGAATAAAGCTTATAGTGAAACATTGCATTGGAGAAGGCATGTATTTGACCACAAAGTAGCGGCAGGAAGAAAACATTGCAGACGGATTTTAAAAGGCACAAATTAGTGTGTACTGGGATTGCTTCTACCAATAATCAGCTCATATACTCGGGGAGAATGGATATTTAATTCAGAATACTTTGGAAGGTTGGTAAATTCCATAGAAGGTTGATGATTTAATTAGAAATATTCTGTAAGGTTGGTGAATTCATGGACCCCATTGAAATACTCAATTAGGAATATCTTAGAAGGTTGGTTATGGGGATATTTCATTAATTAAAAATTTTTAGTATTAAATGAGGGAGCGTATGGGATCATTTTCCTATCAATATTATAATCACTTTGGGGGAGAGGCATGAAGCAGATTGTTCTGGGGATGGTGCCGGCTACCAACTCAGGGCGTGGCTAGTCTCTGAAGATGCTCAAATTCCTCCAACCAAAAGTGTTACTTTTCTTTTCTGTGCGACAAGCCAATCTAAGATGTCGTCTTCAATATGCCTAGAAAGGATACTGCCGGACGAAGAACTCATTGAAACAGGATAGTTAGCTGCGTAGTTCATTGGTAATATTGCTTGAGAGATGCCACTAGGAATATAGTTTGGACGCATTTAGACAAGCCATACCCGATGTTCCCGGAACCACAATTACATTATCCAATCAAGCAACCCCATCAGAGAAGGCATCATAATGATTGGCTTACAACTTTCTTGCGCCACACCAACATCTACTATCCTAGTTAAGTAGATGATAGAATTCTCGATGACACTTTTGCTTAAGAACATTTCCTCGAGAGCAAACAATTCTCCATACACAACTTACTAATAGTTGGCATCTTCACAAACTATCTACTATTTGGTATAGATTAGAAAAATACAAACTGAACCAGATCAGCCCATTTGCCCCGTTTCCTTATGTCCCAGGTAGCATGAGATAGACTTGGTACGTGTACATCCAAACATTTCAAATTTTTCTCAAACAATTTCCAATATATTATTTTGGCATGTGCTTTTTTTTTTCTAACACAGTCCCACTTCCTTATTACATCCTTGTCTAAAACTGGACCAAGGTAGTAAGTGTTAGAGGTGGTTTAGCAAAGAAGATATAGCTTGCGCATGCTCGTGGACTTGATCAGGAACAGAGAAACAGCCCATGCTCGGGTGAACTGTTGTCATATTCGTTGTAAATCTATCTGCAAAAGAAAGGAATCAAGGTTTAGTCAACGTGGAAATGATGAGTTTGGTTAGCTGGTAAGCTTCTCTCAACCACAGAAAACGGCATAATTAATATGCTCTAATCCCTTTGGCTGCTATTATTTCGTAGTCTAATCATATCATCCAACTGCGCAACGAAGCTGCTTCAACCATTATTTTTTAAGGATTCAATTTGGTTCATGATAAAGAGACTGCAAGCAGTCAACGAGAATGCTCCAATTGTGCTGCAAATAATGTGGTGCGTGGGACATACGTTATTTGTGTGCCTTAATTGTCACATCACCGCAACACACACCCATACATGTGTGTGCGATTGCAACATAGCTTGAAGACTGTGGCCGCATGCAACATAGCTTGAAAACTAATAAGTGGCCGCGAAGCTACTCAAGCAGGCGGGTGATCCCATCCTTCATCTGTGAGCTTTAGGCTCACTAACTCCTCAAACATCTCAACAAGCTTCAGAATTATTGGATCATCATTTCATCTTTGAGAGTGAAAATATAAACTTCCATGCACATCTTCCCCGTTTCGAGATGAAAACGAGAGTTTTTTAAATTCGAACTCCAAAATCAAAATCTAATCATTATTATTGTTTACATGATCCGCTGGCATAAGGTGAAACCTTCATATTATGGGGCAACAAGTAGAACTGGAGATAGCGCTTTTGCTGTTCAGTCCAAGCTAGAAGGACTTGATACTTGATTGTTCTTTTTTGGTCAAAGTATTATCCATCCCAATACATTTACAAGACTTCCTTTTCATATAACCAGATAACTAGTTAATATCACTTCGGAATCATCAGTACTAAGATGACATTATTGTGCTCACAGCATCCACCTTTGAAGTTGTGTGGGGGAATCGCATGGTACCTAAACCATGACAACCAGCCAACCTGGAAACGCCTGCAAAGAGGACAACCCTGTTAGTCACCCTTCAGAATTGACAGAAAAGCAAGTCTCAAAATCAACAAAACCAGTGCCATCACACATAATGCCCTATTATATCATAGCTTATATAAAGGTCCTCACAGTTTAGAATTTTTTTTTTTCAATTGGTCTTCATAATTTAATTTATCAATTAAGTCTTTATAGTTCCAATATCATTTTTTAAATTATCTTCCAGTCATTTTTCATCATTAGATTCAATGAAAAATGTCAAGTGTCCTTATTTTTATCCACACGCCAACACAGGCATCATATTGACTAATTAATTTCAACTAAAATTGGCCTAAGGATTCAGTTAACTACCATTGAGATGTTTTCACGAAAAAAGAGACTTTAGACGTGAATAAAGAGAAAAATACGTTCAATATGTCATTAAATTTGTTGATAATAATTGATTAGAAAACCATTTAAAAAATTAAATTGAAACTAAAACAACTTAATTGAGAAAACTGAAACTATGAGAAGTAAATTGAAACAAACTATAAACTAGAATCACTATTAGTATATTTTGCCATAAATTTTATATGCTACCATCACATGCACTCACCAAGTCAGCAATGAGGTGTGTTGTAAAACTAGAATAACATCATAGATCACGATACTTTGAAGATGGTAATAGTAAATTTATGGCCAAACTTTAGTTTCTTGAATTTCAACCCCTTACACCACCCTGACTAATTTTCATAGGTGTTGTCTTTTAATAGTTCTATGATGTCCGGTAAATGCTTGAAATGAAGCAAAAAGTGTTTCCAAAACTCGTTTATAATTCCAGGTCATTTCTTAGATCATAGCCTGGTCACATAATAAAAACTCTATGATTTGCTCTGGGTGTCTAAAAAAGACCACACATGTGATCTTGGCATGGTTCAAACAATTCTATACTGAAAAAATATGAAAAAAATAAAAGGCAAAGCTCAGGCTAGGTCGATGTTATTTCAACTGAAAATTCACCTCTAAAAGATTTATAACGGCAACAATATCAGGAACTTTTTTCAGGAGAGAATACTTGAGTAAAAATATCTTCAATTACATTCCATAGTGATAGATTACGATCAAATATATAAACAGAAAACAATCTGACAGGCCTCCAACCGTAGTTCACTAACTCTAGGAACCCCAAAGCCAAGAGGGAACCCAATCTATAAGGAGCATTTCAGTAATTGTCTAGATCAGTAGTTTTCTATTTATCAAGTAAATGCTGTAAGGGTATTTGACGCAGCGGGAATTGCAGAAAATTATCTGAACTCACAAAAGCTGTTGAACCACGCATGATTACCAGCAGTTGTCTTCTAAAATCTGTTGAATCGCGCACGATTACCAGATTAAAGGCATCAATCTCAAACTCTAGAAAGAGTAGAAACTGGAAAAGAGGCAAACTTTCATTCCATTCAAAAACCGTCCCAACCCTAAAGAAAAGAAACTATTTATATCGTTTTAGCAAAATTAAAAAAATAACGGAATTAAAAGAAATAAAAATAATTGCAAAAACGATGATAAAAGTTATGGGCTCCGGAAGTCGGGCCTTCGCAAAGCTCGATCTTGTTGCTTCAGAAAATCCAATGCGAGTTGATCCACATCATTCTCCCCAGGAACGAAAAAATTCGACCGCAAATTGTCAGCAGCATCATCATCAGAAGAGTCACCATTAAAAGGAATCAAATGCTTGATGTTGAACACATCTGCAGTGCGAATATGACTTGGTAACTTTAATCTGTAAGCATTTGGGTTGATCTTCTCGACGATTTCTAACGGTCCAAGCTTTTTGGAAGATAATTTGTTGTAATCCCCAACAGAGAAACGCTCCTTAGTGAGAACTGCCCATACGAAATCACCAACTTGAAATTCAATGTGCCTCCGTTTTCGATCCGCCGCCAGTTTATATTTCTGACTTGCTTGTTGTAGGTTCTCATGAACTGTCTTGTGAACGTCCTGCAAGCTGTTCACAAAATCTTCCGCTTTTCCTTGTATCTTTGACTTGTTGGGCAATATCATTAAATCAAGGGGACCCCTGGGTAAAACCGAGTATACTATCTGAAAAGGGCTGAAACCAGTGCTGCGATTAACAGTATGGTTGTGGGCAAACTCAGCTTGACATAACTTTTGATCCCAGCTCTTCACATGTTCTCCGACCAAACATCGCAATAAATTACCCAAGGACCTGTTAACAACTTCAGTTTGTCCATCTGTCTGAGGGTGGTATGCACTACTGAAGTTGAGCTGCGTGTTCACCATCTTCCATAAACTGCGCCAAAAATGACTAAGGAATCGAGTGTCTCTATCGGAAACGATAGAGGCAGGTAGGCCATGAAGTCGATAAATATCTCGAAAAAATAGTTGGGCAACATTAACAGCATCAGTAGTCTTTTTGCAGGGAATAAAATGAACCATCTTTGAAAAACGATCGACAACGACATAGATGGAATCATTACCTCTTTGAGTCCTGGGAAGACCCAATACAAAATCCATACTAATGTCGACCCATGGTTGAGACGATATTGGCAGTGGCATGTACAACCCGGCATTAGTCGCAGCTCCTTTTGAAACCTGACATATTCGACACCGTTGTACATATCTCTCCACCTCCTTTCGCATACTGGGCCAATAATAGGAAGCTTGAATTAATTGGAGCGTTCTGTCTCTGCCAACATGTCCTTCATTATGTAATTCACGGATTATTTTATCCCGCAGGCTGCACGCTGGAATATATAATTGATTTCCCTTAAATAAGAACCCATTATGTAGCAGAAAATCTGAATTATGACCCGTTTGTATATCACTCGCAATCCTCAAAAATAAAGGGTCAGTAGCAAGCATATCAGAAAAAGAATCCAATCCAGGTACCTCAACTCGCATGCTAACCAGTAGGTTATTGCGACGGCTCAGTGCGTCAGCAACTCTGTTTGTTAGGCCTGCCTTGTGTTTGACCACAAAGGTGAACTTTTGCAAGTAAGCCATCCATCTGGCATGTTTAGGGGAAACTTTATCCTGGCTGTGCAAATGTCGTAACGAATCGTGATCGGTATATAATATGAACTCCTTATGGAATAGATAGTGTCGCCAATGTTTGACTGCCTGCACAACTGCATAAAATTCCATATCATAAGTACTGTAATTAACTTTACAACCAGATAATTTTTCGCTGAAATAGGCCACTGGCTTGCTGTTTTGGCTCAAGACAGCTCCAATTCCAACTTTCGAGGCATCAGTGTGTAGTTCAAATGGCTGCTGGAAGTCCGGCAATACTAAAATTAGCGCTGCAGTTAGTCGTGTTTTAATCAATTGAAATGCCTCGTCTGCCTCTGTAGTCCATATAAATTTTCTCCCTTTCATGCAGTCGGTCACAGGGGCCATGATACTACTGAAATGAGGAATAAAACGCCTATAAAAGGACGCCAATCCGTGAAAACTGCGTACTGCCGTAATTGAATCTGGTGTTGGCCAGGATGTAATCCCTTCAATTTTGCTCTCATCCATATGCAGACCATCAGCTGATATCACATACCCCAAAAATAAAACCTTACGAGCCATGAATACACATTTCTTGATCGTAGCATAAAACCGATCGTTGCGAAGTACACAAAGAATTTCTCGTAAGTGTTGTAGGTGTTCTTCGGGATTAGCGCTGTAAATTAAAATATCATCAAAATATACAACCGCAAATTTTCCAATAAATGGCCTCAATAGCTGGTTCATCACTCGCATAAAAGTACTAGGGGCGTTAGACAGTCCGAATGACATTACTAGCCATTCATATAATCCCTCCCGGGTTTTAAAAGCAGTCTTCCATTCATCGCCAGGCCTAATTCGAATCTGATAGTACCCACTTTTCAAATCAAGCTTGGAAAATATTGTAGCCCCACTAATCTGATCTAATAAATCATCTAGGCGTGGAATGGGAAATCTATACCTGACTGTAATTTTGTTGATGGCCCTGCTGTCTACATACATACGCCAAGAGCCATCTTTTTTGGGAGTTAACAAAGCTGGTACAGCACACGGGCTCATGCTCTCCTTGATGTGGCCCTTTGCTAATAATTCTTCGACCTGTCTGCGCAACTCTTCATGTTCTTTAGGACTCATTCTATAATGTGGTTTGTTAGGCAATGTCGCGCCTGGTTCTAAATCGATGTGGTGCTGTATATTTCGCAATTGGGATAGATGGTCAGGAAGATCATCAGGGAAAACATCGAAAAACTCCGTCAATAACGGCGCCACTTCCGCCGGAATTGTTGTCGAACCCGAGGTATCTTTTCCAATCAACACAAATACAGTATCTGCAGCTTGTAGTTCATCCTCGAATTGAGCTAAAGACAGCATAGTGGTATTGTTCGCTAGATTTATCGGTTTGTTTGGCATCAAAACCACTTTAATCCCATTAAAGGTGAAGCTGTAGGTATTTGCCTTTTCGTCATGTAGCACCTTACGATCGTACTGCCAAGGCCTCCCAAGCAACAAATGACACGCGTCCATATTGACTACGTCACACCATATTTCATCTCGATATTTAGCCCCAATAGAGATAGGAACTAGCGCGCGCTTAGAGACTGTCACCTCACCCCCTTTCTTAAGCCAGGCGAGTTTGTAGGGTTTAGGATGCTTCTCCGCTTTAATCTGTAGCTTCTGAACTGCTTCTTCGGAGACTATATTTTCACAACTTCCCGCATCGATCACAAAACGACACACTTTGCCTAGAATCGTGCAGGTGGACTGGAAAATATTACTTCGCAACCAGTCATCGTCCCCCTGTATTTTTGGCGTTAAATAGGACCTTCGTACCACTAGAGCCACTCCGACATCTCCGGTAATAATTTCTTCCTCTTCTTGTTGTTCCTCATCAAAGGTCGGATGTTCAGCCACAACGACATCTTCATTCTCACCATCATCAGTATCCGCAAATAGTGCCCGTTTGCCAACTCGCTTACAGTCTGACTGCCGATGACCAACTTCTCCACAAGCAAAACATTTAATGGTGCTGGTCGTGCCTCTTTGAAACTGAATATTGGTGGGTTTAGTGGCCGAAACCACTGTGCTGTTCGTGATGGAATTATGAGGCATTGTAGTTGAGCCACCACTCGCATAAGTGCGACGGGTCTGTTTTTCCACCATTAAAGCGCGCTGATGCGCTTCGGAAACCGATATAGGGTCAAACATATTCAGGGTGTCCTGAATCTGCAGCTTCAAGCTGCCGATATATCTCGCCACTAGTTGGTCGTCCGTTTCTTGAACCTCATTCCTGGCAACTAATTGATAAAACTCTGTAGTGTAGTCATCCATTGTTCGAGTGCCCTGCTTTAAATTCTGTAGTCGCTGATACAAAATTCTCTGATAATTAAATGGGAGGAACGTTGCCCGCAGGTGTTTTTTCATCTTTTCCCAAGAGGTAATTTTTGACTTACCCGATCTATTGCGAGAGAGTTTCATTTGTTGCCACCACGCTGTAGCTCTTCCTCGGAATCTAGTCGCTACTAGAAGCACTCGCTTGTCGTCCGGCACCCCTTTGAAATCCAAAATCTCATCGACTGTTGCCAACCAGTCAATAAATTCTTCAGCTTGAAGACTCCCATGGAATTCAGGAATTTCAGTACGCATCCCTGACTCCCAACGCCTCCTATCATCATCGATTGGAATCCTCTGTCTCCTTTGACGAACTTGGGGAATATCCTCGTCAGGCTCGGAATCCGTGAAATCGGCTTCCTCGCGCCTCCCCTCTTGGCGCACTCCTCTATTTCGATGGTTCTGGTTTTCGATTAGCGCATTCATCCTCGCTGTTAATTGATCCATAACCTGATCCAATCGCTGATCAACGATCTGGGCGATTCGTTCATCCAACCCCACCTCGTTAGTGCGATCGTAAATTTCTTCAACCCGTTGTTGTCTCTGAGTCTGATTTCTTCTACCCACCATAGATGCAAGAATCGATTTGGCTCTGATACCAACTGACGCAGTGGGAATTGCAGAAAATTATCTGAATTCACAAAAGCTGTTGAACCACGCACGATTACCAGCAGTTGTCTTCTAAAATCTGTTGAATCGCGCACGATTACCAGATTAAAGGCATCAATCTCAAACCCTAGAAAGAGTAGAAACTGGAAAAGAGGCAAACTTTCATTCCATTCAAAAACCGTCCCAACCCTAAAGAAAAGAAACTATTTATATCGTTTTAGCAAAATTAAAAAAATAACGGAATTAAAAGAAATAAAAATAATTGCAAAAACGAGAATAAAAGTTATGGGCTCCGGAAGTCGGGCCTTCGCAAAGCTCGATCTTGTTGCTCCAGAAATCCAATGCGAGTTGATCCACATCAGTATTTGTGAGAACCCGGGGGAGAATGCAAACAAACTATATGCATAGTGGGATAGGGGAAAGGGGTAGTATGCTTGATTCTTGTGCTTATGTTGTGGGGAGAGATTATAGGACTCTAGAATAGCATGCACTAACAAACTTTTTTTGGTTTTAACTGCAAACTATTAAGTAATCTATCACTGGTATCAGCACAATTGTTTTGTTTTGTTCTTTTTTTTTTTATCGTTGTGGCGTAAAAAACAACAGATCATCATTCGGATTCCATAAATGAAAAACTAGGGTAGAATTACCAGAACTAGCTAGTTTTAAGGGAAGAGCGTTGGGAAATAAATTGAGGGTATTTTAAAAAAAAGTATTAAGGTAGATGACTCTAAATAGAATGAAGAAAGAGTAAGACTAGGGATTATGATTATTGATGAATGAATTGCTGTGTGTTATAATTAACTATGGTTTTCAAGCATGATTGCTTAGGCTTCTAGATAGATTTGGGGTTCTTGTTCGATTTATTTCATTTTATTGTTGTAATCAATTTTTATACTCATCAATGATATCAAATCTGATCCAATCCCGGACTAAAAAGGATGGCGGCAATCACGCGGAAAGTGAATGAGAAACTTGTTGTGATAAATGATCGAACTTCTGTTTCGCCTAGAAACGAGGAAAAGCTTAGAATCTTGCCAGAACTATTGCCAGTGTTGAGGTCATTGAGGAAGGAGTACCAACAACCATTCGAAAGATTGTCCAACAAACCTTCATCTTGTGATAATGGAAGGGGAAATAGTGATCCTTTGTTCAAGGGTGAGGAAGAGGTGTTAATAGCTTCACTAACCTACCATGAACTCAAAAGTTTTGGTCAAACATCATAGGAAACGACTTTGGAATCACCTCCTTACATCGGCCAAAATGAGGGAAGTTGGGGAGGGCTGGAAACCCATCTTCCTCGTTGCCGATTCTGCATTTATGGTTGGAGATTCGACACTAGTAAGCAAATATTCTGGACAATACTGTCGCAAAGTTGGAGAGACGGCCTTGCCGAGTGAAGTCTAGCTACCCATGGGATCTTCCATAGGTTGCCGATATTTACTGAGAGATTCCTACTGTGCCATCAACGACCGACAAAGGGAATGGAGTGGCTTTGGTTGGCTCTGGTTTTGGCTTTAAGAGTCTTCAACTTTTTTGTGTTATTTTAGTATTTTATTAGCAGATATCAAAGGGTAATATGAGAAAATAAATTGGTCATGAGTTGTAAGTTTGAATAATGAATAAATGGAGGGGGAAAGTTAAGGGAGTTAGGGAGGTAGTTAATAAAAACATTTTGGCAATATGGTGTTTTGGGAGGGAGAGCAGGCCCTTATAATTTTGCTAAATCTGATTATATTCAATGTCTTTTTTTTTTATGAATGAAAAGTGTGTTTAGAGTGCGATTTTCGAATCTGTGTTTGAGATACAAATTCCTAATAATTTGGTTAATAAAAACATTTTGGCAATATGGTGTTTTGGGAGGGAGAGCAGGCCCTTATAATTCTTCTAATCTGATTATATTCATGTCTTTTTTTTTTGGTCAATGAAAAGTGTGTTTAGAGTGTGATTTTCGAATCTGTGGTTGAGATACAAATTCCTAATATTTTGGTCTCAAAGTCTGTACCAGATAACAAGGAAAGAAAGCTAAAGGACGTCTAGAATTGGAGGAAGAATTCACAAAAGAGGAAAAAACGAAGAACACCCAGGTGCGTTGAATTGTTTGTAAATTCAATAGTTGGTCTCACACCTCCACGAACCATGAAGTTGAAAGGAGAAATACACGATGAAGAGGTAATTTTTTTCATAGATAGCAAAGCAACACATAATTTTGTGTGTTATGAATTTGTTCAATTGACCATTAATGTACCAAACTAACAAATATGGAGCAATAATGGGTACAAAATTGAGAAGGGAAGACATTTGTTGAAAAGTGGTGCTACATGGGCAAGGGCCATGAATAGTAGCTTATTGGACTTGGGTAGTTCCCATGTTATACTAGGGATCGGTTGCTCTAGGCATATTCAAGAGCTTCTTCAGCAATTCCAAATCCTATTTGCACAACCTAAGGATTTAAAAAGGGCAAAAGATCATTCTAATTTGTTGCAAGAAGGGACAACTCTACGTTCAACCTTACGCTAGCTCAGAATCAAAAAAGATGAAATAGAAAATTAATGGGAGAAATATTAACATCGAAATGATTCGGCGCAATGACAGATTTTCAAATCTGTACAGTTGGTATAAAAAAGAAGATTGAAAGTTGGACATTTTGTGTTGATTATCGATCTTTGGTTCTGAGCTGAAATTTTTTGGTTCGGCATGAGAAGGGACGTACGAGATTATGTATCAACTTGCTCAAAATGTCAACCAAATAAAATATTTAGCAATTACACCTGGAGGCTTATTACAACCTTTTCCAATACCAAATCAAGGGTCGGAAGACATATCTTTGGATTTTATTGAAGCATTACCTTGTTTTGATGACTGATACAATTTTGGTAGATGTGGATTGTGTTAGAGATCTATCAATTAAATTCACTTATTCAAAGAGGAAAAGAGAAAGTCAGAAATTGCAAAACAAAGAAGCAGAATATCAATGTTCTTTTAATGTTGTTTCGGTTATTTTCATTAAGGGAGGGACAACATTTTAATGATGATGTTTAATAGGGAGTAAAAAGGGAATTACACATTATAATTATGTTAAGGGGGAGATTATACAAGGGAGGGGGAGGAAGTCGGAGGATGGGGAAGTGGTAATGGGAGAGATACAGAGGCTCTCGAATTCCTCTGAACTGTTCATCTTCTTGCTGAATTAAGGACTGTTTTCTAGTTTGTTTTTTCTGTTATATTATTAGAATTGGAATTGTAGGAATACCTAACAGATTGACTCAGTTATGCACATTTTTTTTAGCTATTTTGCATCCATTTACCTCACATTCTGTAGCAACAGTATCCATTAAGGAAATCATATGTTGGGCTTCCTTGTTCGATAGTTTCTAACCGGGATAAGGTTTTCACGCTGTTATAAATTCTCAACTAACTATTTTGTTTGAGAAGACTTGGAAAATTAAGATTTAGATTCAATAAATGGGACATCAATAGATACAAAATATGGTGAGTAAGGGGATAACACATACAACCTCATTGAGTAGAAGAATATCCACGAAATACACTTTATTGATTGTGGACTGAGTTTTGATTAAGTTTTTGGAGAAAAATGGACAAAGACGACGCATTCAAAAAGTTTAGGACGAAGAGAAGAAACAAAATGCAATGTTGGATAAATTGTTCGCAAAAAATAGATTAGAGATTTAAAGAGTCATATTATGGAAGACGTTCTATTTATGAGTCTGAGAGGCAATTAAGTCTGCTTTGCCCCACAAGTACTCTGGAACATGCATTGTGAGACTAAGTGCTACGGCTACCTCATGAATGTGATGATTTTCCTTTTAGTTATTTCGTTTTGATTGAGGATTGTGACTTTAGTAAAAGGAATTGATAAAGTATGAGAATTAAATTATTTTTTTAATTTGATTTAATTTGGGGGTCGTTAGAAGAAGTGACAATTGCTGGAAGAAGATGAGCAATGCTTGGAAGGGCTGAAGTGCACACTGAGAATCACTATTTTTGTAGATAGTGGATGCCCAAGAATTCTTAGGGCTCTGATCCATAAAGTGAAACTACTTTCAATTAAATTCCATAACAATAGATTACAATCAAATATATAAATTAATAAATAACAATCTATCTTATACTATCCATTTAAAAATAGTTCAAAAATATATATATAGCATCTATCCAAACAAGTAACAAATTAACAAACATTTAAATAAATACTAATCCTAATCATTACCCAATTATTTCAACAAATACAAATTAGATGGAATTCTTGATTGTCGGTAAAATCTGGTGCGGTTTCATATTCGGCCATGAAACAAAGCGTGTTTGTTGATAAATGAGGGAAATATTAAGCAGTGGTTAACACTTAATTTAAAGAGAAGGATGAAACACATAATAGAAATAGGGGACCAAGGAACTAGGAAAAAAGCAATTATTGGATCAACTACAGCACTTACATATGAACATTCTATTGTTTTCTAATGCCCACGTCAGAGACAATATAAAGACTAGAAAAGAGAATTTGTTGTGATAACAGGAGTTGCATCAGTGGATTAGGCTTAAGAACTTAAAAAGTAGAAAAACTAGTTAAAAAGGGCATACCTCCTCACTTAGAGAGTAGGGCACAAGTGAACCCTTCATGAACAAGTTTTAGAATTGCATCCCTGAACTTGATATAATCGTCCACTTTGTTGTAAACCTGGTGAGAAATACGTGCATAACCGGTTATACCACCTAATTCCCCCGTCTCTGGTGAACGATAATATAATGGGACCTCAATTCCAAAGTTTTCCCTTAAATGCGTTCTCAACTTCGAACAATCAGACTCGGTTGATATCCCCAAGCATGCAGGTAGTCCAACCATGATCATGCTTGCGCACATATTCGGTGGACAACCAAGATTTGTCCCCCACGCTTTAGTCAACATCTCACCCATCTCCACAACTAAATCATGATTTCGTTTCTTGATGCCCTCAATTCCACCTTCGAATCTATTAATAAAATCAACAGCCGAAGGAATCACCAACTGAGCACTATAATCCCTGGTACCAATCCAAGCACTTTCTACGGCCAACCCATTACCATACTCATGAGATACCACTGGGTGATGCAATTCCGACCAACCAGAGGACCTCCTACAATACAAAAAGGCAATAGATGGTGGGCAAAAGAACCATTTGTGTAAATTACTAGTGTAAAAATCAGCCCCAATTTCTTTCATATCTACATCCGTGCATCCAAGTCCATGAGCAGCATCAACAAAAACTTGGTCAACGCCTTCTTCCCGGCATATCTTAATTAGTTCTTTAATTGGAATAACCACACAGGGCATGGATGTAATGTGATCAATTACGGCCAGCCGAACCTTTCTTCCATTTGCCTTTCCCCTCTCTAAGGCCGTCCGAAATTCAGATATGATTTCATCATTGGATGTCACAGGAAAAGGCAAATGAACCTCAATCACGTGGCCTCCTGCGCGAGTAACATAGGCTTCAATCGACTTCTTGACCGCACCATAGGCATAATGTAACATAAGGACAGCATCTCCTTTCTGGAATTTTCCTTCCGCAAAAGCCCAAGCAGTCTGCTGGAGGATTATGGCAGCGGCAGTCGTGGCGTTGTCAACGAGAGACACCTCATCTACATGTTCCGCGTTGATAAGGCCCTTGATTATGGTTCTTGATCGGAGAATGTTGTTCTTGAGCTCATTGAAGTAGAAATGATCAGGCTGACGAAGGAATTCGAGTTGCCATTGGCGCTGGGCGGAAATAATAGAAGCTGGGCAGCAGCCAAAACTACCGTTATTGATACGGGCAACAAGAGAGTCGTGGTGGGAGAATTGGAACTCGATTTCCGAGTGGGTGATGGAGGTGGGGAAAAGCTTAGGCTTCTTGGGTACGTGGGTAAGAATGGAGTCGCCATTAAAATGAAGAGGGGCATGGTTGGGGTGGAGTTGGTCGTCCCGGTCAGAAGCCATGGACATTCAATTCGAGTGCGTGCTGGGTATGAAGTTTCTTGATTTCTGAGGTCGAAAAGCGTGGAGATGAAATTGAAGGGCAGAAAAAGAATGGATTGAGGGGAAAACTAGGTTAGGATTTAGGCTTGGGCAGAACGAACGAGTCAACCGGCGCCGTTTTATTCCAGCCTCATGTTGTTCCTTTAAGTTGATTGAAGCCCAGAATCATAGAATCGGGCCCACCATCAATAACTATGAGTGCAGATGTAGCTTATCGACTGCGCCGAGAATTTCTTCTTATTTATCCATTGCCAACAGCTCAGACTTGTACAACTCATCACCTACCAAATTATTTGTGAATTCTAAATCACCAAAACTAAAAGAGACATAAGTAACTTAATATTTCTTGGCCTCGACCAGATAGCCAAACTGGCAGACAAGTGCCTGAACAAGACGACAGCAGAAAGGCCGGCCCAGTCTGAGGTTGTAGAGAGCTTGAATCAAAATATGCAAGAAACCTAGAGAACTTCTCTCAAGACTTTCCACTCATCTGGTTCCAAACCGGTGAAAGAACGACAATGGTGGGTATTTAAAGCTTGCACTTTTTGAATACGATCGTATAATCGTATAATGCTTCGTAATTTTTCAATTTGAAAAAAAAAAAAAAAGAGTAACGCACATACATGTTTTGCATGTAGTATATATGCTATTTTACATGCATTGAATATAGAGTTTCTACGTAGTGGGAAAACAGTTCTCAGAAACTCTCTTTTCTTCGCTAAAATATAGTTTTGTGTGTATTACCATCTGTACAAAGGATTTCTTGTTCCAAAATTCCTCAAAGTCTCAAATACACAGTTCCCACGTGGCAGGAGAGCACCCTTTTTCATTTACAAAAAAAAAAAATTATTTATACCTGAACAGTGTACAAGGTTGTATCTGAATCCTCTTCACAATATGGATTAGATTTACCAAGACTGAAGCGACTTCTCATTTGCATCAACAGATTAAACAATCTTTCTGGTCTTTCAGTAGTCAGTGACCAAATCGAAAATGTTCAGAAATTGGAGTAAGAGTGGGGTGGTTTCTGGATTGCTATTTATTCCATCTGCCGAGTTGAAATTATGGCTACAAGGGGTGGAGTGGTGGACACTTATCCTTTTCAAATTCCCGGTGAGGATTTGGTTTTAGGCATAAATTGGTTTTGTAAATGCAAAAATATTTGCATATGTTGGCAATTGTGTTTTTGGCGAAATATATTTATATTTATGGAGAAAATATATCAATTTCAGTATTTCTTAAATTGATGATTTAATACTTGGTGATCAAGCAATAATTGATTCTGCTTATTGGCTGGCGTCTGGTCAACAGTAATGATGATTCTATGGAAGAAAACAATAAGGAAACAACAATATTAGGAAAGATATTGAAAATGCTATATGCACTTGTTTTTTGGAAAAGTTTTATTTGGCAAGGCAATTTGATGGAAACTTTACCAAATCTGCTGGGCTTCATGTTCCCATAATTCATGGGATGATTTCCTAATTTATTGAGCGAATATCTAATGAGTTGGAGCGACTTTCCTAATGTGTCACAGGAGGTGTCACACTATCGAATAAGTAAGATTCGTTCTTCCTTAATACTTGCGGCGCCAGATTAAATTTGGTAACTGATCTGATTTGATGTCATGGAAGTTACCAATGTTATTTAAGGCTCTCGGTTCTGAGAGAGCTGATTGACGACAGAGCTTTATTTCTCGCGTACGAAGGTTTATTGTTCCGTGCTGTCGACTTTCTTTCACTCTCATCGCTTCTGTGTTTGAGTAAGTGATTGTTTTACACACTTGACCTAATCTGTAGATTTCATTGTTCTACTGAGTGTGTTGTGTGTTGCATCCAAGGACTTAGATCTGGCGTTTCAGGAGGTGTCCCAGGAGGCAACTTTTCATGTCTTTCATTGAAACACAGTCTCAGGAGGAGGCTGCATCCGAACTCTGGAGGAGTTCTGTTTCTTAGACAAGGGGAGCTTGTCGTGCTTGATAGTGGGGGAGGGGATCTTGCTATAATACGGGTTTTGGGAGGAACCAACAACAAGGGGATCTTGTTGTAATCTTGATCTCGGGAGAGGTTGTTCTAAAGTCGAGGGGATCTCGCAAAAACTGTTTCGTTGGGAAGTTAGCTAGAGGCGGCGACAAAAACAAGAGGGAATCTTTATTTGTATAAGTCCGTGTGTCTTGTAACTTTTTGAACTCAAGGAAAAGTTTTTATATCTGGGCGTGGCCCTGCAGACGTAGGCTGGTTGCCGAACTGCGTTAACAACCTCTTGTGTCGTTTATTTCTGCATTTTTATATTGACTATCATTGCACTAAAACTCGGTGTCACACAAATATTCTTGTGTGACATCCTGTGTAACATCGCCTAACTGATTGTGGATTTTCAGGTTTCACACCCTAGGTACGTTCCAAGCCAATTTCACCCACCTCTGGTTGAGATTTGTCAAGAATTGAGTTAAATGCCTATTGCAAGGGGAGTCAAAGTTGTCTCTTAGAGAAATTTCTATAAAGTCAGTTGCCAGAGCCGCAAACCATGGGGAGTATTACTATTGGGTTGAATGGTAGACCAAGCAAGGCATTGGGGAGGCTGGAATTAAACTGGATTCTACTGGGTACATGAGAGAGTTGTGCAATGAATATGCTGGGGTGTTTTCAGTGCAGGCTGTGCAGCTGACTCTTCCTCTACATAGGAGCAGAAACCATGGAATACGTTTACAACCAAGGGCTGTTCCACCTAATATCAGACCATATCGTTACCCACACTTGCAAAAAAATCAGATAAAATAGTTAGTGCAAGACATGATAGCCTTGAGTATCATTAGACCCGGTCAGAACCCGTATTCAAGTCCAGTTTTGTTGGTAAGGACAAAAGATGGTGGGTGGAGGTTTTTTGTGGATTACCGCAAAATTTAATAAGCTTATGGTTACTAATAAATTTCTCATACTAGTAATAGAAGAGCATATTAACGAGTTACATGGAGACTCGTGTTTTTCGAAGTTAGCTCTGAAGAGTGGGTACCATCAGATGCAGATGAATCCCAACAATGTAGAAAAGACGACATTTCCTTTTATTTATTGGAAAACTGTGTTGTGGTTTGAAACCCAACACTGTCTAGCTTATTCTTTATGATTAACTAGTTTGGTTGATAAAAAAAATCATTGAGTAACATCTGTACGTAACTTGAACAGGGAAAGTTCTTCTTCTGAAACTAGTGTTTCTTTTGTTTCTAAAGGGGGAAACATTAGAGATGCATGAGTAATTGAATAAATTAAAATTGTTGCAAAGTAGCTAATATTAATTTATTTGGCGTTAAGAATAGGTTTACACGAAAATTCAGATTAAGTTTTTGTCTTTTCAAAGTCGAAAAAAAATTTCTGAAATGAATTTATCTAAACAATTCGACGGAACCCTAGAATTATTATGAATTCTTGCTGTTCTGTGACTAATGTTGTATCATTGCTGTAACATTAAGAGTAAATTGCATGTAATGATGAAATCAACCCACTTTTCCCATAATTACATTTTTAAATCATTTCCAATTTTAGTCTTAATTAATTTCGAGTAAATTTAGTTCATCATTCTTTATTATTTATTTAAAATTTTTATCTTTATGTTATAGAAATTTATAGTAAAATTAATTGGATTAAAAATATTCTAGTGAGATCGACTTTTACTTACTTTATTACTTTGTTAGCGACACATGCACTTGCGTTAGGGTGTAGGAAAATCACTAACAACATCGCAATTCAGATGCAGAGGCTGAGGGAATGCGAAGAAGAAAACCAAACATACATCCAGATAACACAACCTGATCTTTGATCTTTCTATACTCCATATAAAAAATTTGTAGACAGAGATCTCTCGGGAGAACAGATGTAATACCCGGCTTGTACGGATTTCGGATTTAATATATTATATTATTATTTTATTATATAATGACATTTTTGGTAAATATGTCAAATCAGGTCCGTTTCACAAAAAGAAAGCGTCATTACGATCCTAACAATTAATAGGAATTTTAAGGAAATTATGGAAATTTTCGGAGATTAAACGTTATATTCCGAGTAAATACATTTCTCGTAATGTAAAAGATGTTCTCGTAAAAATAGCAAACGATGTCCAAATTGCCAACAGACAGTTTTATTAAATCCTAGATATTAAGTTGGACTTATGGGTGAAGTAAGGAGTTTGGATGAAACCGAATAGCTAGACGATTAACGAACCGAATGACGAAACGAATATAAAAACTATGGAGGGGCATTTTAGTAATTTTCCAAATCAAATTTTATAAAAATAACCTAAATCTATTTCTTTCTTCATTCTTCCCTGCCTTCTTCGATTTCCAAAGAGCAAACCCTCTCGGCTTCTCCTCTGCCTCGGCGATTTCTTCGACGATCCGACCTCCATTCGTTCCGTTTCCTTAACGTTTTCTCCTCCAATCGACGTTCTAGGTATGAGCCTACAATCTTAGAGCTTTTATTTCGATATTTATGGCGTTTTAGGCAATTAGGGTTTCGATACTTTTTCATTAAAAATGCGAATTAGGGTTCGTAATTAATAGGTTAGCCTTGATTAAGTGTATATTGCACGTATTTGACGTTATTGGACGAAGTTAAATCAATTTGGGAAAATGTTAAAAATTGAGAAATTTCGAGATTTTAGAAATAACTCATAAATTGGGAATTGAGGTGCCGAGCGTAAATTGCTCGAATAGATAGCTCAATAGTTGGATTAGAACTTTAGGAAGTTTCCTTAGTTAAGGTTTTGTAAATTTGGACGATCGATGGCTTAAATTAGTTTTAACATCGATATTGTGTTTTGCCTCAGACAAACAACGCTCGTGGACGGAGCTTGAGCTGCTTTGGACACGAGGTAAGTTCTCGTGATCTTCTTTGGCCGATTGGCCTACACCGTACGTCGAATGTCGTCTCGAGGAGTTTTGGAGATGCGTTTGTTTAATTGTACTTGGTTTGGGTAGCTAGGTTTTAGGGATTTATAGTTTAATCTTTACAGTCTTGATGGTACACGTTATTGTTTGTTTACTTTAAGATATTGAACTGTTCACGCATCACTTGTTTTAAAGAAAAGCATGAAAATGAATTTCCGCACAGAGTTTTACAGATAACGTAAAGCATAGCATTGGCCGAAAGGCTTATTGGCCGAAAGGCGTATTGGCCGAAAGGCGTATTGGTCACGCGAGGTGGGGCTCAGGCACGGCTGTACGTGTTGTAAGCGTGCACCCCCCGCTTCTAGCTGGAAAGAGTAGTCCGCCCGCTGGATGAGCTCTCTCTGGTTAGAGGGAAAGGATCTCGGTGACACCTATTGAGCATTGCATAGTAAAGAAAAACATACATGATTAATGAACTCATATGCACAGCATGCATGATGCGAACCTCGGATCGAAAGGACCCGGGACCCGACAACAACGCGGAATAATTGAAAGGAACGCCTTTTGATTCAAGAACAAAGTAAGGAACTAAGACCCCAATCGAAGAATTCGATGGAACCCTAGTTATCAAAACAGGAGCTTGACCCGAGCCACACCTGTTGGCTGAACCAAAGCTATCAAAACAGGAGCTTGACCCAGACCAAACTCGTTGATAAGAACCAAAGCTATCAAGCGAGATTCTTCAAGCGTGACTTGAAGAAGATCGTTGTTCTTCGCAAAGAACTAAAGAGAAATCCTCTCTAAAAAAAAACACTCAATTTTTAATTCAAACTTGTTCTTCTAAATCAAAAGTGTTTTGCCATTAAATAGGCTACACATGAAAATTAAATTAAATAATAAAAAAAACGAAAATAAAAATAAAATAACTAATAAAATCGTGAGATAATGATCCTTTGCATGATAAGATATCATCTCACGTTTAAACTACGTTTGAATATGATTTGAATTGATTTGAGTAGATTCTGTCGGATAAAATCTCTTATACGTGATTTGTTTGGATTTGCATGTGCTTCTCATGTGACTTTTTAATTCTTGCACGTGCATGTGCATGGCACATGTAAATCTTTATGCATCTTTGGCCTCCCTTGCTTCAACTTGATTTTGATTATCTTCAATCCTCGACACATTCAATAGTTTTAGATCAAGTTGTCGCGGCTCCTCTCTTCCTTGGATCTCTAAAATTAATCCTTGCAAGGCCTCACGCATCTTCTTAGCTTTGTACCGTGTCATTGGGCCGCCAATGTCCTCAATTGGATCGTTGCTCTTGGGCTTGGGCTTTGTCGCTGCTTGGATCACATCATTCCCTCCCTCTTCGAAAAGATTCGTCCTCGAATCTCCTGCATCATATAAAGATAAGTCACTAACATTAAAAGATGTACTAACATTACCATATTCGCTAGGTAAGTCGATCTTGTAGGCATTGTCGTTTATGGGTTCAAGGACTTGAAATGGTCCATCTCCTCGTGGATGCAACTTGCTTTTTCGTTGATTTGGAAACCTCTCTTTTCGAAGATGTAGCCAAACCCAATCTCCGGGTTCAAATATAATCTTTTTACGGCTTTTGTTTGCTTGACGTGCATAATGCTCGTTTCTCTCTCGAATGTTCTCTTGTACTTTCAGATGTAAGTCCCTAACAAATTTAGCTTTTTTCTCTCCATCAAAATTAACAAACTCGTTAGTAGGTAGAGATAAAATATCAAGAGGAGATAAAGGATTAAATCCATAAACAATTTCAAATGGTGAATATGAAGTAGTAGAATGAACAACTCTATTATAAGCAAATTCAACATGAGGTAAACATTTTTCCCATTGTTTTAAATTTTTAGAAATAATCGCTCTTAACAACGTAGAAAGTGTTCTATTTACCACTTCTGTTTGTCCATCCGTTTGGAGGTGTGCCACGGTTGAGAATAAAAGTTTTGTTCCTAGCTTACTCCACAAAGTTCTCCAAAAGTGACTTAGGAACTTTACATCTCTATCACTCACAATGGTTTTAGGAATTCCGTGTAAACGCACAACTTCTTTGAAGAATAAGTCCGCCACATGAGTAGCGTCGTTTGTCTTTGAGCATGCTATAAAGTGAGCCATCTTACTAAACCTATCCCCTACCACAAATATGCTATCTTTCCCTCCTTGTGTCCTCGGCAAACCAATCACAAAATCCATCGATATGTCCACCCAAGGTTGGTTAGGAATAGGTAGAGGAGTGTACTTTCCATAAGGTTTAATCTTTGATTTGGCCTTCCTACACTCAATGCACTTATCACAAATGGCTTGAACATGATGCCTCATTTTCGGCCAATAAAAATGTTCACAAAGCACACTCAATGTTTTAGTAACTCCAAAGTGTCCCATTAACCCTCCTCCATGAGTCTCTCTAACAAGTAACTCTCTTAAAGAACATTTAGGGATACAAAGTTTATCCTTTTTAAATAAAAATCCATCATGTTTATAATAATCATTACACGCATGTTTCTCACATTTTTTCCAAACAAGATCAAAATCTGAGTCCGATTCATATAAGTTCTTTATTAAATCAAATCCTAACAACTAAGATTGTAAAGTAGTTATAAGCACGTACCTTCTTGACAATACATCGGCAACCACATTCTCTTTACCTTTTTTATAATGAATAACATAAGGAAAGGTCTCTATGAACTCCATCCACTTTGCATGTCTCTTGTGAAACTTTCCTTGTGTCTTTAAGTGTTTTAGGCTTTCATGGTCAGAATGGATGATGAACTCCTTGGGCCACAAGTAGTGTTGCCACGTTTGTAATGTTCTCACCAAGGCATACAACTCCTTGTCGTATGTTGGATAGTTTAAGACCGCACCACTAAGCTTTTCACTAAAGTAAGCAATCGGTTTCATATCCTGCATCAAAACACCACCAATTCCTTTTCCCGACGCATCACATTCAATCTCAAATGTTTTATCAAAATTTGGCAAAACTAACAAAGGTGCATTAGTTAACTTTCTTTTAGAAGATTAAAAGATTCATCATGTAACTCAGTCCACTTAAAATCCACATTCTTTTTAACCAAATCATTCAATGGTGCTGCAATAGTACTAAAATCTCTAACGAATCTTCGGTAAAAGCTAGCTAAGCCATGAAAACTACGTACCTCGTTAGCATTCTTAGGTGTCAGCCACTCCTTGATTGCCTTGACCTTTTCTTCGTCCACCGAAACTCCACTCGAGCTCACTATAAAACCAGGAAACACTACCGATTCCATGCAAAAAGTGCACTTTTTGAGGTTAGCATATAATTGGTTTATTCGCAAAACATTAAAAACAGATTTTAAATGTTTCACATGTTGTTCTAATGTTTTGCTATAAACTAATATATCATCAAAATAAACCACGACAAATTTTCCAATAAACGATCGTAATACGTGATTCATTAACCTCATAAATGTGCTAGGTGTATTAGATAATCCAAAAGGCATGACTAACCACTCATAAAGTCCAAATTTTGTTTCGAAAGCAGTTTTCCACTCGTCTCCCTTTTTCATACGAATTTGATAATATCCATTCTTTAAATCAATTTTTAAGAATAAACAAGCACCATATAATTCATCAAGCATGTCATCTAACCTTGGTATAGGATGTCGATACTTTACCGTTATTTTATTGATTGCTCGACAATCCACACACATCCTCCATGATCCGTCCTTCTTTGGCACCAATATCACGGGTACCGAGCATGGGCTTAGGCTTTCTTTCACTAGACCCTTGTCCATTAACTCGTCCACTTGTCTTTGAATTTTCTTTGTTTCCTCTGGATTTGCTCGATATGCCGGTCGGTTTGGAATTGTCGCACCCGGGATGAAATCAATTTGATGCTCGATTCCTCTAAGTGGTGGTACTCCTTTGGGTAACTCTTCTGGGAATACATCCTTAAACTCCTGCAAAAGAGAAATCACAGCACTTGGAAGAAAATTTGGTAAGTCATTAGATGATAAATAAACATCTTTATATAAAAGCAAAATCATCTCACGCTTATCCTCACTTTTGTTCATCAACGTAATTTGCTTCTCACTTGACTTTTGTTCACTCTCTCCCTCGGTTTTTATCTCTTTTTCCTCGATTTTTCTCTCTTGCTCCCTCGGATTTTCATCCCTCTTTATGCTCTTTTCAACTATTTTTCTTTCTCCACTTTCTTTCTCTATTTTTGCCTCTTTTTCAACTAATTTCTTTTCACCACTTTCTTTCTCTCTTTCATCCTTAATTATTTGAAATTCCTTCGCGATCCTCTTTTGATCTTCAATTGCCTCCCATGGCTTTAATGGTGTAAGGATAACAGTATTTCCATTGTAAACCAACGAATACTCATTCTTGTAACCATTATGCTTGACGTTTCGGTCAAATTGCCAAGGTCTCCCCAAAAGTATGTGGGTAGCTTGCATCGGAACTACATCACATAAAACTTTATCTTGGTATCTACCAATTGATAAAGGAACTTCCACCTGTTTAGTCACCTTGATTTCTCCACAATCGCTTAACCATTGCAACTTGTATGGTTTTGGATGTTGCTCGGTTTTCAAGTTCAACTTTTAGACTAGTAATGTGCTTGCTACATTGGTGCAACTCCCACTATCGATGATCAAACTACAAACTTTGCTGTGCACATGACATCTTGTATGGAATATTTGCTCACGTTGTACTTTGTCGCCATCTTCCTTAGTTTGCACATTCAATACTCGCCTTGTGACTAAAAGATCTCCTTTTACTGGTTCCTCTACCTTAACTTCACTACAATCTTCAAGTGGTGGCATCTCACCATCACTCGAACTCACACTCTCCACATCGCCATTGTCCCTTAAAATCATAGCTCTTTTATTTGGACAATTCGAAGCTATGTGTCCGAACCCTTGGCACCGAAAGCACTTAATCTCTCCGGTTCTTATTGGATTTGAAGTCTCAGCCTTAGCTTTTTGTGGTAACACTTGATTGTTAGACACAGTTTTTTCCTTAGAATCCTCCCTCGATTTTGGCTTCTCATTTTTCCAATTTGTTTGCCAAGTTGCGGTTGATGTTGTACCAACCCTAGTACTTCTCTTAGCCTTTAGTTGCCGCTCTATTTTGATTGATTTGTGTAGTAACTCCTCCAAGTCGATGTAGTGTTGTAGATCCACCACATCCGCAATTTCTCTATTCAATCCCCCAATAAAACGAGCTATGGTTGCTTCCTTATCTTCTTCCACATTAGCCCTTATCATGGCTACCTCCATCTCTTTATAATATTCCTCCACACTTTTGAAACCTTGTGTCAAATTTTGGAGCTTTCGACACGCGTCTCTATAGTAGTATGATGGAACATATCTTTTTTTCATGATAGCCTTCAAGTCTTCCCATGTGCGGATTTGTGCTTCACCATTCCTCCTCCGGTTCTTAACTAATTGATCCCACCAAATACTAGCATAATCCGTGAACTCCATGGTGATCAACTTAAGCTTCTTATCCTCCGAATAATTTTGGAACTCAAATACCAAGTCTACTTTTCGTTCCCAATCCAAATATCCCTCGGGGTCGTTCTTCCCTTGGAAAGGTGGAATATTTACCTTGATATTTCGTAAATCGTTGTCTTCTTGGTTTGTCCCCTCATTCCTTTCTTTTGGGTAATAACCACTATACTCTTCGGATTCTCCATCAAAATCCTTCCTTTGTCGTGCATGATTAGGTGTCGGAGTTTCCAATCGTTCCATTCTCTGATTTAGAGCCGTGAATTGATCTTGCATGGCTTTCATGAACAATTTTAAATCAACGTCGTTGTGTTCTCCACTCATGATATTCTTTTTCGACCACAATAAGAAAAATAAAAGAAAATTGTTAGAAGTAAAAAAATAATCAAGTAATGGACCTTACCTCTCCCTCACGTGTTTACTCTCGATGGATGTCACTCCACTCGTGTTTCGCTAAAAAATTAAGGCTTTTTCTATAATAGTCTCACCCTCTTGCCTTTTACCTCTAGATCTCCCTTCTAGTTCTTTACGTAAGAACTTGATCAATGGTAAATATTCAACAAGCCAAACTATAAAAAATCAAACTTTAAAGCTTAAAAGTTCAAATTTGTAAGGATGGCTAAATCAAGGGTATAAGTGAAATAAGACAAAAGTTTGGATGATGACAATATTTCAAATGAAGATTCAACAATTTGAACCTTCAAAGAATAAATTTGGATAAAGACAATATTTCGAATGAAGATTCAATAATTTGAATTTTCAAAGAACAATTATCTACGAATTTAAGAACGAATTTTTGAATTTAAAAGGCTAGAAATTTCAAAATCTTTACAACAAATTTCGATTATTTTTTTTTTTGACTTCTCACAACTCTTTTTTTTTTTTTTTTTTTTTTTTACTTTTGACAACTCTTTTTTTTTTTTTACTTTTGTCAACTCTTTTTTTTTTTTTTGACTTTTGACAAACTCTTTTTTTTTGTACTTTTCAAGAAGACAAATTCACGAGAAAAAAAGAATCAATGATGACAAATAGAATAAGATGAAGAAAAAAAATTGATAACAAAAAATTAAAGATAGCTTCTTGAATCAAGGAACCGAAGCTCTGATATCAACTGATGCGAACCTCGGATCGAAAGGACCCGGGACCCGACAACAACGCGGAATAATTGAAAGGAACGCCTTTTGATTCAAGAACAAAGTAAGGATTTAAGACCCCAATCGAAGAATTCGATGGAACCCTAGTTATCAAAACAGGAGCTTGACCCGAGCTACACCTGTTGGCTGAACCAAAGCTATCAAAACAGGAGCTTGACCCAGACCAAACTCGTTGGTAAGAACCAAAGCTATCAAGCGAGATTCTTCAAGTGTGACTTGAAGAAGATCGTTGTTCTTCGCAAAGAACTAAAGAGAAATCCTCTCTAAAAAAAACACTCAATTTTTAATTCAAACTTGTTCTTCTAAATCAAAAGTGTTTTGCCATTAAATATGCTACACATGAAAATTAAATTAAATAATAAAAAAAACGAAAATAAAAATAAAATAACTAATAAAATCGTGAGATAATGATCCTTTGCATGATAAGATATCATCTCACGTTTAAACTACGTTTGAATATGATTTGAATTGATTTGAGTAGATTCTGTCGGATAAAATCTCTTATACGTGATTTGTTTGGATTTGCATGTGCTTCTCATGTGACTTTTTAATTCTTGCACGTGCATGTGCATGGCACATGTAAATCTTTATGCATCTTTGGCCTCCCTTGCTTCAACTTGATTTTGATTATCTTCAATCCTCGACACATTCAATAGTTTTAGATCAAGTTGTCGCGGCTCCTCTCTTCCTTGGATCTTTAAAATTAATCCTTGCAAGGCCTCACGCATCTTCTTAGCTTTGGACCGTGTCATTGGGCCGCCAATGTCCTCAATTGGATCGTTGCTCTTGGGCTTGGGCTTTGTCGCTGCTTGGATCACATCAATGCATTGCATTTACGTAGAGCTTACTGGGATTTCATCTCATAGTGTATTGTATGGTGTAGGTGACTTAGACATCGAGGCAGGTGAGGACGATGTCCCTCCTCCTGAGGCTTGAGTCCAGTTGACGGAGGATGGCTGCGGTGGTGTGCTGGCGCAGTCGAGGCTTACCGACCCGTGGGGACAGTATGTATAGATTTTGAGGGTTTGAGACATTTTGGGCTGTTGGTAGTATAGACATTATAGAATGCTTGATTCTGGTAGTTGATAGGATTACGTTTTAACATTTTCAAATGTTTTGGAACTGTTTTGGGTGATTTTGAAACAGGTAGGTTTGTTTAGATTTTAAACATATCCATGCAGTTCGGTTTCATGAAAATGTATATGGTTTTAAATACGTTTTGGGTCGGTTTTTAGTGATAGACGGAGTGAAGTGTATGTTTCGGTGCTTTAATGTTGAGGATATGAGAATGTATGGAAGTGTATGAATTTAGATTACAGAGAGCATTTTTTTAAAGTGTTCTGCTCTCTGGATTGCTCTCTGGAATCACGTATTCCAGAGAGTATTGGTGTTAAAAGAAAAGAGAAGAGAAGAAAGAAGAGGGGGGGGGGGGGGGGGGGGGGGGGCGAGTGTTGACTTAGAGAGTGTTTAAGTCATAATTTGTTTTTGATGATGTCTGTGTGTATTAAATATTCAATTTGATTATGTGTACTTAATGAGAATTATAAATATGAGTTTATTTGGAAATACCCTTGAAAAGGGTATTTTAGTTGACTAATGAATCGGTTTGAGTATACAGAGCTAAATAGTAAAACAGGCTTGGATATACCGATAGCTACACGACAAAGAACAGAAGGCTTCTGCCGATTGAGTTTTCAAGCCACATCTGCCGATGATGTACTCAGCGCCTATATGTTTCATCTGCCGATGACGTGTCAAGCTGTTCTTATGCCGATCGCTACACGACAAAGAAAAGAAGTTCCTTGTACCGATGGCGTTTGAAGCTACTTGTTCCGATGACGTGTCAATATGCTTCTACCGATGACTATATATATAATAAAATAGAAGCTTCTGCCGATAGCTGTTTCTGAAGACAGATGCTGATGACGTGTCAAAGCACTTATATGCTGCAACTGCCGATCGAGTCTGAAGATACATCTGCCGATGATATTTGTAGCAGCTCCTGCCGATTGACTAAACGACAAAAGGAGATGTTGACTAAAGCATGCATCTGCCGATGAATTTTCACGTTGCACCTGCCGATGAAGTTTCAAGACACATAAGCCGGTGACGTCTGAAGCTTACTCATTCCGATGACGTGTCAAGTGTGTTGAAGCTACATATTCCGGTAATCTTCCGCCAGAATTTTAAAGCTAGCCGCGAAGCTACAGTGATGTCGTTTTCAAGCTTTAATTCCAGAATATTAATGGCGACGACGAACAACATTTTCAGACGCAACGGATAGCTGCTTCAGTACGGATGTTTCCCAACGGTAACATTTTTCCATTTGAAGATAGAAGCATTCAATACAGTGAAGCAGAATATACAGAGTATATAAGTCAAGCTCAGAACAATAAGGAAGAACTTTTGCGAATTTTCAATTGATTGCCCTAAGCTGCAAAAGTTTTCATACTCTGTAATCACTGTACATCTCTCTAAACTCGAACTTGAGATTTCTGCTGTGAGAGTGTAGTCTGTGATCAATTTCACAAATACAAATCATTTGTAAAGGCAGTGGATTGACGCCCGTGAAGTTCAATCCAGGACTGTGTAAGGCTGTGGATCGTAGCCCGTAAGTTCGATCAGAGTTTCTCGTTGAGGAGAAGTAAGGAATCTTCAAGGGGGAGCCTTGGAGCGTGGACGTAGGCAGTTTGGCCGAACCACGTAAAAATACTAGTGTGAAATTTCTCTTTCTCTCTCTGTATTTTATATGTTTGCTTGCTGCTAATATTCAAACTGAAACTGCAAGAGAAATTTACCAGATTATTAAATTAATTAATTAAAAAAAAAAATCTAATTCACCCCCCTCTTAGACAATTCCGATCCTACAGCGAGCTCTCTGGGAAGTGATTCCAGAGAAGTTGCCGAGCGATCGCCATAGGGGCGATCGCTTGGCGAAAATGATCGCAGATGGGGCGAACGTTTGTCTTTGGTGAGGGGCGAACATTCGCCCCTCTTGTTTTTAAGTCAGGAGATCGATCGCCTGTTTTGGGCGATCGATCGCCCCTTCCTTTTTGGGCGACTTTTCCGTTTCTGTCCCTGTTTTCGTCTGTTTTGTTGGCCGATAGTTTTGATTAGTTTTAAATAAATGTTTTAAGTTTAAATTAAATTGTTTTTTTTAAGTCGTTTTAAATGAGTTATGAACCAGATTTCGATTTTGATTTAGAATTCGGTTTAGTTTCCGCTTAAAGTCCGCCCAGAGTTTATTTAAAGTATAAAAAAAAAATAGTACGGAAATTGGGTACAGTTTTAGGGTCGTTACAACAGAAGCAGTGCAATGCTTTACTCAGGATTTGCTCGCTGCTTGATCGGAATCAATTACAGTTGAAGAGATGAAATCCAAATGAACTAATTCGATCGATCCAGTTCTTCCTTACAAACAATGGGAAAATTGGAAATTGGCCCAAAATCCACATTGAAAGTTTTTTTTTTATTTTCTTATTAAAATTTATTTTAATCTCATTTTCATTTTACTGTATTGCCCTTTAACTTTAATTGCAACAAATAGGCCAAGTGGTTTCCGTTGGTCTTAACCACAATAGGGCAGGCTTAGGCTAGGGTGGATTGGACCAAACTGAGCGAAGTGGGTGGGTTGATGGACGAAAATGTTATAGGCCTAGGTCAGGTCGGAGTGGACTGGACCAGATTAGGTAAGGTGGTTGGGCTAACCTGGGGATATGCTGGATTGAGCGGGATAGGCCAAGTCCTAGTGAGTTGAACTTAGTGGGAATGGTCTTGATGGGATGTACCAAAAGAGGACTAAGGTGGGTTGGGCCAGGTCCTAATGGGCTGGATCAAACTGGGCTACAGGTTGGCTAGGAAATGTCTGGGTGGGTTGAACCATATTGGGCTAAGGTGGGCTGATGGTCTGCGCCAGAACCAAACTAAGCTGGGTTGGGCTAGATTGGGTGGGTTATGTATTGGTAGGTTGGCTAAAGTCCAAGCAAGCCGCACTGGGTGGGGATGATCATGGTGGGTGGACTAGAGTGGGTTAGGTCAGGTTGTGTACTCGGCTACAAATAGATTGGGCTAAAGTGGACTTCACTGGGTGGGCTAGATCAGGTTCAGGTGGGCTTGTCTAGATAGACTAGGTTGAATCTGGGTGGGTTGGACTGAGCTGGACTGGTTGGGATAGGTCTTTGGTATCTAAGGTCAAGTCCTGTTGGACCAGACTGCTCTAAGGTGTGTTGGATCAGGTCCTAGTTGATTGGACCAGACTGGCTATGGGGGCAGAGTCAGGTCTTGATTATGGTGGGCTAAGCTTTGATTGGAGGGGCTAGATCTTGGTGGGCTGCAACTCTGGGTATGTTGAGTTGGGCTAAGCTAAGGTGAGTTGGAGATGGGTTCTATCAGGTCTGGGTCCGGGCCAGGTTAGGTCATGGTGCTCTAGGTCAATTCCTGATTAAGGCCACACTGGGTGAGGATTGGTCCTGGTGTGATGGAATAGACTGAGATAAGGTGGGCTAGATCAGATCAGTGAGGGCTGGACCAGCTAAAGCGTGCTAGTTCAGGATCAGGCTGGGCTAAGGTGGGAGGGTTGAGTTGGATTGCGTGAGCTAGGTCATGTTTTGGTGGGCTGCATGTAATATCCGGTTTGTACGGACCTTTTATTATATTATTATTATTATTATTATTGGCGTTTTTGTATCTATGTCAAATCAGGTCCGTTTTACAAAAAGAAAGCGTCATTACGATTCTAACGAATAATAAGAATTTTAAGGAATTTACGGGAGTTTTCAGAGATCAAACGCTATATTCCGAGTAAATACACTTTTCGTAGCGTAAAAGACGTTCTCGTAAAAATAGGAAACGAGGTCCGAATCGCGAACGGACAGTCTTAATAGAGCCCTGGTAATGAATGGGAATCATTGGCAAGATATGGAGTTTTCGAGAATCCGAATCGTTGGACGATTAACGAAACGAACGACGAAATCAATATAAAAATCAAAGAAGGGCAAAACGGTAATTTGTAAAAATCAATTTTATAAAACATCACAAATTCTTTCTCTCCCTCACTTTCTCTCTTTTCTCCTCTGGCGTTCACGAACAGAGAGCATTCTCTCCCTCGCGGCCGCCGACGATCCTTCGACTTCCGACCTCCGTTCTCCTCCGTTTCTCCTCCGTTCCTTGTCATTTCTTCTCCTCTCGCTACCCTCGGTATGTAGCTTCGGCCTCTAAGCGTTTATTTCGAGTTTTCGGTTCGATTTAGGGTTAGGGTTGCAATTAGGGTTTCGACGAAAAACGCGATTTAGGGCTCGTAATTAATAGGTTAGCCATGATTAAGCATGTATCGAACGTATTGGACGTTATTGGACGAAGATAAACCAATTTGTGAAAAAGTATAAATTATAGAATTTTCGGGTTTTCGAAAATAACTCGTAATATGGATTTCCAGATTTATCAAGCGTTATGTCGTTGTTTAAAAGCTTCGATTTGTTAGATTAAGGACTTTATTAGTTTGGACATTTAATCGTTTAAATTGGTTTTAACGACAAATATCGTGTTTTGTCTCAGACACGACTCCCGTGGACGAAGTTTGAGATCCAGCGCGCTCAAGGTAAGTTCTCGTGACTTGCTTGACCGAAAGGTCTACACCATACCTCGTCGTCATATCAAGGATCCTTGAGGGTTCCTTGTTTTACGTTGTTTAGGTTGGGTAGCTAGGTTATGTTGTATTGTCTGGTTAATTTGTATGTTGTTTGTTTACTTTCCGCTGATATGAACTGTTCATGCATCACGGTTTTCGAAAGTCATGAAAAGGAATTTCTGCACGTGTTTTTAAGAAATGGAACGTATATCTGAAATGAAATCTGTAACGAAATCTGAATGAATAAACGTAATCTGTCTGTATCTGGTCACGCGGGATGGGGCTCAGGCACGGCTGTGCGTGTTGCAAGCGTGTACCCCCCCTCTCTAGGTGGAAAGGGTAGTCCGATCGCTGGATGGGCCCTCTCCGCTTAGTGGGTAGAGGTTTCGGTGACGATTCTGTCTGTCTGTGACGTAATGAATCTGTAATCTGTAATTCTGTATCTGTAATCTGAATCTGAGCATGATTTCTGAATGGCATACGCACGCATGCATCTGCATTTACGTAGCTTACTGAGATTTCAATATCTCATATGTGTCTGTATGGTGTAGGTGATCTGCTAGGTGACGTAGATCCAGGTGAGGACGACGTTCCTCCTCCTGATGTCGGGACAGTTGATGGATGATGGCCGTGGGAGTGCGCTGAGTAGTCGAGGCGCAATATGACCGGTGGGGATGTATGTATGGACTCTGGGGTTATTTTGGGATGTTTTGATCTGATAATTGTATAGAATATTTAGGTTGTTTGGATCTGGATAGGGGTTAGATAACGTTTTGGTAATTGTATGTAAAACGTTTTGGTTTAAACTGTTGATGAACGTTATAAAATGTTTTGGTTTAGAACCGTTATTTAAACGTTATAGAAATTCTGGAACTGTTTGGTTGTTTAAATTAAGCGTTATGAATTGTTTTTAGGTTGATACGGATAGCTCGGTTTTTAGAACTATCAACGCAGTTGGACTTCGTAAAGTCTGACACGAGTCGATTGAGTTTAGATTATGTATTAATTGGTTGAGTTTAGGTTGTGAATTGTGGTGATCTTTGGCGTGAAGTAACATAAATTTGCTCTCTGGAATTCAGGATTTCAGAGAGCTAATTGAGGAAATTGTGAAGCAGGAAGGATAGAGGGAAAATGTTGAATTCTGCTCTCTGGAATCACGTTCCAGAGAGGCGAAAATGTTAGAGTAAAAAGGTTGGTTGCTCTCTGGAAATCTCAAAAATTTCCAGAGAGCGAAGTCGCTGCTGTGTGCAGCGAAGTCGCTGCACACTGTGCAGCGACCAGCGCCTGGTCGCCGCTGTGTGCAGCGACTGGTCGCTGCACACAATGCAGCGACCCGCGCCTGGTCGCTGCATAGGGCAGCGACCGTGCGCTGCCCCATTCACGAGGGCAGAATTCCGATTCTGCCCTCCCTTCTTTTGATTGTTTTATTTTAAGTTTCATTAAATGTTTTAGTTTTAATTATTTATTAACGGTTTTGTTTTAAATGCTTTTAAAGTTTAGTTTTAATTCCGATTTCAGTTCTGATTTCAACTTCAGTTTAGATTCCGCATTAAGTTTTTATTTAAAGCATAGAAAAGTAAAAAGTATAAAATGAAAAATTTGTACGGGTAAATGGGTACGGACTTAGGGTCGTTACACTGCACTAGGTGGGAATGGTCCGAGTGTGCTAGACTAAATTGGGCTACGGTGGGGCAGGATGGGTCAAAGTCTGAGCTATTGTGGGCTGGGCTAGGGTAGGTCCTGCTGTGGTGGGGTGATGTCTATGTGAGCTGGACTGACCTATGATGTCTAAGGTGAGTTGGTCTGTGGATTGGGTAGGGCTGGGGTCTTGAAAAAACAAG
>CM039510.1:3457751-3469769 GCA_022432975.1 Begonia masoniana | reverse complement strand
AACAGAAAGTGTCGACACTATGAACATAGGTGTCACACTTTAAACCCTTTTTGCTCTCTTGTCCCTAATTTCTTGCAAAAGGTGTCGACACCTTGTATTTGTTGTCGCCACTTTTTGCAACTCGTGTGACATAGTGTCGACACCGTGTCTTTGGTGTCGACACTTGTACAACAGGATTGACATACAAGTCAAATGTTCTAGCAAGCAATTCGGTTGAAGGCGTCGACAAAAAGGGTTGAGAAATCGACCCCTTAGAGTTTCACGCCTATAGAATTGTCGACCGATTAATAAGCAATTCGGTCGAAGGTGTCGACAAAAGGGTTGAGAAATCGACCCCTTAGAGTTTTGCACCTATGGAAATGTCGTCCGATTTTGTGGACGAAAACGTCGACCAATCTCATTACTGAGGCCACGTCGACCGATTCTTTATAGAGGCCACATCAACCCCCACTGTTTAATTTGATGAAACCCGAAAGGGAGTGTTGTCTGCCGAAAGGAGTTGTCGACCCCCACTGTTCAATTTGACGAAACCCGAGAGGGAGTGTTACTGTTCAATTTAATGAAACTCGAGAGGAAGCGTTGTCTGCCGAAGGTAGTTCATCGACCGAAGTTGCGAAGAGTTTCAACCCGAGAGGAATTAAGTGTTGATCTATGTTATAGACGTCGACCGATTTTGTTGTGGGTCGTAACTCTTCATGTAATGTGTCTTGTCGACCAAAACCCCGGTTTTATTATTTTAACACTAGTACTTAAGTTTAGTTTCAATTCAAGAATTCCACATGTAGTACGTCTTCCGCTGAATGAATTAATTGTCTGTACACGAGTAAGATTAAAGGATCGAAAAAAAAAAAAATTGTATGCTATATTTAGGAATAGTGTTATGGGAAATTAGGAGACGTCACACAAAACACATAATTATCAAAAAAGAAAAAAAAAATGTAGCTTAGATTTTACTTTCTCTAATTTAACATACTACTATGTTACACTCAAAAAGAAAAAATTCAATGTAATAACAAAAAATAAAAAGAAAATAGACGTTAAAAGAAGTAGCACAATATAAAAGATTTTTCAATCTACGAAAGCAATCTACTAGAGAACTCCATTTTCTTATTTTTCTTGTAAAAAACAGTATGTATTAATATGCAAGGGCAAACAAAAAATTGGTAAACAAGTAGTCAACCAATATACAAATGATTCACTTAAAAATCTTTAACCCTGCTGCTTTATTGACCGCTATTCAATTGAACAACCAAGTTGAATCAATAAATTGTACTTAAAGAACAGTTTGATAGCTCTACATAAAAACCACTGCCATTAGCCAAAATTTATGCAAAAGAAAAATTGATTCTCCACACATCTAGAATATTTGTGATTCAAACCATGTTCTAATCCCTAATCTAATAATTTAAAAAAACAAGTAAGTGTCAGGTTATATGAAGAAAAAGAAGGAGGAAGTAAGTAGAGAAATTGAACCTTAATCATTTCCTTGTGAATGCTAATGTAGGACTATGCAGTTGTTGACTAGGAAACTCAAAGCCAAATTATCTCCATCGCTCAAAAAGAGGGAGCGACTGTCTTGCCTTTCCTTGCAGGAGCGAGCTTTTGTGACCAATTATGATTAAGGTTCTCTGATGAGTTGCCGATGTTGGAAATTACCACTAGAATTACAAATATTGCAGTTGGAGAATATAATGGCTTTCTTGGTTGATGTAAATTGTTCTCAATCTTAGAATGAGTGAGTAAGGTTAGCACCAATTAATAGACAATGATTTCAGAACATCGGAGATTAGGGTTTGAGATTTCAGAATACCAGAGGATGAGGATTTAAGATTTTTGATTTTTTCCTGAACTCTCGAGAAAGATAATTGATTTTCTCGTGAACCCTAAAGAAAATTAGGATTTTGTGTTTCTTTTTACGGCGTTGGATTTCATGTTTTTTTTATTCGTGCTTTATTTTTTATTTTTAGTTTTTCGATTTTTGTGTTTTTTAAAAGGGTTTCGGTCTTTCATGTATTTTTTAGGGATTTGGTTTTCGTGTTTTTTTAGAGTTTATGAGGGTTTATGGTGTATGCAGTGTGGAATAAGCAAAAGATACTAAATGTAGAAACCTTTAGATTTGGTAGGGTAATTTTTCACATCAGAGACTGCGCTCAATCCAAAACCAGAACCACTTCCAGATCCACCACTAGAAAATGCTTATGTCACTAAAACTATTTACAATTTTTCCCGAGTCCATTGACTGGAAAGACATGAAACCTCCTTTATTGCTTTTTCCTTTTTTAATCTGCAAAATACATTGCAAAAATTTAACATATGTCATCGACACCAAATATATCTTACAAAAGATTTGAGAAAAAAATGGCAGAGATGAGAACATATACCTTGCTTTTGTCAATTTCACTATGCATTACAAGTTTGTGCAATTTCTCTGGGTGACTCTCCATCTCGCAATACTACTTCACCCGAGCAACAGTCACATTTTCTTTTTAGCCAAGTGGTTGCTTCCAGTTAATAAGATGATAAGATTCATTGTGTAGCTTCTCTCGTAATTGTAGGAAATTTATTTAGACCTCTTATTGAAAAACACAATAAAACCGTCGTGAATAAAGTTCGGATGAAACCTATCATACGAAACTAAAGTTAAAAATAAAAGTACATTCCCATCAATATAACTTTTGTGCTCCATAATTGATGCTCTATAAGTTTTAATTCGCGAATAATCCTGCATTGTTAAAACAAAAAAAAAGAGTTGTTATCTTAAAATGAATAAAAAGAAAGTGCTCAAATATGTTGTTTCCGACTTTTATTAAGCTCATTGGAGCATAAGAAATATAATTTGAATATTCTGCTTACAAATTACATAGATATAGTCAGAGAGACTCGTTGGAAGCAACAATCAATATTCAAAACACATAATTACAAAAAAACAAGGTAACTTAGATTTTACTTTCTCTAATTTAACATACTACTATGTTACACTCCAAAGGGTTGAAGAAAAGAAGCAAAACAATTGGAAAGTTTAAAGGGTTGAAGAAGTTCAGAACTCTTATTATCGTGATTTGCATCTAATTTGCAGAATATCCTAGGGGAACAGGAGATTCCTTCAAAAGCATCGTAAAGTGTGGTTGAAGAAATGGGTTGTGAAAGAAAAGAGAAGTATAGATCTGAGCTCATCTCCATCTCCTGAGTACAATACAATCAAAAGAAAATACAGAGTTGGCAAATGTGAAAAGTTTTAGTGAGTTTATATGTTGGTGACTTCTTTATTTTATGTGCTGGAGGTGATGACGGAGTTTTTTTGTCTTCCTAACTATTAGTTTTTGCTGTATAAACAAACAAACAAACGACTTACACTGTAATGAAGTCAAATGTGGGAAATTTATGTATAATCTTAATTGCATTGCTTCTACTTTTCTTTTGGATCTTTATAACTTTTGCAAAAATAAGAATAATAATAAAATGGGAAGAAATCCACCCTTCTATAAAAGAAAGGGAAGAACTTTTGTATTTTTTTAATGTTTTTTGTTCTTAATTTCTTTGCTTTTCTCGTTACGTACCATCTTAAATTTGCTTATAATTTTTGAAACTTTTTTACCTTATTTACAATCCTCCAACGTGGACTTATTTACTCCAGTAAACTGCATGGAAAATATAATTTTTAGGTCCACTACATCTTAAGTCTTGTTTGACTGCTTCAAAAATCGAAAAATCGTAGCTGGAGATCTGAAACTTGGAAGCTTGACATGATTATTTCTTTTTCTGTTCTATCACTTGGCAGCTCTGTATCTTCCTCTTTCATTTCTTCTTCTTTATTTGTGTTTTCGTTTGGGGTATCCTCCTCGGTGTTATTTTTCTTGTCTATTGTGTTGGTTGGGGATTTCATCTTTTCTATTGCTCTGTTTTCCATCCTGTTGGGCTCGGCCCATATTTGGGGCTGAGTTATATGGGTTTATTGAAAACAAACCTTAGTGTGTGTTGATATAGCAAAAAAAAAAAAAAAAAAAGGAGAGAAGAAGGAAGAAAAGGAGATTCGGATTTTTCAGGGCAGCTGTAAAACGAATTCCATTTTCTCAAGATTCAACCGTTGGATCGTCTTGAAATTTTGACAGTAGGTTCGCGACATACAGAGGTACATTCTGAACGGTGGAGATCGTGTTGTGTGCTTTCTAAGGCTGTCAGATAGGGTAAAATCAGAACTGCGATTTTATGCCCTAGATTATCCTCTCTTGTTTTTTTTGTTGTGTTCCAAGATTGTTGTTTAATCTTGATGATATTATAGCATGCCTCTAGCTTGATGAAGTAGAGAGAACTATTTGGTTGTACCCATTATTTGAGATATAGTGGAAGGTTGTTTAAGCGGCCTACGGGTCCCGTGGTTTTTTACTCTCTATTTTGAGGGTTTTCCACGCTAAAATTTGGTGTGCTCATCTCGTTATGATTTGGTGATTGATTACTGTTTATTATTATTATTGGTTTAGTCATTTTGCCTATTTGATTACACAAAAAGAGAAAAAGATATTTTATTCCGTTGTGCTTTCTTGATAAAGTGTTAGCATTAGAGGACTTTTTCTCAACAAGTGGTATCAGAGCGAGGTTTGTTTTGGAGGGTTTTTTTTTTTTTTTTTGTGCTTATCAAATGGAGGATTCAAGTAATAATAGCAATACTATGGTTAAACTCACGGCTACAAATTACTCGATTTGGAAGTCGCGAATGGAAGACCTATTATGTTGTCTAGATTATGAGGATACACTTTTGGGAGATGAGGGCAAACCAAATGAGATGTCTGAAAAGGATTGGGCCAAGTTGAACAGAAAAGCCGTTGGCAAAATTCGACAGTGGGTTGATAATAGTGTTTATCAACATGTTGCCAATGAGACAAATGCCAGCAAAGTTTGGGAGACTCTAAGGGAGTTGTATGAAAAGAAGAATGCTCAGAATAAAGCTTTTCTTTTCAGGAAATTGATGTATCTTCGATATACAGATGGAACTCCAGTTTCTGATCATTTGAATATTTTTCAGGGAATTCTAAATCAGTTGGCAGCACTTGACATGAAGCTAGATGATGAGATACATGCTTTATGTTTGATTAGTTCATTGCCTGACAGTTGGGAAACTCTTGTTGTTTCTCTAGGAAATTCTGCTCCAAATGGTGTTCTTACTATGAAGATGGTAAAAGAGAGTATGTTGAATGAGGAAAACAGAAGAAGGGAGCGAGGGCTAACTACGCAGACTCAGGTCTTAGTTTCAGAGAGACGAGGTAGAAGCAAGAGTAGAAATCAGAAAAGTCGTGACAACAATGATAGATCAAGAGGGAAGTCTCAAACAAGGAATGACTTCAGATGTTTCCATTGTGACAAGCCAGGGCACAAGAAATCTAATTGCAGAAAATGGTTGAGAGAACAAAAACAGAATCAGAAAGGCGAAAGCAAGATAGATGATGCTAATACTACAGCAGCTGTAGATGGAGATGTGACCATTATCTGCGATGATAGCAGTGTTAATCTCACATGTCAGGATCCTCGTTGGATAGTTGATTCTGGTGCTTCATACCATGTTACTTCTCAGCGTGATGTGTTTTCTACCTACATTGATGGTGAGTTTGGTCATGTGAAGATGGGAAATGATGCAATGTGCAGGATCGTAGGCATGGGTGATGTCTACATGAATACTGATGCTGGATGTCGATTGCGTCTGAAGAATGTGAGGCATGTTCCTGATATTCGTTTAAATTTGATTTCCACTGGTGTACTTGATGATGAGGGATATCATAGCCACTTTGGTGAAGGTAAATGGAAGCTCACTAAGCAGTCGTTGGTGGTTGCCAGAGGAAAGAAACACAATTCTCTTTATTTGATGCAAGCTACATCCTACAGGGGAGAAGTGAATGCAATTGATGATTCGTCCACTCAACTATGGCATATGCGGCTTGGACACATGAGCAAGACTGGTATGCAGAAGCTTCATAAAAAACAGATAATTCCTGGTTTGAAAACTGCAGAGCTAGAGGTATGCACTCATTGTTTGGCTGGTAAACAACATAGGGTTTCTTTTAAAACTTTGTCTCCGTCTAGAAGACCTAATTGTTGGATTTGGTGCATACTGATATTTGTTCTATGGACACGACAAGTCTTGGTGGTGCTCGTTATTATATTACCTTTATTGATGATAATTCCAGAAAGGTGTGGGCTTATGCTTTGAAATCTAAAGATCAGGCATTGGGTACTTTCAAAATTTTTCATGCATCAGTTGAGAGAGAAACTGGCATAAAGTTGAAATGTGTTCGCTCAGATAATGGTGGTGAATATAGAGGGCCATTTGAAGAGTATTGCAGAACTCATGGGATCAAGTTTAAGAAAACAGAGCCAAAAACGCCCCAGCATAATGGAGTTGCAGAGAGAATGACCGCACGATTAATGATAGGATTCGATGTATGCTTTCTCATGCAAAGCTGCCGAAGTCCTTTTGGGGGGAGGCAATGAGATTAGCGGTTGACTTGATAAATCTTTCACCTTCAGTTCCTTTGAATTATGATATGCCTCAGAGGGTTTGGTCAGGGAAAGATGTTTCATATGAGCATTTGAGAGTTTTTGGCTGCAGGTCATTTATGCACATCCCTAGAGATGAGAGATCTAAACTTGATAGTAAAACAAGACAATGCATTTTCATTGGGTACAGCCATGAGGAGTCTGGATACAGATTTTGGGATCCGGTCAACAAGAAAGTTATCAGAAGCAGAGATGCAGTCTTTTTGGAAGATCAAACCATTGCAGATTTTGACAAGACAGAAAAGTCAGAGTCTAGTAATGAAGAGCAAGTTGACTCAGGTATAGTTCGTCCACCTACAATGTGTAGTAATGATAACAGAGGTGCAGAGGTAGATAATTCTCTTCCAACTGATAATGAACCTGTTGAAGAGAGCTTAGAAATGCCACCAGTTGAGCCTCAGTTGAGAAGATCCACTAGAGACAGAGAACCTTCTAAAAGATATCCTACCAGTGATTATATGTTGCTTACTGAAGGGGGAGAACCCGAGAATTATCAGGAGGTTTTGTCACATGAGAAGAAAAATGAGTGGTTGGATGCAATGCAAGATGAGTTGAAGTCCTTGCATGAGAACAACACTTATGACTTAGTGAAACTACCGAAGGGCAAGAGAGCTTTGAAAAACAAATGGGTTTTCAAATTGAAGTCAGAAGAAAATAGCTTACAGCCAAGGTATAAAGTAAGGTTGGTTGTGAAAGGATTCGGTCAGACAAAAGGTGTTGACTTTGATGAGATCTTCTCGCCTGTCGTCAAGATGAGTTCAATTCGAGTTGTTTTGGGACTTGCCGCTAGTTTTGACTTAGAGGTGGAACAACTTGATGTGAAGACAGCTTTCCTCCATGGAGATTTAGAGGAGGAGATATATATGGATCAGCCTGACGGTTTTAAAGCTAAAGGGAAAGAAAATCTTGTATGCAGATTGAACAAGAGTTTATACGGGCTTAAACAAGCACCAAGGCAGTGGTACAAAAAGTTCAACATTTTTATGGAAGCGAATGGGTACAGTAAGACTACTTCTGACCATTGTGTTTTTATAAAGAAATTCTCTGACAGTGATTTTGTTATTCTCTTGCTATATGTTGATGACATGTTGATTGTTGGACATGATGCTGCTAAGATAGAGAAGTTGAAGAGAAAGCTTAGTGAATCATTTGCCATGAAGGATTTAGGTCCGGCTAAACAGATTCTTGGCATGAAGATTATTCGTGACAGAAAGAAAAATAAACTGTGGTTATCTCAAGAGAGGTACATAGAGAAAGTTCTTGACAGGTTTAACATGAGCAATGCAAAGCCTGTTGTGTCTCCACTTGCAGGTCACTTTAAGCTGAGCGCCAAGCAATGCCCTACAAGTGAGAATGAGAAACAAGAGATGAAGAAAGTGCCTTATGCATCGGCAGTGGGTAGCTTAATGTATGCCATGGTGTGTACAAGACCAGATATTGCTCATGCAGTCAGCGTTGTTAGTCGTTTTCTCTGTAATTGTGGAAAAGAGCATTGGGCAGCAGTAAAATGGATACTCAGGTATCTAAGAGGTACTTCCAAGTTGTGTTTGTGCTTTGGAAATGGTAAGCCTGTGTTGGATGGTTTCACAGATGCAGATATGGCTGGTGACATGGACTCAAGGAAGTCTACATCAGGGTATATGGTTACCTTTGCAGGGGGAGCTGTTTCATGGCAGTCTAAACTCCAGGATTGCGTTGCTTTGTCAACTACAGAGGCAGAATATATTGCAATTACAGAAGCTTGCAAAGAAGTTTTATGGATGAAAAGTTCTTACAAGAATTGGGACATGAACAAGATAAATTAGTTTTGTACTGCGACAGTCAAAGTGCAATTTATCTCAGCAAGAACTCCACCTTTCACTCGCGGACGAAGCATATTGATGTGAGATATCATTGGATTCGTGAAGTGTTAGAATCGAAGCTACTACAACTTGAGAAGATTCATACAAGCGAGAATGGTTCAGACATGATGACAAAAACTTTGCGACAAGAAAAACTTAAGACTTGCAGGCAGAAAGCGGGCATGCTAAAGCCCGATATATGAGCCGAGGGGGAGATTTGTTGGGCTCGGCCCATATTTGGGGCTGAGTTATATGGGTTTATTGAAAACAAACCTTAGTGTGTGTTGATATAGCAAAAAAAAAAAAAAGAAAAAGGAGAGAAGAAGGAAAAAAAGGAGATTCGGATTTTTCAGGGCAGCTGTAAAACGAATTCCATTTTCTCAAGATTCAACCGTTGGATCGTCTTGAAATTTTGACAGTAGGTTCGCGACATACAGAGGTACATTCTGAACGGTGGAGATCTTGTTTTGTGCTTTTTAAGGCTGTCAGATAGGGTAAAATCAGAACTGCGATTTTATGCCCTAGATTATCCTCTCTTGTTTTTTTTGTTGTGTTCCAAGATTGTTGTTTAATCTTGATGATATTATAGCATGCCTCTAGCTTGATGAAGTAGAGAGAACTATTTGGTTGTACCCATTATTTGAGATATAGTGGAAGGTTGTTTAAGCGGCATACGGGTCCCGTGGTTTTTTACTCTCTATTTTGAGGGTTTTCCACGCTAAAATTTGGTGTGCTCATCTCGTTATGATTTGGTGATTGATTACTGTTTATTATTATTATTGGTTTAGTCATTTTGCCTATTTGATTACACAAAGAGAGAAAAAGATATTTTATTCCGTTGTGCATTCTTGATAAAGTGTTAGCATTAGAGGACTTTTTCTCAACACATCCTTCGTCTCCAACACGTGTTGTTCAGTGCTTGTGATATAGATTTTGGTCGCTTTCAACACAATTACTTAAAGAAGGTAACTTGTGCTCTACTTTTTAGGTTTTCATTGTAGTGACTCTGCAACTTAGTGTGATGAGTTATTTTTTCGAGTTTATTGGAGATTAAAAATGGTGGGAATTAGGAAATTGTTTGGTGTACGTTGAGCTACAAATTTTGACCTTTTTATTGTTTCTTTGAGTACTTTCAAATGTTTTCCTCATCACTATCACTTAATTTTACAATTTGACTATATTTTGATTGGTCTGTATGAGAGGAGGGTATTTAAGTTGTGTCTTGCTACAATCTCTCATGTGTCTTATCAAACAATTCAGTTTTATAATCACAACATAAACAGTTTTTCATAAATTAAACAATCATAAAAATGTCTCGCAACAATTATCACATAATATGCGCAGAAAGGACCATCTGACTTAAAAAATACTATGGAAATGTACTTGAAACCCTACAAAAACCATTTGTAAAACATAAATAGATAAAACTAATTTTTCTAAATGAGTCAATTATTTTCTTACAACAAAAAAGACCGATGAAGCCAACAAACATTAGCAAACATAAGCACGATTGAGAAACACTGAGGCAAAATTAAGAAGAAAACGACTATTATGAAAAAAAAAACCTCACTATTCAATAATTTTTGTTATGAAATAATTATTTTTAACGTGATTATAACAATAATGAATTTTGTAGGAGATATTTTCTTGAATTTAGAAATAAACTGAGTATAATATTTAAGAAATAAGATGACTCACGTCTGTATTTGGGCTGCCTTCAAAATTTGGTACTTAAACAGGTCCAGTTAAGATAAAAAAATAAAAACCCAGTCGATTTGTTTTGATTAGGAGGGGCGAAGTAATTTTCATATTTTAAAATCAAATTGAAATTTAGTCAGGATACAGTACGCAGCAAGTCTGTCCATGACCAGTTGTCTTGTCTATCTATCGTGCTTTTAATATGATTTTTTTTGGGTAGTTCAGGGGTTTGTTTTGAGGTGGTTTTTGTGGATATCCTTCGTATAAATGTGTTTTTTTCTTCATCTTTGAACCCATTGTGTTATGCTGTGCATTGCTTTCCTTGTCATCATCATTTCTCCTCCCATGTGTTTTCTTTCTCTCACTCTCCCTCTCCCAGTCCCAGATGTGCACTGCTATCTCTCGGGATCTTCTTATCAAAGACAGATATGGGTTATATTCTCGGGCAAGAGGTATTTTTCTTATGTGTTTCTTTCTTATTGCGTTGTCCATTCTTCTCTTGGTCGGTAGTTTTGGTACTGATTTTGTAGGCAATCGATTCTGTTGATCCTTTTCTTCCATTTCCTTGTGTTTTTTTTTTTTCGAATCTTGCTGCCTTGCCTTTCTTCTCTGGTTATTGCATGAAGCTGTGAGGCTTAAACTTTTTATTCTCTCAAACACCATGCGAAAAATGATTTATTGTGAAGTGATGGAGCAAGTTAAAGAGATCAGCATAATGAGGAGCGAGTTAGACTGAATGGAGTCGATAGTAATTCAAATTGTACACGAAATGATAGAATGGACGTGAACATAATAAGTCATGACTTACGATTGCCCTCTGATCTTCTTTTACTTGCCAGATGGGAGAATAAGGTAATAGTCCAACCCACCTCATTTTGAGTCCAGCTCACAAAAATTTCTGATTTTTCCTGCACTAGTCCAGGCCCACCAAGTCAAAAGGATACTCTACAATGTTTTTTGTAGAGCCCAATTGAGAGCCCATTTTCTGTACTAGTTTACCAGCCCAGCTCTAATGAATCACAATTTTTCTTCAGTCTCCTGCACCTTCGTAGTCCATCTTGTTATGGGCTCTAGCAATAGCCAACGTCTATCACTCCATGCCCATACCCCCAACATCTATGGGACAATCATCCATCCCTTAGCCCAGCCCGTGCAAAAAGGTCTTCCTTCTCCCTTTCTCTAGTCCAAGCCCAATTCTCTTCCTTGTAAAAAAACATATTAGATATTAGGGCATGAAGTTGGCCCACCAAAAACCATTATCTCCCTCTTCTTCTTGCCGCATTATTCACCCTGAGGAGTGAAGAACTTTTGCGGACTATCAACCTCCCGCCACCGTCAGAAAACGTCGTAGTGTCGTTCGGGATTCACTCGACAAAGCTGTCTCCTCCACTTTTCGGTTGCTCAGTCGCCGAAGATGGCTCGACAAAGCTGTCTCCTCCCCTTGGCAGCGCTTCTTCGCAAGCGAAGCTCAGTTGGGAGGTGTTCCCCAGTCCGGCTTTCCTCAGTTGCGATGGTGAATCTTGTTTTGATTCACACTAGTGGCTAGCCTTCTTTGGCTGGCTAAACATCTGCTCACAGTCATGTTGCGTGTCTTTCACTCGCACCTCCTTTGTGTCTGAACAGATTGGTTGAACCCACTCTATCTTTTCCCTCTTGCTGCCCATTTTTTCTACATCATTTCAGTTTAAATCGGTGAAAAGTTGATTACTTTCGTTAATCATTCATTTGGAATAACAACTACACTGATTTTCATGAGAGTATTTCTCCATAGTGTGGATAATATGAACGGAGAAGAAAATGAAAAGATATCTGAAAATTACCGGCGGGAGCAGGTTAAACGCAACGCCACTAACCTAGTTGGTGCAAAATCTAAACCCATCCTGAAAAATTCCTGAATCTCAAATAACAGCACAAAAAAAACAACGTTTATACA
>CM039510.1:3446731-3457651 GCA_022432975.1 Begonia masoniana | reverse complement strand
AAAAAAAAAAAAAAAAAGAAAAATATTTATGTAAAACATAGTCATTACGAAAACAGACTAGAAAATCTTGAGGTTCAAAATCGTTTAAAATCTTTCTGCAACATCTATAGTTAGTTCGACACTATTAGGTAATCTGTCGTCCACGGAAATGGGATAAATTTTCTTAACAATCAGATAAAAGATAGTCTTAATATTACTATTTTTTTTAAGAAATTTTTAAATTTATTTTTAAAATTTTTATTTTCTTTAATTGTGTAGATTTAATTATTTATAAATAAATAATAAAAAAGGAATAAAATTCTCTAATTTGCTATTTATTGTAATAAGATAAGAAGATAGAAGTAGTAGAGGAAGCAAAGAAGATAGGGGAGACATGTGAGCCCTAGAACAGCCAAGCGGGTAGAGAGACAGCTGACGAGACATTGCTGACAAAGCCAACGGACAGTTAGAGAGAGAAAGAGAGATCGTGGTGGTCGTGATGGGATGGAGAGGGAGACGCTTTCCTTCCTTTTTCCCTCTCTAAAAACTTTAGTTGCTAGCTATGGTGTCTGTCAGCTGGCGGGAAACCGCTAAAAAACAGAGACAGAATTAGAAAGCACAGTGCTCCATCTCTCTCTCTCTCTCTAAACTTCCAATCTTTTTAACACCAGTTCTCCTCTCTTTCTCTCTCTACAAAACAGTAGCTCTTCACCCTCTCCTTGTTTCCTTCTTTTTCGTATGTTTTCTCAGAACCCACAATAAATGTTTCCAACTGTTGATGAAATCCAGCTTCAATGGAAGGACACTGGAAATGAGAGGTAGATAGAGAAAGAGAGGGAAAGTTAGAGTGAGAGAGTCTCCGGTCAGGTTGGTACTGGTGAATGTTTGTGTGAATGAGAGAGAATTGCGGAGAAAAGGGTGGTGGACAGTGACAAGGCGATGCAAAGAGTGGGTCGACCGTGATTTCCATTTCTATATTCTTTTGCAGCCTTTCTCTCTCTAGACCTTCCCTCTTCCTCTCTTTCTCTCTCCAACAGCCATGGCCCCCCCTCAAGCTTGTTAATTTCCTGCGCTGCAATAGCACACCAACCAAAACCAGCAAAACCCATCTCCAGTTTGTTGTCTTTTGCTTGTAATTTACACTTAACTCCATTGGATTCCAAATCTCAAACAGAAGAAACAAGAGGGAAATGGGAAATTTACAGAAGAGATTTACTTATAATTATGATAAGAGAAAGATAGAGATGGAGAGAGAGAGGGAGAGTGTTATAATTAGAGAGAGGACCACTCTGAGATATGATATAGATTTGTCTTGACTAAATATTCAATCAAAAATTAAATCCTATCCTAGCCTGAATTATATTTTTAAAATAAATAAATGTTTATGAACTTCAAACTGATTATTATCAATTTTGTTTGATTTGGTTACAGTTCTGTACTCAGCTTTCGATCCATTTTACTTTCTTTAGACTCGTTTAAGCCGATTCTTGTCAATTTTGTTTAGTTTTTATGAATTTCTCAAATTAAAATTAAATAAATATAAATATTATAACATCAACTCAACTTCGTCACAACTGAAGCAAAATCAATCAAGTTCTAATTTGTTCTCCTTGCAAAATTTGAAGAATTTTTGTTAAAAAAAATTTAACGTTTAAGTCGAACAAATTTTTAATTTTAAATCATTTTATTCAAAATAAAATTAAGAGGTTTTTTGCAATTTACCTATTTGTTTTTTATTGGTTTTCCAAAAGATAATTAAAGACTGCACAGCAGAGTCTGGTTTTTCTTCATAAGATGATGAGAGAGTTGGCTGACAGTTCCACCCACACCAACACTGCTTAGGCCATTAACATAAAAGCTCATTTCCTTTATTCTCCTAAACTCTTCTATTCATCATTCTCTCTCTCTCTCTACCCTAATGTTTAGAGGGCACCCACATAAAAAAAACGATATGGATCTTCAAAAAATTCCAAAAAAGGGTAAAATATTCTACTAATGTTCAATAGTTTACACTTTGTTTGAATTTTATCCTAACTTTCTCAATTAACTTCTTATATTTTCACTTCCAATATCAAATGCACCTCCCATCGATTTTTCATCAATTTTATCATGTTCATATCGACTTTAATATCCCGTTTTACTAAAGAAAACTATATTCACTCGACGTAGATCCTAATAAATGGCTGACCAGACACGTTATAGCCAGTCGATTACATAAAAGCTGTTGAAGACACATGAAGGACCGTTTAAAAACAAGGTAGAAACTATAAGAAGTTAAACTGAGATAATTAAAACTATGACAATCAAATTGAATCAAATTTTAAATTACTAGGATCAATGGTGCATTAGGCCTAAAGTCCTAGCTCATTAAATGGAAGCAATAATAATCTAATTTATTAATTTCAAACCTAGTTACTTTGATATGTTCATTCACTTTAGTAATATAATTCATTCAACTTAAGTCATTTGAATTGGAAATCAAACTACATGAATTAAGACAAGGAGATGTTACTTATTTATTTACTTCTTCCAAACCAGCACAACCCCTTCAAAGGTATGGAGGACATTATGGTATTTCCATAACTTAGATGTGCATATGCATGAATTTTGAGGTAATGTCAGAAGGTGTTCATTATTTTGAACCTTTAGGTCAACTCTTAATAAATGCTACTTTAACTAAAAGAAATCACAATTTTGTACTCTAAAAAGCTCTTGTGACAAAGAATTATTAGTCGTGAAAATAGTGTAAGCATATTGTTTCACACAATTAACCTTTTTAAAGTTTGTTCTAAATGTCTTGTCCTAGAAGAGGGAAGAACACTATATATAAATCGTCTTCTACACTTCTATTCGGGCGGATATAAGATTGTGCAACTCTTCTAACATATGTTGTATTCTCAAAATCATTTAACCATGCTTTTTTAACATGAATCAAGAAAAGGGTTAGGCTTTATTTGTAGGTAGGTACTGTAAAAATGAATAACCATGGACAAGGCATGGGTTTACTTTATGAGTGCGATTGAAAGGGGGAAGAAAAATTTAAAAAAGAGTTCTATATTTGGGCTAGCAATATGAAATGCCCACTCCACTACAACCATACTCCTTGCACCCAAACAGATTCTCTTTCTAAATCACACTCTTCACTCATTCTTTGCTTGCATTCAATTTCATAAACAGTATAAAGTTGTCATGCTTTTCATTATTTCACTTACCTTTTCTTAATTTTCAAAATACTTTTCTTTCGATTGTTGATATAAATATACACGTGAGTTGATTTTTTAGCATAATGTACTTAATATAATTCAATTGTATGATACATTATTTAAAATAACCATTGAATCTAAACTTTGCACAACAAAGAATATATTGGAGAGTTGAATCTTGCATTCACCATATGAATGTAAATGTGTGTATTATTGATCTCAATAAGCTATCTAGAGTAGATGAGAAGTGTCTAATCTCTAATAAGAGAAATGATATGTGATAACTCACCCTGTCAAGGTAAGAACTGAGCAATATTCAGTTGATTGTAATTTTCAACCCATAGCAATGAGGGTGCACAATCTCATATCACTTAGAGGAGTAGAAAATGAATGATTTATAAGTAGAGTTTTGCTCTCTATCTAGTACAACATTTTGGGCTAATCCCAAAAATAAAATAGTGAGAGTTTCAGCCCAAAGAGACAATACTATATTACGAAGATTGTGGACTACACAAATGATATCAAAGTCCAACCGGAAGTGTTGTCAACGGGGACATGTGATAGCCCACACTATGAAGGAAAGGATTATTTTAGATTCTGTTGATTATGAGAGCTCAACCCATACAAGTGAAGGTGCACAATTTCATATCACTTATGAGAGTGGAAATAGAATGGTTTATAAGTAGAGTTCTTCTCTCTACCTAGTACAACACATTTTATGCTAACTTCAAAGACAAAACCGTACAGTCTTTTGGCCAAAGCAAATAATATTGTACTATGAGAACTAGAGACTCCACAAATTGTATTAAAACCAAAGCCCAACTGTTAGTGTGGTCGACGAGGACGTCGAACTCCCAAGTGTGGGGGAGATTGTGATAGCTCACCATGGGAAGGCAAAGACAGCCCAATACCTGTTGGGGGTGGATAATCCCATATTAGTTGAGAGAGTGGAAAGTGAATGGTTTATAAGTAGAGCTCTCCTCCTTAAATAGTGCAACACATTTTGATCTAATCCTAAAAACAAAATCATGTGAGATCCAGTTCAAACTAGATAATATTGTACTACGAGAACTGGGGACTCCACATGAACAATAGTTGGATTCGACATGAGAGCGTAAGACATGTGAGTATGGATACTATCTCCAAAATCTTTAAAGGCAATCTAGTTAGAAGCCTACCCAAGCTCTCATTTCATAAGGACAAGATTTGTAATACTTGTCAAATGATAAAACAAACTTAGAGTTTGTTTGTGCCTAAAATGTTGTGTAAACATCAACTTCTTCACACGAACCTCTTTGGTCCCTCCAAAACTACAAACTTAAGTTGTAAGTATTATATCTATGTTATTTATCGTAGAAAATTATTGTAGATTTACTTAGGCCTTTTTCTTAAGAAATAAGGATAATGCTATATGTATACTTTATAGCTTTAGGAAGAGGTTTAACGGAGAAGGATCTTAGGATTGTCGCAATAGAATTGAGAATCAATGCTTTGAACATATTTTGTCATGAAAACTACTTTGAACATTTTGGTCGTGGAAATGACTATGTACACAAAATCTTCTCTCTTAGGACACCTTAACAAAACGTTGTTGTGAGGGGAATAATAGATCTTTACACGAGTTAGCAAGATCCATGTTCAACGAGAACAATCTTCCTAAAAACAATTGGGCTCAGCCTGTAGGATGACATGCTATATTCTAAATAGTATATCTATAGACTGATTTTGGACAAGATTCCCTATGAACTTTGAGAAATAAAAATTCCAAAAATAAGTTATTTTTATGGCTTTTGGGTGTAAATATTTCATATTGAATATCAAGGATATTTTAGGAAAATTTTACTTTAAGATAGATTATGAGATTTTCTTAGGATATTCTACATCAAATAAAGCACGCGGAGTGTTAAAAAAAATTTTAATTGTAGAAGAAATCATGCATGCCAATTTTGGTAAATCAAATCAAATTAAATATCAAATGAAAATGATACTAGTGATGAAATAAAGAACCAAATAGATATCTAATCCTAAATTATAATATTCAAGGTGCTAGTTCCCCTCATAAAGAATTAGTTGTTGGAGAGGAGGATTGTCCTTATAAAGAAGAAAGTGATCATCTCTTAAAGATTGGAAGTATGAGAGGAGTCATATAATTAACAAAATTTTAGGTGTTCCCACTTTAAGATTAAAGACTAGACCATCTCTTAAAAACTTTTGTGCCAATATTGCTTTCATCTCTCTAATTGAACTAAAGAATTTAATGTTGTCGAATGTAATGAAAATTAGATTGTAGCTATGTAAGAGGAAACAAATCAATTTAAAAAAAGTCGAGTATGAGAATTAGTCCCAAACCAATGATTATTCAATAATTAAAACAAAAGGGTATTTATAAATAAATTTGATGAAAATGATGTAATTATAAGAAATAAGACTAGATTAATAGATAAAGGGTATAACCAAGAATAGTGTAACGCCCCGAACCCGCCCCGGGCCCGGTGCGTTACGTTGCGAACAAATCCCGTGTTTAAACGACGTTTAAAATAATTTTCGTAAATTTTTCGAATCCTCGATTTTTGTTGGAAAACGTGTCAAAATACGTTTAAAATATGTCGAAAAAATATCGGGTCAAAATATTGTAGGAGTCGGAAAAAAAACAAAAAAAACACAAAATTGCCTCAAAGGGGCCGCTGGGCGCGCGCTGGGCGCCGCGCGCGCCCAGACAGCACGCCAGCGCGCGCGCTGGGGCGCGCTTGCGCGCCCCAACCTGGCCACCGCGACCGATCGCGGCCCAAAGCCCGATCGATCGGGCCTTCTCGGGTTTTCTTCACTCAAAACATCCCGACCGCGACCGATCGTGCCCCGGGCCCGACCAATCGGGCCGGCTCGGGTTTTTCACAACCAAAAACACTCAAAAATACCCATTTTGACCTTTTCCCGCTTTCCTACACTTTTCTACAATCCCGACACCTCCAAAAATCACGAAACTTTAACCACGTCATTCCGACACCCATAACGTCATGTCCCATAAATTTCTTGAAAAACCGACTTAAAACAATTAACAAAAAAAAATAGAGAACTCAACCCGACATTATGGATTTGAAAATCAAAAATCGACAATATAACGGCTAGATTTTCGAAATCCAAAACCTGAAAAGACAATACCTTTAAAACACGATTTAACCAACTATATATATCAAACAAAATTTAGCCAAACGACTCTGAGATCCAATCCCGACCACGACATGCACATTGCACCACAAGTATCACACACCAAAATAACTATACACTTCAACTCAAAATACTCAAAACATGACCAATCTAGCAACACCCAAACATTTCCAAATCCATTCCTAATAACTCAAAGTTTTCAAAACATGCACTACCACAAACACCTGCCGAGAACTAGGTCGAAGCGCCCCGACAAATGGCCTGCACCGGCGAGCCCCGTGGATCTCCGACTGCCTCCTAATCATGATCATCACTCTCGAGCTCACCTGAGAACGCTCCGTCACCTACACCACAGAACACACACACACGTAAGCTTACGCTTAGCAAGTAATGAATGACGAATATAAACAAGCCCAATGCACACTACAATCACACCAAACACAAGCACCAACAACAAACAATTTCACACACAATTTGCCCGCACCAAAGTGCCTTATTTGCTCGCACCGAAGTGCCTTATTTGCCCGCACCGAAGTGCCTTATTTGCCCGCACCGAAGTGCCTTATTTGCCCGCACCGAAGTGCCTTATTTGCCCGCACCGAAGTGCCTTATTTGCCCGCACCGAAGTGCCTTAGTTGCCCGCACCGAAGTGCCTTATTTGCCCGCACCGAAGTGCCTTAGTTGCCCGCACCGAAGTGCCTTATTTTCCCGCACCGAAGTGCCTTATTTGCCCGCACCGAAGTGCCTTATTTTCCCGCACCGAAGTGCCTTAGTTGCCCGCACCGAAGTGCCTTATTTGCCCGCACCGAAGTGCCTTATTTGCCCGCACCGAAGTGCCTTATTTGCCCGCACCGAAGTGCCTTATTTGCCCGCACCGAAGTGCCTTAGTTGCCCGCACCGAAGTGCCTTAGTTGCCCGCACCGAAGTGCCTTAGTTGCCCGCACCGAAGTGCCTTAGTTGCCCGCACCGAAGTGCCTTAGTTGCCCGCACCGAAGTGCCTTAGTTGCCCGCACCGAAGTGCCTTAGTTGCCCGCACCGAAGTGCCTTATTTTCCCGCACCGAAGTGCCTTAGTTGCCCGCACCGAAGTGCCTTATTTGCCCGCACCGAAGTGCCTTATTTTCCCGCACCGAAGTGCCTTATTTTCCCGCACCGAAGTGCCTTAGTTGCCCGCACCGAAGTGCCTTATTTTCCCGCACCGAAGTGCCTTATTTTCCCGCACCGAAGTGCCTTATTTTCCCGCACCGAAGTGCCTTATTTGCCCGCACCGAAGTGCCTTATTTGCCCGCACCGAAGTGCCTTATTTTCCCGCACCGAAGTGCCTTATTTTCCCGCACCGAAGTGCCTTATTTTCCCGCACCGAAGTGCCTTATTTGCCCGCACCGAAGTGCCTTAGTTGCCCGCACCGAAGTGCCTTATTTTCCCGCACCGAAGTGCCTTATTTTCCCGCACCGAAGTGCCTTATTTTCCCGCACCGAAGTGCCTTATTTTCCCGCACCGAAGTGCCTTATTTGCCCGCACCGAAGTGCCTTAGTTGCCCGCACCGAAGTGCCTTATTTGCCCGCACCGAAGTGCCTTATTTTCCCGCACCGAAGTGCCTTATTTTCCCGCACCGAAGTGCCTTATTTTCCCGCACCGAAGTGCCTTATTTTCCCGCACCGAAGTGCCTTATTTGCCCGCACCGAAGTGCCTTATTTGCCCGCACCGAAGTGCCTTATTTGCCCGCACCGAAGTGCCTTATTTGCCCGCACCGAAGTGCCTTATTTGCCCGCACCGAAGTGCCTTATTTTCCCGCACCGAAGTGCCTTATTTTCCCGCACCGAAGTGCCTTATTTGCCCGCACCGAAGTGCCTTATTTTCCCGCACCGAAGTGCCTTATTTTCCCGCACCGAAGTGCCTTATTTGCCCGCACCGAAGTGCCTTATTTGCCCGCACCGAAGTGCCTTATTTGCCCGCACCGAAGTGCCTTATTTGCCCGCACCGAAGTGCCTTAGTTGCCCGCACCGAAGTGCCTTAGTTGCCCGCACCGAAGTGCCTTAGTTGCCCGCACCGAAGTGCCTTATTTGCCCGCACCGAAGTGCCTTATTTTCCCGCACCGAAGTGCCTTATTTTCCCGCACCGAAGTGCCTTATTTTCCCGCACCGAAGTGCCTTATTTTCCCGCACCGAAGTGCCTTATTTTCCCGCACCGAAGTGCCTTATTTTCCCGCACCGAAGTGCCTTATTTTCCCGCACCGAAGTGCCTTAGTTGCCCGCACCGAAGTGCCTTATTTTCCCGCACCGAAGTGCCTTATTTGCCCGCACCGAAGTGCCTTATTTGCCCGCACCGAAGTGCCTTATTTGCCCGCACCGAAGTGCCTTATTTGCCCGCACCGAAGTGCCTTATTTGCCCGCACCGAAGTGCCTTATTTGCCCGCACCGAAGTGCCTTATTTGCCCGCACCGAAGTGCCTTATTTGCCCGCACCGAAGTGCCTTATTTGCCCGCACCGAAGTGCCTTATTTGCCCGCACCGAAGTGCCTTATTTGCCCGCACCGAAGTGCCTTATTTGCCCGCACCGAAGTGCCTTATTTGCCCGCACCGAAGTGCCTTATTTGCCCGCACCGAAGTGCCTTATTTGCCCGCACCGAAGTGCCTTATTTGCCCGCACCGAAGTGCCTTATTTGCCCGCACCGAAGTGCCTTATTTGCCCGCACCGAAGTGCCTTATTTGCCCGCACCGAAGTGCCTTATTTGCCCGCACCGAAGTGCCTTATTTGCCCGCACCGAAGTGCCTTATTTGCCCGCACCGAAGTGCCTTATTTGCCCGCACCGAAGTGCCTTATTTGCCCGCACCGAAGTGCCTTATTTGCCCGCACCGAAGTGCCTTATTTGCCCGCACCGAAGTGCCTTATTTGCCCGCACCGAAGTGCCTTATTTGCCCGCACCGAAGTGCCTTATTTGCCCGCACCGAAGTGCCTTATTTGCCCGCACCGAAGTGCCTTATTTGCCCGCACCGAAGTGCCTTATTTGCCCGCACCGAAGTGCCTTATTTGCCCGCACCGAAGTGCCTTATTTGCCCGCACCGAAGTGCCTTATTTGCCCGCACCGAAGTGCCTTATTTGCCCGCACCGAAGTGCCTTATTTGCCCGCACCGAAGTGCCTTATTTGCCCGCACCGAAGTGCCTTATTTGCCCGCACCGAAGTGCCTTATTTGCCCGCACCGAAGTGCCTTATTTGCCCGCACCGAAGTGCCTTATTTGCCCGCACCGAAGTGCCTTATTTGCCCGCACCGAAGTGCCTTATTTGCCCGCACCGAAGTGCCTTATTTGCCCGCACCGAAGTGCCTTATTTGCCCGCACCGAAGTGCCTTATTTGCCCGCACCGAAGTGCCTTATTTGCCCGCACCGAAGTGCCTTATTTGCCCGCACCGAAGTGCCTTATTTGCCCGCACCGAAGTGCCTTATTTGCCCGCACCGAAGTGCCTTATTTGCCCGCACCGAAGTGCCTTATTTGCCCGCACCGAAGTGCCTTATTTGCCCGCACCGAAGTGCCTTATTTGCCCGCACCGAAGTGCCTTATTTGCCCGCACCGAAGTGCCTTATTTGCCCGCACCGAAGTGCCTTATTTGCCCGCACCGAAGTGCCTTATTTGCCCGCACCGAAGTGCCTTATTTGCCCGCACCGAAGTGCCTTATTTGCCCGCACCGAAGTGCCTTATTTGCCCGCACCGAAGTGCCTTATTTGCCCGCACCGAAGTGCCTTATTTGCCCGCACCGAAGTGCCTTATTTGCCCGCACCGAAGTGCCTTATTTGCCCGCACCGAAGTGCCTTATTTGCCCGCACCGAAGTGCCTTATTTGCCCGCACCGAAGTGCCTTATTTGCCCGCACCGAAGTGCCTTATTTGCCCGCACCGAAGTGCCTTATTTGCCCGCACCGAAGTGCCTTATTTGCCCGCACCGAAGTGCCTTATTTGCCCGCACCGAAGTGCCTTATTTGCCCGCATTTCATTGGTTCATAGGTTTGACTTTTCAACCCTTTGGTTTGAATTTCAACTCTTTTTCTTCTCTCTTTTCTCCTCAATGCATAACATCAAACTTATATAATTAAACTCTCCTAACACATCAAATTGTAGGCGACGCACGTAATAAAAAATTCTCGGGTGTTACAAATAGGGTATTGATTTTGGAAAGACTTTAGCACCTGTATTTTGATTCAAATCAATTTGTATGCTATTTGCTTTTGCTTGATACAAGGATTCTACCTTATTTCAAATGAATGTAAAAATGGTCTTCTTAAATGACTATCATGGAGAAAGTATATGTTGATCAACTTCTTGTTTTTAAAATCATATGATAAGGTCGATTATGTGTATAAGTTTAACAAAGCTATAGATGGATCTAAACAATATCCTAGAGCTTGATACAAAAGATTGAGCAAATTTCTCGTAGAACAAGATTATAGGAATGAAAAATTTCACTCAAACCCTATATCTCTATAGGAGCTTCATCTGAATCTTTCTAGTGCGTTTAGGATGAATTCCAATCTCAGGATGAATTCCAATCTCATGTCATTACCTTCAATCATTTATAGAGTTAG
>CM039510.1:3049231-3441731 GCA_022432975.1 Begonia masoniana | reverse complement strand
TCTTCTTCTTCTTCATTGGTAGGAAACATCTGGCTTTTGATAGTTTCCAGAAGTTTAATATGATATTCCCGAGCTGTTAAACCAGGAAACTGTTCTTTGGAGCTTTCTTCATTTGTTGAACCAGATTAAGAGATTCTTTCTTTGAAAGATTAGCTGTTTCATTGGCAGCTTGATTTTTGTACAGCTGGATAGCTTTAGTAATCTTGGAAAAACAAGTTTCTGTATCAAATCTTGCCCACCATTTGACAAAGAAATTTCTTTGTAATTCTGGAATGTCCAAATGATCTTTGTCTAGTTCAAGATTCCATTGCCAAATCCAGTTAATTTGAAATTCGGTACAAAACCATAAAAGAGGTTGACCTTTGAAAACTGTTTGGTTACCACGGAAATCGGGATGGTATTCTAACCAAGTATAAAATTGGTCTTGGATTTTCTTTTGAAAAATAGATAATTCGGGTGCGTGGCTTTGCCACCAATGTAAAAACCAATTTGGAAATTTATCTTCCGTTTGTAAAATCTCAGGATTCATAGTAAAAAATCATGAATGATTTCGTTTGGGATTTTGATATAAAAACACATGGGACCATGCAAGAATATAATCCCAATAGTTGTATTTTTGCTCATTATTTTTTGTAGTAGTTGTTCTAGGGTTAAAAACATTTAAACCTCGTTCCTGCGGATGAATGACTCTAATGATATAACATTTTGAATGAGTCATTGAGCTTTTGATATTGCCTTCTTCAACATAATTATGTTGAATCTGGACAGAATTTGTTTCTGACAGAATAGCTTCATAATAAAATCGAAGCTTTCCTTCAGTGATTAGATAATGCTGGCTTCCCATATATCTTTCTTTGAAGAACCAAGCATCCTTTTGATGGAGAGAGATATTTCTATTGGAAAGTGTGAGTATTGACTCAGCTATAGATTTTTTGACAAATTGAGGTCCATTTTCAAGAAGGACTTCTTTTGCTGTTTTCATTTGCTCTGTTTTTCTTTGAAAATCATTCGAAGATGATGTTTCCCCTAAAGTGGGAAACTCTTTTTGAAATGATGTTTTTGAAAATCGACCACGGCCACGGCCGCGTGGTCTGCCCCTAACCAGGGTAAACATCCTGCAAACGCGAGTTAGAAAATCTGGTAAAGAATTATCAGTACCTTTGATATTGTGATGACCCGAATGTGCACGTATGAGTACGACTGCGGGGCAAACCTCGGGTTGCGGGGCAAACCTCGGGACCTAAGCCGAATGTAGGCGAATCCCGGACTCGAGTATAGGCGAATCCCAGGTCGTAAAGATGGGGTTGTCACAATCCCGCATCGCTTGGGGAAGTACATGGAAATAAAAGATATGTAATAGATCCCTCCAAGGATAGCAAGACGCGTTTTGGAGCACAATTGACAACGGATCCCATAAGAACTCCGAAGTTAAAAGTGCTTCAGTGAGAGCAATTCCAGGTTGGGTGACCTTCGGGGAAGTTCTCGCCAAACAAAACCGTGAGGGGAGGATATTGGGCTACGGCCCAATCCCCAGAGTGGACAATATCTTGCTGGGATATGAGGTCGTTACAAATGGTATCAGAGCCTGTACCCAACTGGAAATGTGGCCAACGAGGACGTTGGGCCCCCTAGGGGGGGTGATTGTGATGACCCGAATGTGCACGTATGAGTACGACTGCGGGGCAAACCTCGGGATCTAAGCTGAGTGTAGGCGAATCCCGGACTCGAGTATAGACGAATCCTGGGTCGTAAAGAAGGGGTCGTCACAATCCCACATCGCTTGGGGAAGTATATGGAAATGAAACATATGTAAAGAGACCCGCCCAACATAACAAGACGTGTTTTGGAGCACAATTGACAACGGATCCCATAAGTACTCCGAAGTTAAAAGTGCTTCGGCGAGAGCAATTCCAGGATGGGTGACCTTCTGGGAAGTTCTCGCCAAACAAAGCCGTGAGGGGAGGATATTGGGCTACGGCCCAATCCCCAGAGCAGACAATATCTTGCTGGGATATGGGGTCGTTACAGATATATTCGATAGGAAAATCAAAAACAGAAAGTTCTGATTGCCATCGAGCAAAAATTTGTTTTGAAACTAAATGTTTAACATCTTTTGTTAAAATTTGTTTGGCAGAAGAACAATCTACTCGTAAAAGAAAATGTTTGTTAATTAAATCGTCTTGAAATTTGAGAATACATTTGACAATAGATAAAACTTCTTTTTTGACAGTAGAATAATTTTGTTGTACCGGTTTCCAAGCACCAGATGTAAATCTTACTAATTCTTCTTTATAATTATTAGGATTAATTTGTTTGAGAATACCTCCATAACCTGCATCTGAGGCATCTGTTTCTACAATCTTGTTCTATTTGAAATTGGCTAAAGAAAGACACGGTAAAATTTGTGCTTTTACCTTTATTCGTTGAACAGCTTCTGTATATTGCTGTGTCCAAGGATTGGGATTTTTTTCTTAATCTTTGATATAAAATAGCTGTATCTTGAGCTAAATTTTTGTAGAAATATCCTAAATAATTTAGACTTCCTAAAAACTTTTGAAGTTGTTTTTTGTCTTTAATTTCATTGGGAAATTTAAAGGCAAATTCAATACTTCTATTAATTGGAATGATGGTTCCTTGATTTATAGTATGACCAAGAAATCTAACAGTAGTTTGGAAAAATTTTGATTTTGGAGCAGAAATAACTAATCCATTTTGTTTAATAGCATCTTTTAAAATCCTAAGATGTCTAAAATGTTGATCTAAAGATGTAGAAAATACAAGAATATCATCTATATAGACGATGCAGAATTTGGAATATTTGGAAAAAATATCTTTCATGATATTTTGAAATTTGGAAGGAGCATTCTTTAGTTCAAATGGCATTACATTCCATTCGTAATGGCCAAAAGGAACAACAAAAGCAGTTTTGTATCTATCTTCTTTTGTAATTTGTATTTGCCAATATCCTGATTTTAAATCAAATTTTAAAAAGATTTGAGCATTTTGTAATCGATCCAGTAAATCTTTTTTTGTTGGGAATTGGATATCTAATCCATTGGAGAACATCATTTAATGGTTTTTAATTAATGACAAGACGAGGTACTCCTCGTTCTTTCTCTGTATTATTGTTGACATAAAATGCAGTGCAACTCCATGGAGACTTACTTGGTTGAATCAATTTTTTCTCTAGTAGATTTTGGATTTCATTTTTACATAATTTTAAATAGTCTTCTTTCATTTGACTTGGTCGAGCTTTGGTAGGGATAAACTTTTCATCAAAGTTTAGAATATAAGGTAAAGAAACAATATGCTTCTTTCGATCCCAAAAGGCATTTGGAATAGTATGACATACTTCATTTTGAAATTGAGATTCGATAATCTTAATTTTGGCAATGATCTGAGGATCTTTTAATTGTTCTTCAAGTTTTAAAGAATTGATTTCAGATGAAAACTAATTTGTTTTTCTTTATTTTGATAAAAATACTTATGTTCATTAAGTATTTTAACTTTAGGGTTGGAAACAAATTGGTAAACCACTGGTTGATTTTGAACGGTAGCATGAATACCTTGTTTATTAATCATAGTAATAGGCATTATTTGATGTAAAAAAGGAGTGCATAAGATAATTTTGTGATTTAAGTTTTTGACTAATAAAAAGGTTGTTGATAAACAAGTACTATCATTACAGATAGTAACATTAGATAATTTGAAATTAACTTTTAACTTACTTCCTCCAGCGGCAGTAAGAGTTTGAGTAGTTTTTTCGAAATATTTGGTAGGAATAAAACCTTCTTGAATACAATTAATATCAGCACCACTATCAACTAGGGCAATGATATTAGAAAGTTCGTATTCATGATTTATTAGTAAAGAGATTTCAATAAACCATTTTTGAAATAATATTCGATTAATGTTATTGAGATATTCTAATTCTTGATTAGTTGAGAAAATTGGTTCAGATTTGAAATCAATGTTTTGTTGATTTGAAACATATTCTTCTAATTTGGCAATTTTAGCTTCAGAAATAAATTGATTATTTCTCAGATATTTTAATTCATTTTTGAGATCATTGACTTCTCTATTTAAATCGTGAATAGTTACTGGGGTAACCTTTTGGATATTATCTATTCGATCAAATACTTCGTGCATACTATAGTATTTGGGTTTGAGAATAGATTCGGGTTTTTTGTAATCTGAAAGGGTTTGTTGCAGAATAGTGTCTATTAGTTTGATTCTTAAGGAGGAATCAGGAATTTGATCTATGACTTTAAGAATTGCTTCGTGTTCTTGAGAAAGAACATTGATAGATAATGTTTGAATTTGATTGCAACATTTATTAATACAATTTTCGTCAGAAGATGATGACATATCATCATAGTGTGGATATGATTCAGCTGAAGTAAAGTTTTCATCAGAAGATTCTAAGAATAATTTTGAAAGTTGAATCCTAGTTTGCTCATCTTGAACTAATTCATTTAGTTTTTTGGCTTTAAAGCATTTGTTAACGTAATGACCTAATTGACCACATTTGTAACATTTGATTTTTGATTTGGGAGTTTTATGATATTTTCTCCATTTTTTAGAAAAATTTTGTTTAGGAATATTATTCCATTCTTTTGCTTTCATTATTCTTTTCTTATTTTGATAAACTTTATAATTTGGTGATTTATGATGTTTTGTTTTATCCTTTTTTCTTTTAGGATATTTGATAGGAATGTCATAGGCAAACTGTTGACAAAATTCACCTATTTCTTGTTTTCCTGTAAGATTTTGTTTTTTCAATTGGTATTGTAATTTCATATCGTTACATAACGATAAGCCTTCTTGGAGATAAATACTTATTAAATGACCATACGTACAAGTATCCCAAGGAATGTTTTGTCCATTATTTAAACCTATTAATTTGTTCTTAACTTTGGTTATAAATTGAGGTGGTAGTCCCTCAATAAATTTGGATTTCCAATAATTGGCTCCAGCGTCAGTCCGCTGCATAACTTTTGTGATAAAAACATCTTTGTACCATCTAAAATTGGTTAAAGATCAACATCTTAAATTTTGTAATAATTCTGTTCCTCTTTCATGACGTTGTTCGATAGAACCGACAAAATGAAGAATGATAGATTGGATAAGCGTATAAACACTATCTTATTGTTGAGATGTTGTTTGTTGAGTGTGACTTCTTCCTGTTGAGTCAACTGATTCAGAAGTTTGGCTAGTTAATTTGACAGCATTTACTATTTCATTTCGTTGATGTTGAGTTAGACAGTTGTCCCACCAACCTTTCAGGCCACCGGTAAAACCACTGATGATAAAGATAGCGATATCTTTATCACTGTTTTGTGATGCACGACAAACACTAGCATACATCATCATTTTGTGTAAGACTTCATAAATTTGATATTCAGATAAACTATCTATATTCCATTCATAAATAGTTTTAGCTGAATAGGCTGTTTGACTTTTGAAAAAATTTTCTTCCCACAGAAGATCAGGGGGTGTAGGTCTTGGATAGTAAGTTCTTCTTACTAAATCACCACCTAGATTATCTTTGTACTTAACTCAATTAAGAGATAAGTTTTGAACAGGGAATGAAGAGTCTTCATATTTTGGAAATGCGATTTGCATATCATGAATCTTTTCGAGATCAGAGTCTAAACTTGATTCACTAGAGGATTCAAATGATTGGTTTTGACTAATAGTTGTAAGATTAAAAGATTTTAATCTTTTAACTAATTCATCCATGAATTCATTATCTTTATTTGGGTTTTTGAAATTAAAATTAGATAAAAATATTTGAGGTTTTAGATCTGGTTGACTAATTATCAGATCTTTTGATTCTTTGATACCTGAATAAGATGCTAAATCTTTAGTTTCTTTATTTTCTTCAGTTAATTTATCAATTTGCTTTTCAATCCTTTGCAATTGATTACCAACTGTTCTTAGATGAATATTAGTATAATTAATTTGTTTACTAATAGTGGATTCGATAATGACATCTTTATCTTTATATATATATATATATATATATATATATATATATATATATATATATATATGAAGTGTTTTCTCTCACACACAACTTGTGCTATGATAAATGAATCAATGCAAGTGTTTGCACTCATGCTATGATAAGTGAATCAAAACATGATCATATTCCATATTATTTAATTGGTCTTACTATTATCAAGTATCATATTTGTTATGACTCAGAGGAAAGCCTAGAAAGAAATGCCGAGTTGAACGACCCGATACTTAGAGAGGACCCGATCTCCTAGTCCAAGAATTTGTTTATAGCAGAAGACTTAACCATAAATTGAGTCCTAACCCACACGACATGGGTCGGAGTCCACATAGTGATCACGAAACAATAAAATAGTGCTACAAATGATCCAAAGAAATGATGCGCAAGAAATAAAATAATGAACATCCAACATAAATGTTAATATTTGTTCAGATTTTATGGTTTATTCTTTCTGATTTTGCAGCGGTTTATTTCCTTAGTAATATTGTATTATTTATTATTTCCATATAAATGGACGAGTGAGCGGAAAGAAAAGAATAAGTGAGCTATAAGGAAATAATAAGAATTAGAGAGAAAATGAGAGAATATACGTGAGAGAATGCGAGTACTCTCGAAGGGGAGCGATTCTTGTATTTGGGGTAATGCTACGCGCGATGATATAACATTGCAAAAAACTACTATTTTCTTGATTCTTGAATACAATTTGCTGCTGCAGTCTCGTGTCGTGGACGTAGGATGGTTTTGTGTGAACCATGTAAATTTGTGTTTTTGATTTCTTCTCTATTCTTCTTGATTAATTCTTGTGGTGTGTTTTTATCACAACAATTGGTGCAGTGAGTGTGGGTTGTTTGTTCTTTTAGTGTCCATGACGAGATTCGAGGTTGACAAATTCATGGGCGAGAATGATTTCAATCTATGATGTGTCAAGATAAAGACTCTACTGGTTCATCAAAGATTGTTCGCTGGTATTAATGTCGAGGCATTTGGGAAGGTTCAATAGTTTGAGAGGGATAAGACGTCTGCGATGGATTCCAAAGCGCACAACGCACTATTTCTGTGTTTGGGAGATTCAATACTCAGGGATGTCACCAAGAAGGTCTTGGCGATCCTAGTATGGTCAAAGCTTGAAGCTCTATACATGAAAAAGTCACTGACAAACTGTTTAAAATTAAAGAAGAAGCTAGAGGAATCCAAGGAGATGCATAAACATGTTGATGATTTCAACAAAATAATCTTGGACTTGACTAACATCGGCGTCAAGATGGAAGAAGAGGATCAATCGATCATTCTGTTGAGTTCGTTACCCAAGAAATTGAGCTTTTTGTTGATACCATGCTCTATGAAAAACAAACCCTAATAACGACATAGGTGAAAGTCGTGTTGAATTCAAAGGAGCTCTTGCACAAAGCTAGACATAATGAAGGGTTTGATGGAGAGGGGTTATCGGTAAGGTGCATGCCTCATATTTGCAAATTGAATGATGAGAAGAATAAGACGAGGTCAAAATTAAGACAAGGCAAGAAGTGCTTCGTTTGTAATAAAAAAAGACACTTCAAGAAAGACTGTTATGAAGGAGAGAGAGGGATAGTCGAGAAGAAGACTAAAACTAGTGATGCTTCGGTAGTCTCAGATGACAATGACTCTTCTAATGTTCTGGTTGCTTTAGCAAAAGATTCTGGTGAACAATGAGTTCTTGACTCGAGATGTTCTTTTTACATGAGTTTGAGAAGAGAGTGGTTTAAAGATTTCCAGCCATGCAATGGTGGAGAGGTACTGATTGGGAATAACAAATCGTGCACCATTCAGGGTGCTAGATCAATGGATATTATGATCTTCAATGGTGTCATTCAGAGAATACATAATGTCATGTACGTCCTGCAACTAAAAAAGAATCTAGTGTCTATTGGCATAGTTGATGATTTTGGTTGTATGGTGAAAGTAGAAAAATGTTCTATGAAAGTCATTAATGGATGAATGACTATGGTGAAATAGACGTTCAGAAATGACTTATATTTTTTGGTGGTAAAACTGTTGCCAGTAAATATTGCTAACAATGTGAAAGAAGAGGCTCGGTTATGACATTTGAGACTTAGATATGTTAGAGAAGTAGGGAAAATAGTGCTTCAAGAAGAGTTAGCTCCAAGAATAAAAACTAGTTCGAGAGAAGCAAGAAAAATAGTGCTTTTGGAGGATTTAGCTTGGGGAATGAAATTTGAGCCAAGTGAAGCAGGAAAAATTGTGCTTCATGAGGAGCTAGATGAAAATAGCTCCGAGAATGTTTATCAGAACGATGGTTAGCATATTGAACGAGTAATATCTGGATCAGAGGAGTCAGAGGAAGGAGGAATGATTAATTATCAACGCACTCAGGGCAAGACTAAAGAGTGGTAAAACCAACTCAACATCTCAGATATGCAAATGTTATTGCATATGCACTTTTTGTTTCAAATTATCTTGGGAACGATGAACCTGTAAATAACAGGGAGGTAGAATCAAATTTCATAAAAATAACACCGAAGAAAATTCGATGGATGTTCTTGCCAAAATTCTTCCAGTTGCCAAGTTTAAATTTTGTTTAAACTTGGTGGGTATGAAGGAAGGCCAATCTAGGTAGGAGGATACACATGCTCTGAATAATTGTGTGGAGGTGTTCAAAATTTGAACCAAGGAGGAGATTGTTGATATTGGTTCAAATTTTGTTGTTTATTCTATCTGGTTTTGCAGCGAATTATTTCCTTACTAATATTACATTATTTTTTTTCATATAAATGAGTGAGTGAACTAAAAGGAAAGAATAAGTGAGTTGTAAGGGAAGAAGATAATATAAGTGAGAGAGATTTGGTACTCTCGAAAGGGGAGCGATTCTTGTATTCAGAGAAATGCTACGCGCAATGCTACAACATTGGGAAAAACTCTTGTTTTCGCAATTCATGAATATAATTTGCTGCTGGAGTCTTGTGCCATGGACGTAGGAAGATTTTGTTTGAACCACGTAAATTTGTATTCTTGATTTTTTTCTATACTTTTTTTGATTAATTATCGTGATGTGTTTTATCACAACAATAAATACAAACCATGGAGGAATAAAGAAAGAAAAGAAATGAGAGAATGCTCACCAAGGAAAGAAAGTATATCAAGCAAGAAGGAAAGAAAGAAATGAAAGGAAATCAACGAACAACTACCTCCATCCTTCACAAAGCTTACCTTGGGAAAATGAAGAGTCTTTATGAGTGAATGACTAACTCAATAAGGAACTCTTGCATGAACCAATAAAAAGATGGAATGCATGTAGTTAAATTCATAAATCTGGATTTTCAATATCAAAATCCTTTTTGTCATATTAAAACACGCTTTACAAGTTATCAGTGGGGCCAATTCAAAAACATTGCTACGTACGTCACAGTTTTCATAGAAAATAGTCCCAATGAATATAAGGTCACTTGTGGCCCTTCGCACAACAGTTGTGTCACGACCTCTAGATGGGCTGGAGCTGAAGCACTTAGTCGGTGACCTAATTCCAAGGGAGGGAACCGATCACTCAGCCAAATGTTAGATTTGCAGCAGAAGTCCTTTAAGGAAATACAAAGCCAAAGTCTTTACATGAATGGGTCGATGTCCACATAGTGAAATCCCAAGCAAATAATGCAATACATAAGTTTAAAAGTAACCAACCATTCAGAAAATAATGAAATCCAATCCATGAGTTAAGTTTATAAACTCAATAAAAAGTAAACAAGTTCTACAAGATTATAAATGCGAGCAAAACCTCCAAGCTCTATCGTAGCTAACGACTCCTCTCTTTACCTTAATTGAGATGGGGTCGTTGGGGTAAGTGACTAACTCAATAGAGATGTTATACTAAATGCATGTGAAGTGAAAAACCGGTTTATCTTTGCTTTCAAATCAATGTTCAATTTCCAAACTGTTATTTAAGTTCAAACCGTGCATGAGTTTAGAAAACCTCTTTCCATAATTTTAATCAAACACCGGTACCATGAGCGCTCAGTAAAGTAGTTATAAAATATCTACACTTACATTGGTAGCTATACATTGAAAATAAACTTCACTGTTTTTCATAGAAAACATCCCCAACATAAAACAAGGGTAAGTCAAAGACCTCTCCGACACAAACCAGAGAAAAATGGTGATATGGAGATCCAACAACACTTCAAGTGCCGAAATTCAAGAAACCGTGATGATGATTTGGAGATCCAACAATGTCACTCAAGCGCCCGACGACCAAAAGTCTGCCACAACAATACTAATACAATGCATAGCAGAATGGCTAGTGACTAAAAGTTTGCCACGATACCATCTGTGCAAAAACATCACCCTGATCAAGTTTATGGATTCCAAAGCCAATGGGCACGTCATCACCGCCCTATTGCCATTATTTGTATGTGCAAACAATACAATCTTCATGCTATAGAAGATGTGTATGGATAGTCTCGTGATGCTTTGATACCGAAAAATGGCCAAAGCATCAAGATGATTCATCCTCCCAAGTATATCACCACAAAAGCATAATATCATGCACATTGAAAGTAAACGTGAAAAATCATTTATATATATACGTAAAAACTAACAGTGCTAGCGACCAAGCCCCATTAGGTTTTTCATATGTGACAACTTACGAAAATAAAGTTTTAGAAATTAATGATTCATTGTAGTGCAAAAAAGTATAAAACTTCTACCTCGACGTTGACTCTTCTTACTTACACCTAGAGGTGATCGTGGTCCGGTTCGGTCCGATTTTTGGAGAAATTAGAACCGGACCATTAAATTCGATTTTCAATTTTGTAACGCCCCGAATTATATAAACCCGGTTTGCTACTCATAATACTGAACCATACTATGACATTCTGAGAAAATTTCAACTTTTCGCTCAACGGTCAAAGTTTGACCTTTATAAACGTTAAAACTTGCAGCGAAAATTTATTTGTGTAAAACAACATTTATTAATGTAATTAAAATGTTAAGGACAATTGGTTGAAACAAAACAAAATAGAACACGTCCACCGTTGAACAGTTCCAGCGATAGAAATAGTAACAAAAAGGCATCCACCGCTAAACAGTGTCAGCGGCAGAAGCAGAAATAAAATAGTCTCAGCGGTAGATGCGGAAATAGAAGGCATCCACCACTAAACAGTGTCAGTCGCACGACATGTCGACTACCCACAGCCATCGCTCACGTCCACCGATTGAATCCTTCGAACGACAGTAACCCTCAGCATCCACCGATCACAAAACGACAAAAAAATCTAATATTCACTCCTACGCTCACATCCACCGGTCACAAAACGACAAAAATCTAATACTCACTCCTACGCTCACATCCACCGGTCACAAAACGACAAACATTCAACATCCACCGGTGGACTATATCCACCAATAGACAAACACTCAACATCCACCGATGGACTACAACTACCGATAGACAAACACTCAACATCCACCGGTGGACTACAACCACCGATAGGCAAACACTCAACATCCACCGGTGGACTACATCCACCGATAGACAAAACACTCAACATAACAGCATAACAACCATTTTCACTCTAAACAAAGAAAACTCCAACTACCAAAAGAGCTTGAGCATTTTACTAAAAATCATTCAAAACAACATAAGTCCACAACTTTCTAAAAATATCCAGCAAAGCAACTACCTCTAAACCAAATCATATTTTTCATGCTCAGAACAAGAAAACCATAAAGTTGTTAAAAACATCAGAACTATTAATGTTATTAAAACTCTCTGCATACTTCCACCAGTCACTTAACCATTGAAAACTTCATAAATAGACAATAGTTAAACCGCCCCATCAGTTCACTAAGTCGAGACATGAATGTGCTCCCCCAACCAGCCTATTCCTCAACATGCTCAGAGAACATACCTTCTGAGGTTTCTTCACCTACATCACAAAACTCATCTATTAGCCTAACGCTAAATAAGTAAAGCAATAATGAAATGAAATGCTGGAACATAAATCCTAATCATGCAGTTTCTACTAACACATCTCAGTTGCATTTACATTCTTTCACTGATCTGATCCCTCGGTTCCATTGGGAGTCGGATCAATTTTCCCAAAGTCATACATCCCTTCATAAGTTAAGGGGCCGATTAGTTCCCTTAATAGTTTATCTGATCCTTCAATTCCATTGGGAAGTGGATCAATCTTCCCAAAGTCATAAATTCTTTCATAAGTTAAGGGGCGGATTAGTTCCCTTAATAGTTTATCTGTTGCAATCTGTTCATTTCTCACCATACCAATACATGTAAATTCATTTTCGTATTCTTTCAAAATATGAAGCATGACATACAGACAAATTCAAACATACATAATCTTACTGTTTTGTGATGTAGGCCCGAAGACACATGCATACTCCACTTACCTGGTCTCTTGGGGATTGTTTGGTTGTAAGCTACTTCGGGAGTTTGCTCACCTAAAACCATAAACAGAGCATTAATTCAATCTTCACTATACCTCATTCTAAACCATTCGGAAACCTAAGGTAGCTAACTTGGAACTCTAATAATTGTGCATTCCCGGTTTATCCTCAAAACCCGAACCTATTCTCATTCACAGCATTCCCAAAACACACACATTGCACTCTCCCTGCTATCTAGTCACTAAAACTCAAGAAAAACGAAGGAAAACTCACCTAGATTGGGGAATGGAAATCGGAGAGAAAACTGTCTGAAGAGCTCTGCTGAACTTGAGCTGAATACCGAAAGAGGAAATGAGAAACATTGGCAGCTAAACCCTACAAAACCCTTCCTTAAATATGTTATCCACTACTAAATTTCCAAATTACAGTTCTACCCTTATTTAGTCACTCATTAACCTAATCACTAGTTTCTCCCAATTTCATCCCTAAAATGCACATCATAAGTTGATAGAATAATTTTGATTCAACGGAACCGGGTGTTACAAATTTTTTGGACCAATAAGTCCAAAAAAAATTTCAGAACTGGACCAGAATTCTAGTCTCGGTTCTTGTCCGGTTCTGGTCCTCCCAGGTTTTAGGTCTCAAAAATCAAAACGGATTATTGGATCTCGGTTTAGGCTAGAAATCATTGCTTCTTTGCAACATTTTTTACCAATAAATCTTTCCAAAACAGAAGCAAAATTGAATCAATATAGAAAGAGCAGAACCAAACTTTTGGTTTGAATTTTGATGATCCTCGATTGGAACAGGACCCAATAGTGAAGATCGAACGCCAAGGAAGAAACAAAAAACTGAACAGCGAACTCTTCTGGGTGGAAGAATTGCGAAAATCACAAGATTAGATGAAGCGATAAATAAACCCTAATCAAAGACAAAAAAAGCTTAGCTTCGTCGGACGAGTGGTCGAGCAGCAATGGCGACTGGGTGAGGGCACGACTGAGCGAGGGCGAGGGCGACTGGGCGATGACGACAACGACGGCGAGCTTTCGGCGAGGGCAACGACGAGCTTTCAGCGATTTACGATTCTGCGAAGATGAGAAGAGAGAAGAGAGAAGTGAGAACTGAAGCTCGAGCCCTCGATAGTCGATGGTTTACTTAGGGCAATGTGGTCCCGGTCGGTTCTAAATGAGCTGACTCATTAGAACTGAAAATCGGACTGGGATTTTCAGTTCTGGTTAATACAGAACCAAAAATCCTTTTTTTTTCTTCAGAATCGCCCAGAACCGGACCAAACTGTCGGTTCTGGCCCGGTTATTCGGTTCTCGATTTTTTTGCTCACCCCTACTTACACCATCACTTCTAGAACCGGTTTGAAATCTATATATTCGTCTAAACCTGTCACAAAAAACTAGGGTTAGGAGTCATTCCCCAAACATTGGACAAATGATTGGGTCCCATACCAGAACTAGGAGCCCAAACTCAAACACAATAAATAATCACAAACTTCATCGAGGTTGCAAAATTTCCCTTAAATAACCACACGTGGCATCTGGACCCTACAGTGGTTGACCCTTTAAGGAAGAGGTCGACACTTGTTGAACACTGTTTGAACAAGGTTCGACCGCCAGGTCGAAACTTATAAGAATGAATCAACTATGCTAGTCGCCACTTATAAGCAAGGGTCAACCTCACTGGTCGACCCATAATCCTCTCAAGTTTTGGCAGGGGTCGACACCTTCACCATACTATCGACACTTTAAGGTGTTGACCGACCTACCCAAGAAGTCAACACTTGTTAGGCTATGTTTCATGCTGTAGGGGTCGAAGTGTCGACCGAACCTTCACAACAGTCAGTACTTTTGCCATTTTCAGTGACGAAAGTTCGCGGATATCGCCTCCATTTGCCGTTTCTCATCTTCAATCGAACAACTAACTTATTTAAACCTTAAATGTACTCATATAACACAAAAAATAACTCATAGATTTGAGTTTCTAAGCTCAAATTTGAATCCAACAAACCCTAAACGTTAAACTAAATAACGGAGGAAAGAAACCAACTTACCCATGAAGTTCCTTCACAAAGTTTGTTGCTCACAATCCCTAGAACATGATTTCCATCTCAAAGCTCGACATTTAATATTTCCCTCTTTTCTCTCTTTCTCTCTCTCTTCTCTCCTTTGTGGTTGCGCAACAAAAGAGAGAAAACACAGGGTTTCTTTCTTACTAAATAAAATAATTAGTTTATTAAAAATTTAATATATAAAATATAAATTACTATATTTTAATATAAATCTTTAAATTACGAATAGACTAAAAAACGAATGTTACCCAAATTTTTAATCAAGGTAAATTTTGAATTATTAAATATTAATTTTCCCCAATTTAAGAATGCAGTAACTTTTCAAATTATTGATTTGACCAATTGACCAAAAAATCTAACATGGTCACAACATGACAAAACGAGTCTACCCATAACATGTTGACCGCCTACAACGCAAAAAGTTGACATGTGAAAATCAATAAATTTTAAAAATACCTATTTTTATAGTTTGCCTAAAGGCCCCATAAAAGAATGATGATGGTCCGTAATTACACTCCACCACGTAAGAGAGAAAGAAAGACTATTTGAGACTAGTAAATCGCATATGAAACATAACAACAAAACACCCCGATAAAGTTTATTGATTCGAATCCAAGGACATGTCATCATTGTTGTAATCCAACATTGCAAGTATAAACAAAACACATTCACGCAACACAAGATGGAGAGGAGTAGCCTCTGGTTGCATTGGTTGTTTGGTTATAGTGCAACCCAAACAACAGTGCAACCCAAACAACAAGAGGTCCATTGAACAAATGGACCGAACATTACCCAAAAACAATTAGAAGTCTGTCTCTCTCACACACACACGCGTGCACGCGCGTATATCATAAAAATAAAATATCATGTATGCATAAAATAAAAGTTTAAAACCGTTTTTTCGTATGACATAAAACTGACATGTTGGTTTTATATGTGATAACTCATAAAATATTAGTTTTGAATGCAATACAGTAAATAAAACTCTTATTTGAATGCGAAAAAAGTCTTACCTACTAGTCAAGACGTGCTATCGAGGACAAGTATCAAAATTTATAAAATAGTCGGAACCTACAAAAATTCGACGTTAAAAATCCCCATTTGAAAACAGTAGGGATATATGATAGGCCTAAATTGGGGCTAGAAATCCAAATTTGAAGAAAATGACAAATGACTTTGAATTTCACGTAGGCATATGTGCATTCGCGCTAATACTCAAAAATTTTAGTCATATACGCTTGACTATTGAAACTTCACAACTACAAAAAGTTAAGCATTTATACAACTTCAAACAACTATTGATCCAATTTAAAGATTTCTGACTTAAATAGTAAAAAAGGAAGTTTTAGACCTCACTCCGACGTGATTAGGGATTGTGATAAAATTTTAACAAATAGAGACCACTAGTGTATTAAGAACGTCAAAACAATTGAAAAAATAGGGTCCATTAAATTCTTTGACTTCATTTAACAATAAAAAAGTAAGATTAAAGTCAAAGTCAATGGTTATTGTGAGGATAAAAGTCAACACAAACTTGCCTGCCACGTCAAATGTTATGTTAGAAAAGTTAGTGTCACATCAGCAGGTTAGTGCCACATTATAGGTCAACGCCACGTCATGCTGACATTATCACCGGCGACTCCAGCGATCGATGACCGGCGATGACTACTTTTTCAGAGAACACAAAAAGGACAGTAGATCAAAACGGGTTGAGTTTCAAATGTGTCAAGCCCTGAATCTAATGGGCGCATCGATTGTCCGAGACGGCGCCTAGAACGTCTGAAATCTCCGATTAAAGTAGCATACGAGATTTTCTTGTGAAGCTCTAGGGACCACATCTAGCCACTCTTTCGAACGATATTTGGGTCTATTCCATTCTCCTCGTTGAGGGCTTTTCAACGGTTGGTTGAACGTTGGGTTTGGAGTTCAAAATAATCAAGGCGCGAGCGTTTAAAGTTTCAGTTAGAATTTTCTAATGACAACTTCCACAGCTCCATTCTCCCAAATGCCTAAGTCATTTTTTACAAAATATATAAACAAATCGAGAGCTATTGATTTAAGGTGAAGATATTGAACACCTTAACCGGACAGCCGGCAAGACTCTGAAAGTGGTTGTTGGATTATTAAAAAAAGATGGAGAAAAAGCAATGAGGGAGAAAGAGAGAGTGACGCGGTGAGAGGAGAGAAAAATTAAAAAAACCATTCAATTAAGTTAATATTATTTAATATATATAGTAATAAAATATATATTATATACATTAAGTTACATTTTTAAATATTGATTCGATCAGAAAATTCCACGTTATCCCTTATCTTTTCATGAGTCAACCTAAAATCCACCGAACACTAATTCATATTTTTACTAACACGTGAACATTAAGTTTTCATCAATTTGATCAATCGACAAAAAATTTACATGTGTATGTACAAAATCGAGTTACGAAAAATTTGAGTTGATGCGAGTCAAATTGATCTTTAAAAATGCAAAAAATTTACTCAAGAATTTTTATTAAAATATTTGATAGATTTTTAGATATTAATATGTTATGTGAATGTCAATATTTATGATCATTATTAACATGTAAAATGATTGCTAATATGCATGATGAAATAACCATCATATGTAAAGTACATCTGTGTACATCCTATTGACTATTTCATTGTAGCGTTTGTACATCACAACATACATCTCAATAGGGTTAGAGATTTGCAACCACAGGAGGACTCACAATCACTCTCATTTTATTTTTACCACTTCACATATGTCACACAATCCACAGACGATATACTCATTGGATTCGATTATTACCAATAATACCTCTCGCAACACTGTTTTCACATGTAAACAATTTCATGATGGATGATTTGAGAATTTTCGCTTTGCATATATTATACCAACAACACAAGTATATGAACATTCAAATCTTGTTAAACGTCAAGCCAAATGATGCACGAATAAAGAGTATACATCTATTTAGATACCTTCTAATGATGTCCCAAACCTCGTGAAAACTCATTACTTAAATTATTTAAAATCATATTTTTGGACACATTTTTCAGTCTGTGTGCGACTCTCCTCAATTGGAGGCGTTGCTCTAGTCAAATTTTTAGACTAATGTTTTTCCGCATACGTCCGGTCTTGGAAACTGAAGCTCAAACTGAGAGTTTTTTTTTACTTATTTCTTTTTTGGATGCCTTTCTTAGACTTTGAAAGTGTGAACCTTAAGCGATTTGTCTCATGTCTAACTATTCTGAGCGACCGCTGTGGACATTGTGAGCTTGCTTCCGAGCTATGTTTCCTCGAAATTTCATTACGTTCTAAAATAGTTTCTATTTACCATCCCAAACAACAAATTTAAGATTTATATGTCCCAAAATAGATATTTTTAATCTATTTTAATCCAAAAACCAAACATTAAAAATAATGTTTGATTACACTTTTATCTATTTTATTAATCTAAGTTTACCTCAAATGCATGGATAATTTAAAAAAGACCATGCTTTATTATCTTTTAAACCAACTTAACTTAAATTAATTAATGTTGATTAGTTTTAAATTAATCTTCATGATTAACATAATTAATCAAGATTAGTTAATTTTATCTACCTTCTAATTACACCTTAATCACATAATTAGTTACTAATTCATAAGTGACATGTGGTACTCTTTCTTTGGTTGTTCCATTTGATTACATAGCCATATATTTCAAATTCTCATAATTAGTTTTCTTCTATAAGTTTCTTTAAATTCTCTCTCTAAGATGAATCTTAAAGTTATTTACAAAAACAATGCAATTTAAAATAAAATATAGTTCAATTAATTTCAAACTTGCATAACTTTTAGTGCAAACATTCAAATCCTTTCAATCAAAAGTCATTATCTTCATTTTCGTGTCTTCTTTAACAATGTAAACATTAAAATAATCCAATTATCACAACAATTGTTATAGAATTTGCATTTACATACGTTTCAATGAAACAGCTTTCCTTTTTCAATTCAAAGTATTACATATACTTTTGAATAATATTTAATTATTTTAATTGTAATTATCATTGTTAATCTCGACTCAGACCTTCACATTATATGTCAAAACCAATTGATGTCAAAATCCCATCTAAAATACTAGGGATAAAAGATGGGTCCTATACAAGAATAAAAACCCAAATCGGTAACCATCAGCTACAAATATTTGGTAAAAAAAATACCACCATAAAATGGGCTATAATGGACAAAACAGGGCCTAAGGAACATCCAGAACAAGGCTCAAGAAGATTGGTTCGAAGAGGTCCAAAAGAGGCCTTGCTGCTTAGAGAAGGCAACTATGTCGCCCAAACGTTGACCCAATGTTGCAACGCAAGAATACGAGCGTTTGAGGTGGCCAAAAGGCGACAACACCACAACTCAAAAACAATAAGCGCGTAACACACAGGCTGATAATTGCGCCAAGATTAACGAACAATAGACCTCAATGTGCTCTCCCTAGTAACACAGAAAATCCAAGACAAGAGACTAAGGAGCATTGCGAAGCTATCACCTTGAGGAATGTTAATATTATATAGATTATTGAAGCACAAAAAAAGACACTAGTAAGAAAATATAAGAGAGTCGGAAGAACAGAAATAGTGGAAGAGTTTCCTACACCAAAGTTGCCAGAAAAAGAGTTTGCTACAAAAAATCGCATAAACAACAACCATAATGACAAATTATTATTAGACCACCACCAACTTTTCCACAAATATCATAGAAATAGCAATAAGATAAAGCAATTCAAAATATTCTTGGATGTTTTGAAATAGCTACACATAAATGTCCCATTAGTAGAGACGTTGGGGAAAATGCCAAGTTAAGCAGAATTCATGAAGGACATTTCATCAAAAAGGAGGAGGGTAACTAAATTTGAAACTTTTTCTATTACTGAAGAAAACTATTGACTTGTTGTGAATAAGTTCCCACCAAAGTTAAAAGATCAAGACAACTTCATAATACTTTGTGCGATTAGAAACAACTACTTTGGAAAAGCCCACTATGACCTAGGAGCTAGCATCAACTTAATGTCTTGGTCTGTTTTAAACAGCTCAGTGTTGACAAAGTAAGGCCAACAACCACGAGACTTTAGCTTGCTGATAGATCTTTAGTCGATCTAGAAGGGAAAATAGAAGATGTGCTACTTAAAGTGCATAAATTGATATTCTTAATTGTATTGTATTGGATTATGAAGTTGATTGTGATATTCCTATAATGTTAGGCTGACAATTTTTAACCACTAGAAGAACAATTACAGATGTACAAAAAGGAGAACTATGTTCATGGTCAACAAGTTACATTTAATGTGCTGAAGGTGATGAAATTTGTGGAGTAACCTGAACAATGTTCAACAGTTGAAATTTAGATTCTAACTATCATAAAGATGATAACAACGAGTCGACTGATTTAGCTAAGTTGAAGATCTTCAAGTATAGGTAGACACTTGCAACACAACACAAAATTTGATCACTATTGATCAATGCTAATTAGCCCAACCTAACCCTTGTGCCATTAAAGGTCTTTTCATCTCGAGGCCTAGTGAAAATATCTCTTAATTGATTTTCAAAATTAACGAATTCAAGCACTACATCTCTCTTTTGCACATGATCTCGAATAAAATGATAGTGGATTTCTATATGCTTGGTCCTCGAGAGTGGAATAAGATTCTTCGACATTTTTATCACACTCGTATTAACACATCTAATGGGAATTTATAGTCCTTTAAGGTTTGCTTCATCCAAAACATTTGAGTACAGCAACTCTCGACGACAATATACTCACTCTCGGCTGTAGAGAGTGCAACACAGTTTTGTTTCTTAGAGAACGAAGAAATCAAAGATTCTCCAAGAGCATGCGAATGGATTCTAACCTAACTACAGGAGCAAAAGTTTTCTCAAAATCAATCATTTCTTCTTGGTTATAACCTTTAGCAACTAATCGACCCTTATTCTGAAAACCCATTTAGTACCAATAATGGATTGATTTTTTGATCTTGGAACAAGTTCCCACTCTTTGTTCCGTTTGAAATTATTTAACTCTTCTTATATGGCCATAATCTAATTTTCATCAATTTCAGCTTCATCAAAATTCTTAGGCTCTATTTTAGAAATGAAAGCTATGTTTGCAAAAGAATTTCTAACAGAAGCTCTAGTTATTGCTCTTAGGGAGAGATCACCTATAATATCATTTATAAGATGACTCTTAGAATATTCAATCTTTAGATATGTCCCATTGGTATTCTCCATTGGAGTAGACTCTAATTCATTAGAAGGATGATCTAAGAAGGTGTTCTCATGATTTGTACCAATATTTTCACCTAGACCTAGAGAATCCATATCCCTTCTAAATCATCATTTGACTCCGCAATGTTTGACGGATGTGAGATTTCATCAATGTTACATGCATGATTCCTCTACAACTAGAGTTCTTTTATTGAACGCTCTATAGGCTTTGCTAGTTAGATAATAACCTAGAAATATCTCATAGTCCGTCTTTGAGTCAAACTTGTCTAAATTATCATTTGTATTAAGGATGAAACACTTGCAACCAAAAGACCTAAAGTATTTAACGCTTGGGATTCTACCGTTCCAAAGCTTATAAGGGGTTTTCTTGAGAATAGGTCTAATGGAAACTTGATTAAGAGCATAGCAAGCGCTTGTAATAGCTTCGGCCCAAAAATATGTGGGAAGATTGTTTTCATTGAGAATAGTTCTAAGTAGCTCTTTTAAAGACCTATTCTTTCTCTTAACAACTTCATTTTGTTAAGGTGTTCTAGATGAAAAGAAATTAAGCTCAATACCATATTTAAGACAAAAAAATTCAAAACTTACATTATCAAATTCTTCACCATGATAACTACAGATAGCAACTATTGAGAGATCCTTCCCATTTGAACTTTCTTCCTAAAACTAGAAAAGATGTCAAATGTTCATCCTTTGACTTTAGAAAGAAAATTCATGTGAATCTAAAGAAGTCATCAACAATAACATAGGCATAATATTTACCTCCTAAGCTAGCGGTTTTGAATGGTTTAAAAAAGTCTATACGAAGAAGTTGGAGAGGTTTGAAAGAAGAGACAATACTTTTTGATGCATACGAACTCTTTGTTTGCTTCCACATTAGACAAACATCTTAAATTTCATCATTCTCAAATGATATCTTTGGAAGGCCCCTAACAAGGTTTTTTCTAGAAATCTTAACTAGAGTATTCATACCTACATGACCCAATCTTCTACGCCAAGACCTTGCCATAAAACACTTTTCATCAAAAGAAGAAGTATGATCCAAGTCAATTGTATACACATTTTAATTTTTGTACCCAATAAACCAGATTTTTCCATTTGAGTTATTCTCAACCATGCAAATTTTTTATTAAAAAATAAATTTTGGCTAATGCTCAAAAGATAATGCTTTAAACCATCAACTAATAAAAAATTGAGTTAGCAACATTACCTATGTTTTCAATGCCAACAATTTTTTTTTTTGATTACCTTCAAAGGTGACGTTTCCTTTCTTTTTGGTGATGAGAGTAAACTTTGAAGAGTCTCCCGTCATATACCTTGAACAACCACTATCGAGATACCAAAAATTCTTCAAGGGAGAACCTACAACCTATAAGGAGATTTTATTGTTTTTCTTATGTACCCAAATCATTTTGGGTCCATTATGATTCGTCTTTGGTTCTTTTAGGAACTCAATTCAGACTAGTAAATAATTTATTCTCAAATGACTTTAAAGGAAAAACAAATGACTTATGACTAATTTTATTACATAAACTACAAGTAGTTGGATCAACAAAGAAATTCTTTTATGCCTTTTTCATTTTAAACGATTCATACCCGATATCAGCCTTGTCAAAAGTAACTCTTTATTTTCCTAGAAACATATTTAAATTCTTACTTCTATTTGTATATTTCATCAAGATATTGTTCAAATCAATATTTTTGCTTTTTAACTCATTAATTTCTTTTTTTAAGCAAGGATAAGTCAATTGAATGCTTCTTAACAATATGAAAAAGAAACTTATAATATCGTAATTGTTCATGGTTATTTTGGCCAATTGATCTTCTACTATGCTAGTTTCAACAATTCTTGTTCTTTACATTTCTTCCTTGCAGCTTGTGTATCTGGTTCACCGCTTTAGATATTAGCACTATGATTTTCAACTTAAATAATTTCAATTTCAACCAATCTGTAGTTGATAGTCAAGGTCGTGTAATTAATACTTGGACTGATATTATTAACAGTGCTTTCTCTTTATTCAACATTTTGTATTTACATTTGAGTAAATCAAATTGCTAAACTAAATCCTTAAATGTATCAATCAATTCATTCTCATCAACATCATCATTTAAATCACTAAAAGAGTCGCTTACCTAATTTTCTTTTGCCATGAAACACATATTTACCACTTTCTCATCCTCGATCGATGTTTCCTCTTTGCTATCATTTCATTTCGCTTTCATTGCTTTCTTCTTGAAGGCTTTGGGTGCCTTTTTGGCTTGAGGACAATCGGCCTTGAAGTGCCCCGACTTCCCACATTCAAAGCATGTGACTTCATTTTCCTTTCGAGGTCTATCTCCTTTTGTGAACTTATTTCCTTGTCATTTTTTCGTTGGAGAAACTTGGTAAGTCTTCTTGCGATGAAGACAATCTCCTCATCATCTTCTTCCTTTTTGGATTCTACTTGATTACTTGATGAGGTTTTAAGACCAATGTCTTTCTTTTTCAAGATTTCCTTATCTTTTTTCTCCTCTTTCTCATTTGCCTTAATGGTAGTTTCATGAGTCATGAGGGATCTAATAAATTCTTCGATCTTAAGAGTTTTGAGATCTCTTGCTTCTTGGATTACAGTGACTTTAGGTTGCCACGATCTTGGAAGACATCGAAGAATTTTCCTAACAAAATCTTCATTTGGATAGATTCTACCAAGTCTTCTTGTGATGAAGACAATCTCCTCATCATCTTCTTCCATTTTAGATTCCACTTGGTTACTTGATGAGGCTTTAACAGCAATGTCTTTCTTTTTCGAGATTTTCTTCTCCTTTTGCACCTCTTTCTCATATGCCTCCATGGTAATTTCATGAGTCATGAGGGATCTGATAAGTTCTTCCATCTTAAGAACTTGATATCTCTTGTTTCTTGGATGGTGGTGACTTTAGGTTGCCACGATCTTGGAAGGCATTGAAGGATTTTCCTAACAAATTTTTCATTTGGATAGATTCTACAAGCACTTTCAAACTATTAGTAATGTTAGCAAATTGAGTAAACATTTGGCTATTAGTCTCATCATTTTCCATAGAAAATAACTCATTCATGTACTAACATACTCAATTTACTCTCTTTAACTTGATTATTGCCCTTGCGTGTGATCTCAAACAATCTTCAATAACTAATCATTTGTAAGCTCAAATGTATTAGAATCTCTTAACTATATCAAATAAATTAATCAGCAATATATTTTAAATAGCAATAATTAAGAAATAAGAGAGAAAGAGAGACAAACAACTTGTGAATTAAAAGTTTTCGTTGGTGATTTGTTTATTATTATTTATTATATTTTAGTTTTCTAAATCATTTTTTTATTGTCAAGATAAAGGTGGAATCAATTAAAGCAGCATTTAGTGAAATTAATAAATTACATATTAATTAGGGATTCGACAACCGTACTCATCATATATTATAAAACTTGATATTATACACTTGTAAAAATTATATTATGATATTTTCTCGTATAGATATAAACCAATACTATTTATGGTGTAACGCCCCGAATTATATAAACTCGGTTCGTTACTTCTAATACTGAACCACGCTATGACATTCTAAGAAAATCCTAAAATTTCACTCAAAAATTAAAATTTGATGCTTAACGTAAAATATTGCAACGGAAAAATATTTGTATAAAACGACACTCATTAAATAATTAAAATATTAAAGACTGTTGGTTGAAAGAAGACAAAAGAAAAACATAACACATCTACCGCTGAATAGTTTCAGCGGTATTATTAGAGACAGAATAGTCTCGGCGGTGGAAACAAGAATATAAGACATCCACCGCTAAACAGTATCAACGGTAGAAGCAGAAACAAAAGGCATCTTCTGCTTCCAACATCCACCGCTCGCGTCAGTAGAACGACACGTCGACTTTCACACATCTACCGCTCACACCCGTCGACGACACGTCGACTACTCGCATCCACCGGTCACAAAACGACAAAAATCTAATACTCACTCCTATGCTCACGTCCATCGGTCACAAAACGACAAAATTCTAATACTCACTCCTATGCTCACATCCACCGGTCACAAAATGACAAAATTCTGCTCACATCTTCCGCTGAACAATACCAACGGAAAAAGTAGAAACCACTTAGACTCAGCGGTAGAAGTAGAAATAAACACCTTCTTCCGCTAACCACATGACTTTACTAAACTAACCCACGTGACTCATTAATTCAAAATTTAATAACTCATCATCCACCGATAGACTAAACTTCAACATCTACTGATAGACTAAACTTCAACATCTGCCGATGGACTACATCCACTGATAGACCGTAATACCCAATTTTCACCAATAGGCAATAGAGATGCATACAAACCATTTTCACTCTAAATAAAGAACAGCTCTGGCCACTAAAAGAACTAGTGCATTTTATTGAAATCCTTCAAAAACAACTTAATCCACAATTTCCAAAAATCCAGAATAGTAGACTACGACTAAAACCAAATCGTGTTTACTCATCAGAAAAACACCAGACCATATATACATAAAAGAAACATTAAACTACTACTACCACCAATATTCTCAGCATGTTTAAACTGAACCATTGTCAACTAACATTCACATCTACTGACATTAGTTAAACCGCCTCATCAGAATCACCAAATCGTGGCATTGAAGTGCTCCCCCAACCAGTCTAGTCCTCAACATGCTCAGAGAACACACCTTCTGAAGCTTCTTCACCTACATCACAAAACTAATCTATTAGCCTAATGCTAAATAAGTGAAGCAATAACGAAATGAAATGCTGAAACATAAATTCTATTCATGCAGTTTCTACTTTCACATCTCAGTTACATTTACATTCTTTCACTGATCTGATCCCTCGGTTCCATTGGGAGTTGGATCAATTTTTCCAAAGTTATACGTCCTCATCATAAATTAAAGGAGCAGATTAGTTCCCTTAACAGCTGATCTGATCCTAAATTTCATTGGGAGTTGGATCAATTTTCCCAAAGTTATAAATCCCTTCATAAGTTAAGGGGGGGATTAGTTCCCTTAATAGTTTATCTGTTTCAATCTGTTCATTTCTCACCATACTAATACATGTAAATTCATCTTCGTATTCTTTCAAAAATGTGATGCATGACATTCAGACAAATTCAAACATACATAATCCTACTGTTTTGTGATGTAGGCCTGAAGGCTCATGCATACTTCACTTACCTGGCTTCCTAGAAATGCTCAGTTTCAAACTACTTCGGAAGTTTTGCTCACCTAAGTCATAAACAGAATATCAATTAAATTTTTACTAAACCTCATTCTAATCCATCCAGAAATCTAAAGAATTTAGTTTGGGAGTTCTATACATAGTGCATTTCCTGATTCACCACAAAACCGAAACTAACCCCTACCTACAGCATTCACCAAAGCTCACATCTATACTCATCTCTACCATCATTAGTTACTATGTAACTCGAAATCGAGGTAGACTCACCTAGTTTGGGCGAAATCGGAAAGGGAATCGCCTGGAGAGCTCTGCTGAGCTTGAGCTGAATACCGAGAGAAAGTATGGAAAAATAGTGGCGGCTACAGTGCATTAATCATAAAATCTCTTTCTTTAAATAGGTTATCACTATAATTCTCTATTTACCATTATGCCATTACTTAATTATTTATTAACCTAATCACTAATTCTCTCAATTTTATTCATAAAATGTACACTACAAGTTGGTTAAGTAAATTGGTTCAATGAAACCGGGTGTTACATATGGACATGTGGCATAACTAAAATTAAGTACATGAAAAAGATAAAACAAAAGTATTCTAATCCTATGTGTGTCAGTTTCTTTTTTTGTAACATCTTTGACTTGTCTTCACCATTGTCATTTATCCCCAAAAAATTTTATGGCCTCGTGAGATACTTTTATAAAGCTTAGTAAGAATTTTAATTTAAGAATTGACTAAACTAAGTTTAAATTGCATCTAATCATATATTAATCTCATATATAATTAATATTCACAATCTTCATCTTCTTATTAGATTAATTAATCCCTAATGCATATGCATGTCCCATGTTGTATGTCTTATAGAACTCTCTAAACATTTCTAACCAATGTTTTATTATATCTGTATGTATATATATATGTACATATACATATATACATATATGTAGATATATTATATACATAGATATACATGTATCTATGCATGTATACATATACATATGTACATATTGTGTGTGTATATATACATGTGTGTGTGTGTGTATAAATGTGTATATATACATCTGTAACACCTAGTTCCATTGAACCGATTTTATCTTATCAACTAATAGTGTACATTTTATGGATGAAATTGGAAGAATTACTGATTAGGTTAATGAGAGACTAAGCAAGGTCATAAGGGTAAATAGAGATTTATAGTGATAACATATTTAAGGAAAGAGGTTTTGCGATTAATGCACTGTAGCCGCCACTATATTCTATACTTCCTCTTTCGGTATTCAGCTCAAGCTCAGCAGAGCTCTCCAGGCGATTTCCTCTCCGATTTCCATTCCTCAACCTATGTGAGTTTTCTTGAGTTTTAGTGGCTAGATAGCAGAGAGAGTACAATGTGTGTTTTGGGAATGCTGTGAATGAGAGTAGGTTCGGGTTTAGGTGATAAACCGAGAATGCACGATTAATAGAGTTCCAAGTTAGCTTCCTTAGGTTTCTGAATGGTTTAGAATGAGTTATAGTGAAGATTGAATTAACGCTCTGTTTATGATTTTATGTGAGCAAAATCCCGAGATAGCTTGCAACCCAACTTTTCCCAGGAAGTCAGGTAAGTAGAGTATGTGTGTGCCTAAAGGTCTACATCACAAAACAGTAGGTTTATACTTGTATAAATGTTTTCTGTATGTCATGTATCATGTTTTGGAAAAAACACAAAAATGAATTTACATGTAATGGCATGGTAAGGTATGAACAGAATGTAACAGATCAACTGTTAAGGGAACTAATCTGCCCCTTAATTTATGAAGAGGATGTATGACTTTGGGAAAATTGATCCGCTTCCTAATGAAATTTAGGATCAGATCAGCTGTTAAGGAAACTAATCTGCCCCTTAATTTATGAAGAGGATGTATGACTTTGGAAAAAATTATCCAACTCCCAATGGAACCGAGGATCAGATCAGTGAAAGAACGTGAATGCAACAGAGGTGTGAAAGTAGAAACTGCATGTCTAGGATTTATGTTTCAGCATATCATTTCTTTGTTGTTTTACTTACTTAGCATTAGGCTAATAGATGAGTTTTGTGACGTAGGTGAAGAAGCCTCAGAAGGTGTGTTCTCTGAGCATGTTAAGGACTAGGCTGGTTGGGGGAGCACTTCAATGCCACGGTTTGGTGTTCTGATGAGGCGGTTTAACTATTGTCTATATATGAAGTTTCAGTGGTTAGGTGTTTTGTGGAAGTGTGCAGAGGGTTTTAATAACATTAGTAGTTTTGATGTTTTTAACAACTTTATGGTTTTCTTGTTCTGAGTATGAAAAACATGATTTGGTTTAGAGGTAGTTGCTTTGCTGGATATTTTTAGAAAGTTGTGGACTTATGTTGTTTTAAACGATTTTCAGTCAAATGTACAAGCTCTTTTAGTAGTCGAAGTTTTTCTTTGTTTAGAGTGAAAATGGTTGATATGCTGTTATGTTGAGTGTTACTATTCACCGGTGGATGTAGTCTATCGGTGGATGTAATCTACCGGTGGATGTAATCTCTCGGTGGATGTAGTCTATCGGTGGATGTTGTCGAACGGTAGACGTGAGTAATGAGTTTTGTCGTTTTATGATCGGTGGATGTGAGTATTAGGTTTTTGTCGTTTTATAACCGGTGGATGTGAGTATAGATGTGAGTAATAGAGTTTGTCGTTTTGTGACCGGTGGACGTATGTAGTCGACGCGTCGTTCGACTGACGTGACCGGTGGACATGTGTAGTCGACGTGTCGTTCGACTGACCTGAGCGGTGGGTGTTCGTTGTAGTAGACGTATTCTGTCTCTACGTCCACCGCCGAGATTATTTGTTTATGCTTCTGCCGCTAACACTGTTTACCGGTAGATGCCTTTTGTTTCTATTTCTATCGCTGGAACTGTCCAGCGGTGGACATGTTCTGTTTGGTTTTGTTTTCTTTCAACCAATTGTCTTTAATATTTTAATTAATTAATAAATGTTGTTTTACACAAATGAATTTCCGCTGCAAGTTTTTAATATTTTAAGGGTCAAACTTTGACCGTTGAGTGAAATTTTAAAATTTTCTCAGAATGTCATAGTGTAGTTCAGTATTATGAGTAGCGAACCGGGTTTATATAATTCGAGGCATTACAACATCTATTCATATATATATATAATACAATATGTATATGCGTATACGTATACGTATAGGTATATGTATGTATATTCATTATTTCATTTGTTAGAGAAGCACTATCATTTTTGTTATTTTCCATTATATAGGGTACAACGTAGTTGTCTGAGAATAGAGAGTAGAAGGTTCTGGTGTTGGCAATGTCTATTGATAACTCTTAAATTAGAGTTATTTTATATTCTTTTTAATTGATATAACTTGTATGATTTGAGTGAATGTAAAAAGAAATTAGTGAAATTTATTATAAATACTGCAGGGTGCCGCAGCATCAAGATATTGACTGCATTTAATGTATTTAACGCATATTCTCGAAAAAATAAGAAGATTTTTATCACTAATCTGAATTTTATAATTGCAAAGTTATTAGCGGGAAGATCAAATTAAAAGGAGAAAGTTTAAGGAAAAAGATAAAATCAATCAAGGAGATAATTGTTGCCAGAAAGGAAGGACAGCAATTAAGGAGAAAAAGAAGAAATCTTGATTGAAAAATGATTCTGAATCGGAGGAGAGAGAAAGAACGCTTACAAGGAAAAATCAGAATAATTAAAAGAAGCATTCTGGAGGAAAAAGAGGCAGATACGCTGAATGAGAAGACCAGAGAGGAGGAGAACATGACGGCGGCAGAGAAGACAACCAATCTTCTTTCTTCTACTTTTCATATTTTTCTCTTGTTGAATATTTTTATTAGCTTTTCTATTTTATTATAATTCTAGGCTAGTTTCTTTTATCTTGGTTAGACAAGAAAGTACTTATTGCATGTTTTTATTTTGATCTATGAATGCTACGTATTTTTCATTGAACGATTCCTCATGATTTTGATTGCATAATTCGAATTGTGTCGATAGGCAAATTTGATTTCACATGTTTCTATTGTATAGATAGGTAAATAGGAATTGAAGATGCATGAGTAATTGAATAAATTAAAATTGTTGCAAAGTAGCTAACATTAATTTATTTGGTATTAAGATAGGTTTACATGAAAATTCAGATTAAGTTTTTGTCTTTTCAAAGCTGAAAAAAAATTCTGAAACGGATTTATCTAGACAATTCGATGAAATCCTAAAAATAATATAAATTATTGCTATGTGATCAATGCTGTAGCATTGCCGTAGCATCAGTAGTAAAATGCATGTAATGAAGAAATCAACTCTAACCAAGGCTTTTACCATATTTATCTCATTAATTCATTTCAATTTGAATCTTTATTAATTCTGAATAATTTTATTTTATCATTCGTAGCCACTTATCTAAATTCAATATTCTCATTTTTATTTTTATAGAATTTTTTATAGCAATTTAATTTTGATTACGAATATCCTCGTAGGATCGACTTGTATTTACTCTATTACTTCGTTAGTGACACGTGCACTTGAGTTAGGGTGTATAAAATCACTAACATCTATATATGCTGTAGTTATCATTTGTAATAGATGAGGAAATACGGATATACATTTACAATTCTCTTCATCTTCTTCTCTTTGTAAAACTTTTCATTTCCTAACTTCGTATCAGAGCCATTAAGCAATCCTCCAGCTCCACTACACAACCCTCACCTTAAAATTTGTCTTCTTTTACTCCCTTTCCTTCTATCAATCAATCTCTTACCATTAAATTGCACTCAACAAATTAGGTCATACAGAAAAATCAAATTTTAAACATGGTTATTGCCAATAAGTTTGATAGTATTATTGATGGTTCTCATTCTGCTCCTCCACAAATTATGGATTATCTCAATGTGCCACTCAAGGTTGAGTATACTCGCTGGAATCGATACAATAAGCTTTTAATGAGCTCAATATATGCTTCTCTCTCGGACATTATACTTTCTCAAATTTTTTGCTACTCTTCTGCCGTAGAAGTCTTGATAGCCATCAGTCAAATGTTTGCTTCCAACTTGCTAGCACACATTACTTATATGCGTAGTTAGCTTCTTCACCTGACAAAAGATGCATTTTCAACCATTGATTACATTAAGAAAATCCCTTCTCTGTTAAACACACTTCTGCAATAGGAGAACCATTGTCCAACAAAGATCAACTTGTTTATTTTCTAAATGGTTGGGTCCATAATATAACCTAATCCATAACATGCTTCTTACTTATGATTTTTCTAGAGAGGCAAAACTTTATCTCGTACTTGCTACCTCCGAGCTCCCTTCAAGCCAATGCAACTCTCTCTCAATCGTTCAGACCTCCGTCGTGCCCCTTTACATAGCAATCTTGGGTCAGTTTTATTAGAATTATAAGGATTTATAATTCTATTTCGATCTAAATTGTCATACTATAAATTATACATTATGTTATCATCGGGTTTAAGTCCATATTAAAGTGATTTAATATGATTTCAAAGGACTTTGGAGTATATTGAATATAATATGGTCATATTATAATGTGTAGAGAAATTAGGGGTAATTTACCAAATTATGATGGATAAAATGGTAAATTATCCAATTAGGTTAACTAAAGGGTTATGGTCCCCAATTCACAATGAGACCTTTTGCCTTTTTAGAACTGGCATCACTCTAGAGAGCGTTTGAGAAGACGATTGTCAAATTTGGAAGATCCACGTACCCGATTTTCTGTATTTTACATTCAGACAAAGGATCCGAGTATGTCTTTGTCGCTTTTATGATTTTCTTGTAAAATTTCTAACATATAGATCTTGGGAATTACGTTTTCGTTTTTGTTAAGATTCACTTTGAAACCAACAATTGGTATCAGAGCAGATCACGTTATACTACGAGTAATCATTTTTTGGCTTCAAATCGGATTAGCATCAATTTTTTAATTTTTGAAAAAAAATTTTATGCATCTAATTCCGCTAGATTGCATGTTTCGAGACCTTAAAAAATTGATTTTTGTAATACACGTTGAGGATTATTGCCTAATCTATGATTATTTTTGATAAATCAGACAGTTTTGGGGTGAAAATCTGCCAAAATCAGTGAGATTCTAGCAATTTTCATTGTTGGTTCGCAGCCCCTCTTCGGCAGTTCGAACCGATTCGACTTGATTGGGTTAGGTTTGGTCCAAATCGGACCAAACCATTTAGGTTCGATCCCATCCGAACCAAACCAACTCAGTTCGGTTATGGTCCAGACCAGTTCTTTGGTTAGTTCAGCCCGGACTGGTTTGGTTTGGTCTGAACTATTCTAGTTCGGTTCGGTCAACCTAGACTAGTTCAACTTGAATGAACTGATCTGGTTCAATTGAACCGGCCCTTTTTTTTGGGCCAGTCCATTTGGTCAAATGGGCCCCAGTTCACTTTTGTTCGGTTGTTTTGGGTCTTTTTTAATGATTGTTTCTGGACAATTCAAGTCACGGTTCGCCCCGATTCACCATTTTTTTGCCTGTTTTAGCTGATTTGAACCTTCTATTCTAGGTTGGTTGATCCTTTGGTTTGCTGATTAACTACTATGGTTGCCTAACTATTGAATATGTATATACATGGTTTTTCTTAACTCATTTATAGTGCAATTTTATGAAGTCTTACATTGTAAAATTGGATGGTTGGATAACATGCTATAAAATTAGCCACTATTGCTTTAATTATCCTGTTTTTATATGTTGGGTATAAGACACAACAATATATTTGTAATACCCGGTTCTATCAAACCGTTTCTCTATTCCTTTTAAACTAATGACACAATTTATATGGCAATATTAAATGTAGGGTTAGAGGATGACTAGGCAAGGGCATAAGGGTAATTAAAAATTCAAAGGTGGATAACGTATTTAAGGAAACTATTAATGAAGTAGCCGCCACTGTTTATTTCATTTCCTCTCCATTCTCAGCTCCTCAGCTTAGCAGAGCGCGATAGGAGACCCCATTCGACTTCCTCCAGCGATTTCCTCCGAACTTGGTGAGTTTTGCTTCTATTTCTTGTTACACTGTATCTATCGTTGGTAGGAGGGATGATAAATGAGGTTTTGAGAAGGCGGTAAGCGAGTGGTGGTTTCGGTTTAAGTTGAAATCGGGAATGCACAATGACTAGAGTTCCCAAAACAGTTTCCCTTAGATTTCTAGTGGTTTAGAATGAAGATTAGAGGAAATTTAATGTATGCTCTGTCTATGGTTTTAGGTTTGAGTAATACCCGAAGTAGCTTGCAACCAAGTTTTTCCAGGAGACCAGGTAAGTAGAGTTTACATATGCCTTCGGGCCTACATCACAAAACAGTAGGATTTGTGTGTGCGTGAATGAATGTTTCTTTTAAGTTGCCATGCATCATATTTTGAAAGAAAATGAAAATGAATTTACATGAAGTAGCATGGTGAGATGTGAACAGATTGTAACAGTATACTTTTAAGAGAATTAATCCGCCCCTTAATCGAACATACGGATTCATACCCTGGGAAAACTGATCCACCTCCCATTGTATCAGGGATCAAATCAGCTGTTAAGGGAATTAATCCGCCCCTTAATTGAATATATGGATTCATACCCTGGGAAAACTGATCCACCTCCCATTGTATCAGGGATCATCAGACCAGCGAACGAATGCAACATAACTGAGGAATAAAAGTAGAAACTGCATATTTAGGATTTACATTTCAATACACATTTCATTTCTTGCTTTACTTGCTTAGCATTAGGCTAATAGATGAGTTTTGTGATGTAGGTGAAGAGATTACTGCAGGTGAATTTCTCGTGTGCACAGATGAGTAGATGTGGTTGGAGGGGTACATTCATGCTCCGGTCTGGTAAACTGATGAGGCGGGTTAACTGGTGTCAGCGGTTGTGAAGGTCTAGTTGATAATGATTCAATCTGAGTACATTGAGTTTTCATGACAGTAGTGGTAGCAACCTTTTGAATTAGTTTTGGAGATTTCTTGACATTAGTGTTCTGTTGGATTTTATAATGTTGTTTTTACTGAATTCGAGCAATGCAATGATTTAACCTGCCTCTGAATGGTTTTTGGTAAAATGCTTAAGTTCTTTTGATAGTCGGGACTTTCTCGATTTATAGAAAGTCTACTGCCATGTTGTTTTGTCCATCGGTAGGAGTCGAGTAATTTATCTATCGGATGATGTTTTGGTAAAAGTTATCGGTGGATGTGTGTAAAAGTTTATTGTTTTCTATCGGAGGAAGTTGTGTTGTTGTCTATCGGAAGATGCCTTAAGAAAAGTCATCGGATGATGTAGGTTAATTCTATCGGAAGATGCCTTAAGAAAAGTCATCGGATGATGTAGGTTAATTCTATCGGAAGATGCCTTAAGAAAAGTCATCGGATGATGTAGGTTAATTCTATCGGAAGATGCCTTAGAATAGTCCTCGGATGATGCCTTAAGAAAAGTCATCGGATGATGTAGGTTAATTCTATCGGAAGATGCCTTAAGAAAAGTCATCGGATGATGTAGGTTAATTCTATCGGAAGATGCCTTAAGAAAAGTCATCGGATGATGTAGGTTAATTCTATCGGAAGATGCCTTAAGAAAAGTCATCGGATGATGTAGGTTAATTCTATCGGAAGATGCCTTAAGAAAAGTCATCGGATGATGTAGGTTAATTCTATCGGAAGATGCCTTAAGAAAAGTCATCGGATGATGTAGGTTAATTCTATCGGAAGATGCCTTAAGAAAAGTCATCGGATGATGTAGGTTAATTCTATCGGAAGATGCCTTAAGAAAAGTCATCGGATGATGTAGGTTAATTCTATCGGAAGATGCCTTAAGAAAAGTCATCGGATGATGTAGGTTAATTCTATCGGAAGATGCCTTAAGAAAAGTCATCGGATGATGTAGGTTAATTCTATCGGAAGATGCCTTAAGAAAAGTCATCGGCAGGAGTCTTCGATTTTTGGTTGTTTTCTGTTTCTTCCGTTGACTTTACTCACCGGCGGATGCATTTGACTTCTGCAACTTTTAAAGTGTTTTCACAATTCAAACTTCTATTTCTTTAACCGATTATTCCTTAACATTTCAAATGATTTCCGCTGCAAGTTTATTTTTTTAAAAAAAATATAGTAGAAATTTTAGTCATGTACGGGCATTGAGTAGCGAACCGGGTTCAGAAAACTCGAGGCGTTACAGTGTGGTATCAGAGACATTCAGTTAAACTGTTCAAAAGATTACTCATCAGTGCCAATCGTTGCATGGAAGTGCTCCAACAACTGTAAGTGTTTACGTTAACCTTAGCTATTAGGTATTTATGAACATATTTAACTTTATTCAGGAATTTAGCAAAATGGCTAGACGACCAGGAAGGCCGAGGATACCAAGAGAGATACCAAGTCCAAGACGTGAGGAGGACTCTAGTGTAATCAGACAGCTGACAGAATTGATGTGTCAACAGACTGATATAGTGCGTCAACAGTCTGACCAGTTAGGTGTGTTGTTGAACCGAGAAGCACAAGGAAGTGCCAACTCGGGTTCTAGTGGTGAACATTCTGGAGATAGGTTCAGAAGGCTAAGACCACCCACGTTTGATGGACAGTCAACTGATCCAGTTATTGCTGAAGGATGGCTTAGAAAGATTGAAAGCATGTTTAGGTGTGCCAACATTGGAGAAGGAGAAAAAGTCACGTTGGCAACCTTTCATTTAGCTAGTGAAGCTCAACTCTGGTGGGAAACAATAGAGACCACCACCGATGTTTTGACGATGCCTTGGTCACAATTCAAGGACATTTTCTATGGGAAGTATTTTAACAGTACTGTCCAGACCGCGAAGAAATTGGAGTTCCTGAACTTGAAGCAGACAGGGTCCGTGGCCGAGTATAGTAGGCAGTTTGAGTCCCTGTCCAGATTTGCTGGACACTTTGCTCACAAGGACGAGGATAAGGTATTCAAATTTGTGCATGGGCTGAAGCCAGAAATTTACCGAGGAGTTAAATTTTGCGGAATTAAAGGTTTGACATTAAGTGAGGTGGTGTCCACTGCTCTGGAAGTGGAAGAGGCTAAAGGGAAGTGTTCTGGACCAAAGGAGGCCCCGCAAAGGTTTAACCAGCCACACCAACAAAGGGGAACGAAGAGGCCAAGTGAAGGCCAAAATAGCCAGGGAGCAGGAAGGAAAGTGCAGAATGTCAAGAAATTTCCCCAATGTCCAACATGTTTGAAGAATCACCCGGGGGAATGTAGGTGGACTTCTGGAAGGTGTTTCAACTGTGAGGAGGTTGGACACTCATTCAAAGACTGCACTAAGCCCAGAGTCCTTCGATGCTTCAACTGTAACAAGCCGGGACACATTGTTAGAGATTGCCCAACGTCGAAGAGTGGCCCTGCTAGGATAAAGCCGAGAATATTTTCCATGGTAGAGTCAGGAGAAGAGGACCAGCCTGCTGTGGTGTCAGGTACTATATTGATCAACTCTGTACCTGCTTTTACTTTGATAGATTCGGGTGCAATACATTCTTTTATAGCCTCTGCTTTTGCTGATAAGCTAGATGTACGGTTTGCTTCTTCTGAACATATGTTTAACGTAGCATTACCTTCTGGTGAGCGCATGCACTCTAACCAGGTGATGCTTGACAGTAATGTGTTAGTAGGGAATGTAAGTCTACCTGCTGATCTTATAATCATGGATATAATAAGATTTGATGTAATCCTAGGAATGGACTGGTTGTTTAAACATCACGCCACAATTGATTGTAGAACTGGAGTAGTTAGCTTTCAACCCCCTGATAAGTTGAAACATACCTTTCAAGCTTCAAAGAAGAGTAAGGAAATGTCTGTGATGACTTCTATTAACACTAGACCTTCCCTGTGTGGGGAGTATTTGTGCTTTTTAGCTAGCGTTCTAGACACACAGCTTATGGAAAAAGAAAATCCTCAGAACGTCTTAATCGTCCAAGACTTCCCCGAAGTGTTTTTAGATGACCTTCCCGGTTTACCGCTAGATAGGGAAATTGAATTTGTTGTAGATATTTACCCCGGAGCCGAGCCTGTGTCTAAAAATCCATATAGATTAGCTCCAACTGAACTTAAGGAATTAAAGAAACAATTGGAGGATCTATTGGAGAAAAGGTTCATACGCCCAAGCTTTTCACAGTGAGGCGCACCTGTCCTTTTTGTCAAGAAGAAAGATGGATCAATGCGTATGTGCATTGATTATAGAGAATTGAATAAGTTAATTGTCAAAAACAAATACCCTTTGCCGAGAATTGATGACTTATTTGACCAGCTTAGGGGTGCAAGAGTTTTCTCTAAGATTGACCTTAGGTCCGGTTATTACCAGCTGAAGGTAAAATCTGAAGATATCCCAAAAATTGCCTTTCGCACAAGGTATGGACATTATGAGTTTTTGGTTATATCTTTTGGTTTGACAAATGCACCAGCAGCCTTCATGGATCTCATGAATAGGGTGTTTCACGAGTATTTGGACAAGTTTGTCATAGTGTTCATAGACGACATTCTGATCTATTCTAGAACTAAGGATGAGCATGCAAGGCATTTGAGTTTGGTGTTAGGAGTACTTAGACAGCACCAGCTTTATGCTAAGTTTTCCAAGTGTGAGTTTTGGTTGGACAGAGTTCACTTTCTTGGTCACGTGATCTCTGAAGATGGAATATCTGTCGATCCAGCCAAAGTTCGAGCGGTTAAGGAATGGCCTCAACCGAAGAATGCTACAGATATCAGGAGTTTTCTTGGTCTAGCAGGATATTATAGAAAGTTCATCGAAGGATTTTCAAATATCGCTACACCCCTTACAAAGTTAACCAGGAAAAATGTGAAGTATATATGGACTGATGAATGTGAACATAGTTTCATGACCTTGAAACAGAAACTAACCAATGCTCCAATTTTAACCCTTCCAGCTGAAGATGGTAAATTTAGTATTTATTGTGATGCTTCCAAAATTGGTCTTGGTTGTGTGTTAATGCAGAATGGTAAAGTAATAGCTTATGCCTCTAGACAGTTGAAAACACATGAGAAGAACTACCCTACCCATGACTTAGAATTAGCTGCAGTTGTATTTGCACTTAAGATTTAGAGGCATTACTTGTATGGACAATCTTGTGAGATATTTTCAGATCATAAGAGCCTGAAGTATATCTTCACACAGAAGGAACTAAACATGAGGCAACGTCGATGGTTGGAATTTGTAAAAGACTATGATTTTGAGATTAAATACCATCTCGGCAAAGCAAATGTCGTGGCTGATGCTTTGAGTAGAGTAACAACATCAACCTCATCTATGATTTTCAGTATGTCATTAGCTTTAGAGTCAGAATTCCAAAAATTTAACATAGAAGCAATAACCAGTGTATCAGCTATACTATCAGCCATAACCTTAAAGCCTACCATTCTAGAGAAAATAAAGGAAGCTCAGACGAATGATGATGAGTGCAACAAGTACAAGTCAAGCATGAATTCTACAGACTAATCAGATTTTAACTATTCTGCTAATGGGATCCTCAAGTTTAGAAATAGGTGGTTTGTTCCAGCCATTAAGGAACTCCGTGATGAGATTCTTTCTGAAGCACACTCTTCCAGGTTCTCTGTTCACCCTGGGAGTACAAAGATGTACAGAGACCTTAAGCAACACTACTGGTGGCCTAGTATGAAACGAAGCGTGGCAGAATACGTAGGATCATGTTTGTGTTGTCAACAGATTAAAGCCGAGCATCAGAGACCCTCAGGAACATTGTAACCCTTACCAGTTCCTGAATGGAAATGGGAACAAATAACTATGGATTTTGTTATAGGATTACCTAGAACAGCAAAGGGACATGATGCAATCTGGGAAATAGTTGATCGTTTAACCAAATCTGCTCACTTTCTGCCAATGAAGATAATATATTCGATGGATCAACTGGCCGAGTTGTAGGTGCACGAAGTTGTTAGACTGCATGGAGTTCCAAGCACCATAGTTTCAGACCGAGACTCCAGATTTACATCTAAGTTTTGGAAAAGTTTGCACAAGGCTATGGGAACACAGCTTAATTTTAGCACAGCTTTCCACCCTCAAACAGATGGACAATCCGAGAGAACCATTCAGACCTTAGAAGATATGCTCCGAGTATGCATATTAGATTTTCAAGGATCTTGGAGTAAATATTTACCATTGGTTGAGTTCTCATACAATAACAGTTTTCAAGCAACAATAGGCATGGCTCCATACGAAGCATTATATGGACGAAAATGCAGATCTCCTTTGTACTGGGATGAAGTTGGTGAAGCACAGTTGCTTGGTCCTGACATTGTGCAGCAGACTGTGGAGAAGGTTGCCCTCATCCGACAGAGAATTCTGACAGCTCAAAGCCGCCAAAAGAGCTATGCTGATAAAAGACGAAGAGAATTAGAGTTTGAAGTAGGTGATGAAGTTTTTCTTAAGGTGTTACCATTCAAAGAAGTTGTGAGATTCGGGAAGAGAGGAAAGTTGAACCCCAGGTTTATTGGACCATTCTTAATTTTGAAAAGGGTTGGGAGTGCAGCCTACATGTTGCAGTTACCGGCTTCTATGGAAGGAATCCACAATGTGTTCCATGTTTCTATGTTAAAGAAGTGTGTAAGAGATCCATATCAGATTGTGGAACAGCAGGACATTGAGGTTCTTCCTACTCTTGCATATGAGGAGAAACCTGTAAGGATCTTGGACTATGCAGTGAAGGTATTGCGCAACAAGGAAGTTCCACTAGTGAAAGTTTTATGGCACAATCAGAACATAGAGGAGACAACTTGGGAGCGCCAGCAAGACATGATGGACCAACATCCAGAATTATTCAGGTACTGAATTTTGAGGACAAAATTCTTTTAAGGAGGGTAGATTGTAATACCCGGTTCTATCAAACCGTTTCTCTATTCCTTTTAAACTAATGGCACAATTTATATGGCAATATTAAATGTAGGGTTAGAGGATGACTAGGCAAGGGCATAAGGGTAATTAGAAATTCAAAGGTGGATAACGTATTTAAGGAAACTATTAATGAAGTAGCCGCCACTGTTTATTTCATTTCCTCTCTATTCTCAGCTCCTCAGCTTAGCAGAGCGCGATAAGAGACCCCCTTCGACTTCCTCCAGCGATTTCCTCCGAACTTGGTGAGTTTTGCTTCTATTTCTTGTTACATTGTATCTATCGTTGGTAGGAGGGATGATAAATGAGGTTTTGAGAAGGCGGTAAGCGAGTGGTGGTTTCGGTTTAAGTTGAAATCGGGAATGCACAATGACTAGAGTTCCCAAAACAGTTTCCCTTAGATTTCTAGTGGTTTAGAATGAAGATTAGAGGAAATTTAATGTATGCTCTGTCTATGGTTTTAGGTTTGAGTAATACCCGAAGTAGCTTGCAACCAAGTTTTTCCAGGAGACCAGGTAAGTAGAGTTTGCATGTGCCTTCGGGCCTACATCACAAAACAGTAGGATTTGTGTGTGCGTGAATGAATGTTTCTTTTCAGTTGCCATGCATCATATTTTGAAAGAAAACGAAAATGAATTTACATGAAGTAGCATGGTGAGATGTGAACAGATTGTAACAGTATACTTTTAAGGGAATTAATCCGCCCCTTAATCGAACATATGGATTCATACCCTGGGAAAACTGATCCACCTCCCATTGTATCAGGGATCAAATCAGCTGTTAAGGGAATTAATCCTCCCCTTAATTGAATATATGGATTCATACCCTGGAAAAACTGATCCACCTCCCATTGTATCAGGGATCATCAGACCAGCGAACGAATGCAACATAATTGAGGAATGAAAGTAGAAACTGCATATTTAGGATTTACATTTCAGTACACATTTCATTTCTTGCTTTACTTGCTTAGCATTAGGCTAATAGATGAGTTTTGTGATGTAGGTGAAGAGATTACTGCAGGTGAATTTCTCGTGTGCACAGATGAGTAGATGTGGTTGGAGGGGTACATTCATGCTCCAGTCTGGTAAACTGATGAGGCGGGTTAACTGGTGTCAGCGGTTGTGAAGGTCTAATTGATAATGATTCAATCTGAGTACATTGAGTTTTCATGACAGTAGTGGTAGCAACCTTTTGAATTAGTTTTGGAGATTTCTTGACATTAGTGTTCTGTTGGATTTTATAATGTTGTTTTTACTGAATTCGAGCAATGCAATGATTTAACCTGCCTCTGAATGGTTTTTGGTAAAATGCTTAAGTCCTTTTGATAGTCGGGACTTTCTCGATTTATAGAAAGTCTACTGCCATGTTGTTTTGTCCATCGGTAGGAGTCGAGTAATTTATCTATCGGATGATGTTTTGGTAAAAGTTATCGGTGGATGTGTGTAAGAGTTTATTGTTTTCTATCGGAGGAAGTTGTGTTGTTGTCTATCGGAAGATGCCTTAAGAAAAGTCATCGGATGATGTAGGTTAATTCTATCGGAAGATGCCTTAAGAAAAGTCATCGGATGATGTAGGTTAATTCTATCGGAAGTCATCAGATGATGTAGGTTAATTCTATCGGAAGATGCCTTAAGAATAGTCATCGGATGATGTCTCAGTAAAGTCACTGGTACATGAGGTTTGTTCTATCGGAAGGTGTAGGTCAAAATCCATCGGATGATGTCTCGGTAAACTCATCGGCAGATGCGTGTTGACGTCATCGGTAGATGTAGGAGGACTTTTGTCGTTTAGTCATCGGTGGGTGTAGAACAAAGTCGATCGGATGAAGGAAGTCATCTGGCTGACGTCATCGGAAGATGTAGAGTGTATTTTGTCGTTTAGTCACCGGTAGATACAGTCTACCGAGAGATGTCCTTTGTTTTCCATTCGGCTGACGTCATCGGTAGGAGTCTTCTATTTTGGTTGTTTTCTGTTTCTTCCATTGACTTTACTCACCGGCGGATGCGTTTGACTTCTGCAACTTTTAAAGTGTTTTCACAATTCAAACTTCTATTTCCTTAACCGATTATTCCTTAACATTTCAAATGATTTCCGCTGCAAGTTTATTTTTTTAAAAAAAATATAGTAGAAATTTTAGTCATGTACGGGCATTGAGTAGCGAACCGGGTTCAGAAAACTCGGGGCGTTACAGTATTAATATCGACCGGCCCAAAGGAAGATTGACGTTTGTACAGTTGCATGGATTGTTAGCAGTATTAAAAACATGTGACAATTATTAAGATGTCATTTGAACATTGAACTTGTCCAAAGATAAGTTCATTGTTTGACTGGTCTTATTGTCAATGTTTTTTTTATACTCGACCAAGTTACTAATTACAAGTTAACACTTTTAGTCAAAATACTAAGTGTTAATGTTGTACCGGTTTCTTGTTGATTGATGCACTATATTTTGACTTATATTATTGTCTTATATATGCATATTATTTTGTGAGTTAACCTTGTTTCATTTTCTCTATTGTTACGGTTAACATCTCAAGTATAAAGGATAACGTTCATGCAGTTCCTATGCTTAACGGGACAAATTATAAAGTATGGAAAGAGAACATTATGATTGTTCTTGGGTGCATGAATCTAGACATTGCACTTAGAATCGCACGCTTTCCACCTCTTTCAGCATCAAGTACCTTTGATGATAAAAGGGAGCTGAAAAGGTGGGAGCGTTCGAATCGTGTAAGTCTGATGGTCATGAAGCGCGTCATTCCAAAAGCATTCGGGGCAACATGTCGGAAGACACTGATGCCAAAACATTCTTCGAAGAACTTGAGAAACGTTTTGAGAAAAATGAGAAGGCTGAGACAAACACGTTTTTAGCTAAGCTTGTCTCACTCAAGTATAATGGAAATGAGAATATCAGGGAGTACATAATGGAAATGTCTCATCTTGCTTCAAAACTTAAGAAACTTAAGTTAGAGCTATTTGAACACATGTTTGTTCACTTAGTTTTGATTTCTCTTCCTCCTCAGTTTGTGCAGTTTAAGATCAGTTATAACTGACAGAAGGATAAATGGATACTTAATGAACTGATTTCTCATTGTGTCCAAGAGAAAGAAAGGATAAAGTGTGATCAGACAAAAAGTACTCATTTGGCGTCATCTTCCAAGGACAAAGGAAAGAAAAAGAAGAAGGAAATTGTTGGTGTTCCTTCTAAGTCGAAACAAAAGAAGTCTAAGGGCTTCAGTTGTTTCTTCTGTAATCAAGAAGAGCACCAAAAAAAAAGATTGTGCCAAGTATCACGCATGGCGCGTCAAGAAAGGTACACTTCTCAACCTTGTTTATTATGAGGTTAATTTGGTTTCTGTGTCTAGACATACGTGGTGGTTAGATTTGGGTGTTACTACTCACATTAGTATGTCTATGCAAGGTTGTCTGAGTTGCCGAAAGCTGAATGATGCTGAAAGAATCATCTTTGTGGGTGATGACAAATCAGTTGAAGTTGAAGCTATATTAGAGATTTTAGATTGTTACTAAAATCTGGATAATTTTTGGATTTGAATGATACATTTGTTGTACCATCTTTTAGACAAAATTTAATTTCTATTTTTGCATTGGACAAATCTGGTTATTCTTGTTCATTTGGAAATGGAAAATTCAGTTTATCATTAAATTCAAATGTAATGGGTTTTGGATTCTTATCTGTTTATGACAATCTATATATGCTTGAAACCATAGCTTCATTTAATAAAACCTTGCATATTGATTCAAGAGGTACAAAACGTAAATTAACTTATAATGATTCAGCTTCGTTATGGCACAAGTGCTTAGGTCACATATCTCAAAAGAGAATTGAAAAACTTGTGTCAGACGAGATTTTGGGCCCTCTTGATATGACTGACTTCAAGGTTTGTGTTAGTTGTATTAAAGAGAAACAAACAAGTGTAAGAAGATTGGAAGCTAACCGAGCTTCGAAAGTCCTTGAATTGATACATACAGATATTTGTGGACCTTTTCCTACGGTATCTTGGAATGATCAACATTATTTCATATCATTCATTGACGATTACTCACGTTATAGCTACCTATATCTCATCCATGAGAAGTTTCAATCTTTCGACGTGTTCAGAGCCTTTAAAGCTGAGGTTGAAAATCAGTTTGATAAAATGATTAAAGTTGTCAGATCCGATCATGGTGGTGAATACTATGGTCGGTATGATGGGTCAAGTGAACAACGTCTAAGGCCAATTGCTAAATACCTAGAGGAGTGTGGTATTGTTCCTCAGTACATCATGCCGGGTTCGCCCAACATGAATGGTGTCGCTAAAAGACAGAACATAATGTTTAAAGACATGGTAAGGAGCATGATTGCTCATTCGACTTTACTATAATCACTCTGGGGTGAATCACTAAAGACGACAACTTATATCCTTAACATGGTACCTACTAAGGCGACGGCTAACAAAACCACATACGAGTGTTGGACGGACCGAAAACTAGTTCTAAAACACTTACACGTGTGGGGAAATCCAGCTGAGGCAAAGCCTTATAGGCCCAATGAAAAGAAACTGGACTCTAGGACTGTTAGTTGTTATTTTGTAGTGTATCTTGTACGGTCAAGGGGTACAGATTTTACGATCCCACTATAAATACATTCTTTGAAATGAGAAATGCTCGGTTTTTCGAGGATGTAGAGTTTATGGGGGGAAATAAGGAAGACATTGTCTTTAAGGAGGAAGTTGTTCCTCTTCCTTTGGTTTCCCTTGATTTCGATCAAGTGGATAATGAAAAAGACAATGTTGAATTACTTCCTGAACCTCTTGAGGAAGTTATTCTTGAGGAACAAACTCAACAGCCTCGAGAAACTAGGCCATTAAAAAGGTCCACTAGAGAGAGTAGGAGTACGATTTTAGATGATTACATCGTATTCCTACAAGAACATGAGGAACTCGGCAAAGTGGAAGATGACCCTGTCACTTTTAGCCAAGCCATTAAGAGTTTTGATCCTCAAAAGTGGACCGATGTCATGAATGAAGAGTTAAAGTCGATGAACGACAATGACGTTTGGGATCTCGTCCTGTTACCTTCAGGTTCGAAACTCGTCTGTTGTAAATGGATTTTTAATCTAAAAAGGATTCAATATGTAACATTGAGAGATTCAAAGCACGTCTTATTGCTAATGGTTTTACTCAAAGAGAAAACATCGACTATAAGGAAACTTTCTCTTCAGTATCTTCGAAAGATTCCTTTAGAACTATAATGACACTAGTGGCTCATTTTGATTTAGCGCTACATTAGATGGATGTAAAGACGGTGTTTCTTAATGGTGACATTGATGAAACGATCTATATGGTGCAACCTGAGTTCTTTGATTTGGATAAATCAAATGACTTAGTTTGCAAATTAAAGAAATTCATCTACGGGCTAAAACAAGCTTCTCATCAATGGTATTACAAATTTTATCAAACAGTCACCTCATATGGTTTTGAGGCGAATAAATTTGATTATTGTGTAGACCACAAATTTAGTGGAAATAAAATTATGTTTCTTATTTTATATGTTGATGATATATTATTGGCATGCAACGATATAGGCCTGTTGCACGACACAAAAAATTTCTTTCAAAGAAATTTGAAATGAAAGATCTTGGTGACACATATTTTGTATTAGGAATCTAGATATATCGAGATCGTTATCGAGGTAAACTTGGATTATCACAAAAGAGCTATATCGAAAAGGTTTTGAAAAGATTTGGCATGCAAAAATGCAAACCAGGAGATACCCCTGTTGCCAAAAGAGACAAAATAAATAAAAGCCAATGCCCCTCAAGTGACTTTGAAGTTAAAGAAATACAAATGGTTCCTTATGCTTCGACTGTAGGAAGCTTAATGTATGCTCAAGTATGCATGTGTTCGGATATTGCGTACATAGTTGACATGTTAGGTAGATACTTGAGCAATCCTAGATTAGATCATTGGAAGGCTATAAAAAAGGTACTCATTTCCTTACAGAGAACCAAAGAGTACATGCTCACATACAAGAAATCAAATCAGCTCGAGATCATTGGGTACATTGACTCTGATTTTCCTGGATGCCAAGATGACTTGAAGTCAACATCGGGCTATATTTTTTTTTTAGCTGGAGGAGCTATCTCCTGGAAGAGTGCCAAGCAAGGTATTACAGCTTCTTCTACTATGGAAGCTGAGTTTATAGCATTTTATGAGGAATCCAACCAGGTATTATGGCTAAGTAACTTTGTCACGAGATTACGAATCTCGAATGGTATTGAAAGACCATTTCAAATTTTATATGACAATCAGTCAGTTGTAATGTTCTCGAACAACAATAGGAGCTTCTCAAAGTCTAAGTCTGTAAACATCAAGTTTCTTGTTGTGAAGGAAATGGTCTAGAGTAGTCAAATATCTATAGATCACATTGGAACAGACTTCATGGTTGCAGATCCGCTCACCAAGGGATTACGACCTAAGGTCTTTCATGAGCATGTTGCTTATATGAGGGTTGTATCTCTTAGATATATTGAGGTTTAGTGGGAGTCTGTATATTTTATGTGATTCTATTATATAAATATTTGTAATAAATATTTTGGTTACTGCAGTATTCATTTTATGAATTATTCATTTAATTCACTCTGGTATTTGAGCTTTTGATGATCTCAATAAAATTTTAGTTGGACTAGTTGAAAATAGGCATGTTAAATCAAATTACATGTAATTTTCATACTACACATCCATATTTGATCTCTGTCATTTGGTTATGTTAGTGTTTGTGATTATTGATAGGTTTATTTACGATAATTATGTCGAAAGCCGCTTTGATCCTACATTTGATATAATTAATGGACGATATTGTTTAAGTATACTTTGTCTATATGATAAAAAAATTTGATATCATAAGGATAAAGTTATAATGTATAATATATTAGTTTATAATTTGATCCAAGTGGGAGATTGTTAGAATTATAAGGATTTATAATTCTATATGGATCTAAATTGTCAAACTATAAATTATACATTATGTTATCATCGGGTTTAAATCCATATTAAAGTGATTTAATATGATTTCAAAGGACTTTGAAATATATTGAATATAATATGGTAATATTATAATGTGTAGAAATATTAGGAGTAATTTACCAATTTGTGATGGACAAAATGATAAATTATCTAGTTAAGTTAACTAAAGGGTTATGGTCCCCAATTCACAATGAGACCTTTTGCCTTTTTAGAACCGTCATCACTCTAGAGAGCGTTTGAGAAGGTGATTGTCGAATTCGGAAGATCCACGTACCCGATTTTCAGTATTTTGCATTCAGACAGTGGATCTGGGTATCTCTTTGTCACTTTTATGATTTCTTTGTAGAATTTCTAACGTATAGATCTTATTGCAAATCTGGCATTTTGTCTTGGTATGCTACCATCGGAGTTCATCTGCTTACCACCCACCAGCACCAACATTTTTTCAGGGGCCTCTTCAAGCCTACCTTACAAGCATGATGTCTCCTTCCTCCACCAGCTCCCCTGCATTGCCTTGGTTGTTAGATTCAGGAGCTATAAATCACTTTACGACATACAACTCTACTTTCGCTCAATCTGTGCCCTATTTTGGCCTCACTCAAGTTTTGGTTGGAGATGATAATTTAATTTCTATTACAAGTATTGGCATGCTTCCATTCCTATTGTCTCTCAACCACTTCATATAATAAATGTTCTCAACACACCGTTATCTCTTCTAATATGTGTTAGAAAACTTTAGGGTAAAAACCAAAATAAACCCTAAACTATGGATTTTTTTTTAAAACAAACCATAAACTAAAAACCCTAACAATTTAAATCTTAAACTATCTGAAATATAACAAAACAAACCCTGGCGACCGACCGATCACCGTTCTTTCTAGGTTCACACTCATAGAACGAATGGCCGATCTAAAATGAACGGACGATTGTTCACTGTTCACATGAACAATGTTGACGTACGTTTTATAAAATAATTTACTAAAATTACTATAAATTGTACAAGTGTTAGAAAATTATGAACATTTCTAGATTATCTTCCCATGATGTGATGAACATGTGGTAAAAGTTACAAGTAAATCCAATAAGAAAATAACAAACGATATTGGATTTACTCTAAAATTTTACCACATCTTATTATATCATAGGAAGCTAATCTAGAAATTTTTGTGATTTTCTAACATTTGTATGATTTATTCTAACTATTTAAGTCTATTTTATAAAATAATTATATAAAATTACAATAAATCGTACAAGTATTATAAAATCACAAAAAGTTCTAGATTATCCTTTCATGATGTTGTAAACATGTGATAAAAGTTTGAAGTAAATCCAATATCGTTTGTTATTTTTTTTAAATATCATTCTTTTTTAAAAAAAAAATAGAAGCAAGAGGTATTTTAAAAAAATATTAAACGATATTGGATTTATTTGAAAATTTTATTACATATTCATCATATCATGGGAAGATAATTTAAAAAGAATTTTAATTTTCTAACACTTGTACGATTTATTGTAATTTTAGTGAATTATTTTATATACCACTGTCAACACTGTTTATGTGAACAGTAAACGGACGGCCGTTCATTTTAGATCAGCCGTCCGTTCTCTGAGTGTGAACCTAGAACGGACAGTGATCAGTTGGCCGCCAGAGTTTGTTTTGTTACATTTCAGATAATTTAAGATTTAGATTGAGTTTTTAGTTTAGAATTTAAAAAAAAAAAAAAAAAACTCATAGTTCAGGGTTTATTTTGATTTTTCCCCTTATGTTTACTCTATAATTTTTTTCCCTTACATTTTATTTTACGATAATTATCAGAATGTGTCGTGGCCTCAATGCTTGGTTACCTTTGCTTATATTAGTTGGTTTTCTTATGTGTCAAAGCACTTGAAGATCTTCAATGGATGTGCCCCGTTGCATTATAATTTCACCTAGTGGTTCCGAATGTGTCGTGGCCTAAATGCGTGTAGTTTACTTAATGTTTGGTTACGGTTGCTTATATTGGTTAGTTTTCTTATGCTTCGAAGCACATCTGTTGAAGAACTTCAATGGAAGTGCCTAGTTGCATTATAATTTCACCTAGTGTTGTTACGTGTCCGCATTGTGCAAGGCTTTCTTTTTACTCGCTCTTTTGGTCATCACTCTGTTGAAAGTGTATTAAGAATTGATTTTCTTACAACAGTAATCATGCCTTTGGTTTCTTTTATTTCGATTATTGTAAGGTGCTAGAAAACCAAAAATCCATGGAAACTGCTCTGAATGTTGATTGTTATACAAGGAATGAGCAATACTTTAGTAAGTGATTACAGAAATATAGAGATATTTTTCTTAATGTTTAGCATGTTGGCAAATTTAGATTTTTTAATGATCGTTTAGCCATTTTCCTCTGATTGGATTTGTTGTTATTCATTTTCTTTGCATGTCTAGCCTCGATGTAAATTTCTTAATTTTCCTCTGAAAATTTCTTTTTAAGAAGCAAGTTTGTATTAATGAAAAAGCTACATGCACAAGGGGAAAAATTTTGTTCTCCAATTTATTAGGATTTTGGCTTTTTACCATTATTTCTTTCACGATGGTTTTATACATTTATAATACTAATAAACTTCACGAGAATGATCCAACATTAATGGGAAGAGTCAAGAGAAGTGACGCACGAGAGATGCAGAGCTCCTATCAACATTACTATAAAAATGATGCTGACAAGGCTGATCAGTTGGTTCTCACAAAAGATAAACGGTTTCATTGCCCGGCTCGTTGGCTCGGTCTCTGGCAGGCTCGCCCGCCTTTTGGGACCGGACCAGACTCAGCTCTCTACTATAGCATGCCGAGCCAAACTCGATCCGCTACAGTAACGAGCCGAACCAAACTCGGCCCGCTATTGTAGCGGGCCGAGCGTGCAGGTTGACTATTAAATTTAGTGAGTATACTATGTTTTCAATTTAATAAGATGTTTTCACTTAATTTTTAGCACTTATTGTGATTTTAAACTCAACTTCGAACTCTATCGCACGTTGAAAAAATGTGAAATCATTGGATAAAAGAGCAATAGAGTTCGAAATAGAATAGGACATCACAAAAAGAGCTAGAAAATCGGGTTGAAACGTTATCAAATGAAATCCGTTATTTATTTTTGTTGAACTCAACAAATTACTTATACTTAAAAGGTGAAAATTCAATTTGTCCAAAAAATTAGTTTAAAATTTAATACGTCAACGACCCCAAACATTAAAGTATAAATTGCACTTTACCACAACAATTAATACATTATTTTAAAAATTTACCCCCTCCCATGTAAAGAAAAAGAAAACGAAACAGAAGTCTTTTTGCTGTAGTCTAAACTGGGATCATTTGCTCCACAGCTTATCACGAAATCGGGTACCTTAGACAGTGGCTACATGCTAAAGATGACAATTTTTGTATATGTAATGGCAGTTTAGTAATTGCAATAGCATCGAAAAAGTTTTAGGAGAGCCAAGAAAGAGAGCTGCAGTTACACCGACCAAAGAAGGAGACAAGATCTGAAATCTTAAAAAGAGAGATCACAAATTTTATTCTCACTGCCATTGCAATTAAACGGCAGTTCAAGTCCCGCAAATCATCATTGCTAAATGAAGCTCAATAACGCCTCTCTAAAGAGAGATGCAACCATGACTGCTAGAAAGCAGAAAACACCATTGATCATATATAAAGATTCTGACTATTCAATACCAAATTCGCTCAACTCGCGATATGGAAAACGAAGCATCCGATTCGACAATGTCAAAATGTAATTCCAATGATCAATGCAGTTCAAGAATATTCACAACATTAAGCACAAATTAGCACTACTAACCCAGTTTAGAGCGTTGGCCTGATTTGCACTCCATGATGTGTAAATCTCTTATCTAACAGATGCATATGTAATGAACTCCCTCGAAGTAAACTGAAATGGCTGCTGAGGTATAGGGTTCAGTCGAGGTCCGTAAACTTTGATCTGTCGAACATGAGTGTCCCTCCCATTGAGATGGTTTGATAAAATGGCAATTTGTAGCATAAAGGTGTTGACAAAAGTTTCCTTCGGATCATTTCCAGACAGAGATATATAAACCCAACCAGTAGGCTGAACAAGTTCTACAGTCTTTATTTCCCTCAAGTTGTGAAAACCATCCCCAGATCGGATCGATATTTTACTCGGAGTGTAGCTTTCGTCCAGCTTGAAATCTACATAAAGAACAACCAGTTTCAGTTTGACTTTCTTCTGGAACTGAATGTTCACCATATGAGGCTGAGAACCATCGGATTGCCAATAGGTTTCGAGGTTGTCATCACGGAAAGCTGAGACGCCATTCCCGGGCTTGCATGAGCTAACACTCCAAACAGCTTTCTTCCCCATTTCTCTGAGATCGTCTTCCACCACTAGAACCTGCTGATTTGTACCTGTCAGCTTCATATCTTCTTCTCCCTCGGATGACTCCGTTGCCATGGCCTAACTTGCACTAATTCTGAAAGATAAAATCCTTATCAACTCAAATTCAGTTAAGGATATTCAAATACCCAACCATATAAATCGAGCATCTATATCTAAAGACTGAAAATAAGGAAAAAAAAAAAAAAAAGAATATCCATTTCTTCTCATCACAGAATTTCCTTGTGAATATCCAGTTCCTTGCATGACAAATGTTCCTTTCCAATTGTTTTTTTCTGTCAACTTACGGCAGCTAAATGACACTCTCAAAAAATCTCTGACTTCCATTTCCTATCACTACCACCATGGCAGTGATTCATCAGATAAATAACGGATATTTTTTTGGGTATTAGTTTGGAATCAAGTCAATGCATTTCAAATAAATTCATCAATTAAACAAATTAAAAAATTCTAACCAATTGTTCGTCCGCATTAATACACAATCTTCAAAAAAAGAAAAACTTAGCTGATTATTATTTGGCTCTATAATACAACTTCACATATGTAACATATCCAACACCCACCCACAATGGTTGACGATCAATTTGAGTACGAGGGAAGCTAACACTAAATCTAACTCCTCAACGTCTACGAGCTAACCAGAAGATTAAGAAAATGTCGGAAAAATTTACCTATAAATTGAGGAACTCGGTGAAGAGGAAATCACACCGAAGCAAATCTCTCTCAAGTTCTGGAAACCAGAGAGAGAACGAAAGAAGGAAATTACCTCGCTGGAATTGTCGCCCGTCTTCCGACCACCGCGAGCGGCAGAGGCTAGGCCTTGCTCGAACGACCTCCTCCGGCGAAAAACCTCTCCTCGGCCAAACCCTAATCGCGTGACAGAGTTTTCCTCGGCCGAACGTTCCTCCGACGATCGTCGAAAATTCACACTAGCTGTGTGAATCGGAGCTCTCGCTCTCTCGGTTTCACTCTCTCTCTCTCTCTCTCTCTCTCTCTCGCCCTCTGTTCTCACTCTCTGGTTCACTCTCCCTCTCTCTCTCTCTCTCTCTGATATCTGCTCGAAGGAAAGAAGAAAAAGAGGAGGTTCAGATTCATCCTGAACCGAACCGGTTTTTTTAAATCCAGACCGAACCGAACCACCAGACGAGACCAGATCGAACATTGAAGTGAACCAGACCGAACAGTGAACCGAATCGGCCTGGTTTGACATGACCTGACTGACAGTTGACACCAACCGATTTAAGGTTTAACCGGTTACAAATTTCTGTATAAATCCTTGTGAAATTGATTTATTAAAGTGAAAAATTAATATCGAATATTTTATTTAGGCATAAAGAATACTAAAATTGTTTGAATCGATTCAATTCGACCATATCCGATCTATAAAATCACGTAAGAAAATTCTGCCTAAATTTTCTGAAATTGAATTTATTTAAGTAAGATTTTAATACTTTTATTTAAAAATGATATTATTTGGAATATCGGAAAAATCCCGATAAATTTACCCTCTCAGAATCCAAGTAAGTGAAACATAAGTTTTCAACGTTTTGGCTAAGGCCCTACATCACAAAAGCTATATTATTTTATTTATAATTATTTTATCATATGATTTCGATATTTGACACGTATGTTTAGGTATTGATTTATAAATGTATAATAAAGATAAAATTGGTATGACATTTTTGTATACGTATGAAAATGATGGGATTGACGAAAAATATGCGATAACGAACCATGAACGACAATGAGATGATTAAGCTTGAATGAAAATGAGATGGTTATGCCTGAACGATAATGAGATGGCTACACCAGAACGAAAGTATGATTGCTATGCCTGAACGACAATGAGATGACTATGCATGAAAAATGACATGACAAACCCTTATCGACAATGAGATTGCTAAATCTGATCGAAGGTTGAATTTCAACCAGTATGTAACTGTTAACACAGAATTTGATAAAATGAAATGTTAATTTTGCACTTGCACATGTTTTCACTTGCTGAGTTTATTCTCATAATTTGTATATTTTTTTTATATAGGTGAGTTTTTATCTGAGAAAGAAATACGATAAGGAAAATTGACTAAATGTAAAGATCACCAAAGGCAGAGAAATGTCGATGACAATGGCAAAAAGTGAACGACAATGGCAAAAAGTGAATGGCAGGCAGCTGGGGTGCGCGCTAGGGGTGTGCAAAACCGGTTTCGGTTCGGTTTTGGGGAGGAACCGAACCGAACCGATCACTTTCGGTTTTAGATTTACCTAACCGAAACCGATCTTTTAACTGACCAAAACCGAATCGGAACTGAACCGAAAGTTTTGGTTTTGGTTCCGGTTCCGTTTCGGTTCCGCAACCTATTTTCCAAAAGTATGAACTTGTAATTCCTGTAGAGTTTATTTGTTAGTGATTGATGTTGGATCTGACTTTTTGCCAGGTGAAGTCGTGGTTATTGGCCTTGCAAAATGATTGCAAAATGGGGTCTGATGATGGGAAGTAAAAGCATGGGGTGGTGCTTTTGGAGCAGTAAGCTAACCTCCAAATCATCTGAACTAAACCCAAAATGACAATCAAAAGAAGAAAGTGTTTTTACAAAGACGCTTAGAATGGTCATCCAGCGAGGCTTGTCAGGCTTGGTGAAGACTTTGCGAGTGCGTCGAGGGGAGATGGTGGTAGTGGCGACGGTTTTCTTGAGTTGAAGCAAATCCCCGGAAGAGCGATCGAGAACAGGGTCACCCCTAATGGAGTGATTGCTCAGATCCTTGGCATTAGCAGTAGTAACCTTATCATCGCCAGCACTAAGGACCCCGTTGGCCTCGCGAGAAGCGGCTTCGGGCGCCACCATTTCAAAATTGCTCTTTCTCTCGGAAGTCAGCACGGGTCTCCGACAGGTAGCCGAGTTTGCCGTTATTGACACGGTAGAAGCGGACATGGTATCGTATCGTATAGTTCCAATTCGGAAATCACAGATACAAAATTCCCAAATGAAAAGAGGAAGGAATGGGAGGGAGGGAGAAATGAAAGCGAAATTGCAGGGATCGAGGAGAAGGGAAAAGCAAGGGGGAGCGCCTGGGGTAGTAGGTTTGAAAAAAAAAAGGAAAAGATTTCCCTCTTCTTATTCACCATTCTCCTCCCGGACCAGACCAGTGCTTCTTCTTTATTTTTTTTTTGTCTAATTTATATTCTAGGAACGGTTCGGTTCGGTTTGAAACGGTTTTGACCAATCCAAACTGATAACCGAACCTAAAAAGTCGGTTCCAGGGGCTCAAAACTGAAGTTCGGTTTCCAGGGGCTCAAACCGTTCCGAACCGAACCGATTTCACCGGTTCCAATTCGGTTCATCGGTTCCGGTTCGGTTTTGCACACCCCTAGTGCGCGCTCGCTCATTGATAGAGGTTTGATGGAGCTGTCGGAAGAGAGAGGGGGTTGTTTGACTTTTTCGAAAAATGAAGCATCTAATACGGCATCTCTCCCCTTTAATGAACAATGATCTTCCTATTTGGAATAATGACTCTTTTGAAATAAAAAATTTATAATAATTTTGAAATAAAAAATTTATAATAATTTTGAAATAAAAAATTTATAATAATTTTGAAATAAAAAATTTATAATAATTTTGAAATAAAAAATTTATAATAATTTTGAAATAAAAAATTTATAATAATTTTGAAATAAAAAATTTATAATAATTTTGAAATAAAAAATTTATAATAATTTTGAAATAAAAAATTTATAATAATTTTGAAATAAAAAATTTATAATAATTTTGAAATAAAAAATTTATAATAATTTTGAAATAAAAAATTTATAATAATTTTGAAATAAAAAATTTATAATAATTTTGAAATAAAAAATTTATAATAATTTTGAAATAAAAAATTTATAATAATTTTGAAATAAAAAATTTATAATAATTTTGAAATAAAAAATTTATAATAATTTTGAAATAAAAAATTTATAATAATTTTGAAATAAAAAATTTATAATAATTTTGAAATAGAATAATATAACGATATTTTACTATATTAAAATACTCGTTAGCATAAAACGATTATTGATACAACTATATATAATTTATTACATTAACTAGATATTGATTGTATTTATATTAAAAGTTGTATGTAAAACATCTATAGAAAAATGCATAAAAAATAGAAATTAGATAGAAAAATGAAGATGCGAACTACCAAAAAAAATAAAAAAAAATCAATCTAAGAGTTAGATTGCTGGCATATAAATGGTATAATTTTCGATGAAACTTCAACCATACTTCTAAGAGGAGAGGCGATATACTAATGTCTAAAAAATCTTAAATAAGAAAAATTCGATACTTCGAATGTGTAAAATTTAAAATAGTACTTAAGTTTATCTAAAATCAAAATTAAACCTCTAAATTTGAAGCCGATAAGAATGATAAGGCCGGCAAAGCTTGAGCAGTTCAAGAACAAGAATTTTTAGATATTGTAAAAAAGAATACGATAAGGAAAATTGACCAAATGTAATGATCAGCAGAAACAGAGAAATGTCGACGACAATGACAAAAAGTGAATGGCCGGTAGCTGTGGTGCGCGCCCGCTCGCTGATAGAGGTTTGATGGAGCTGTCGGAAGAGAGAGGGGGCTGTTCGAGTTTTAAGAAAAATAAAACATCTAGAACACATCGTCTTTCTACTTCATTGAAAAATGATCTTCTTATTTGGAATAATGACTCTTTTAAAATAAAAAATTTATAATAATTTTGAAATAAAATAACGGATATTTTATTATCCTAAAATAATAGTCAGCTTGAAACAATTATTGATACAATTATTTATAATTGATTACTTACCTAATATGACACGTCGTGGTCGTACCTCAACTACTCCATTCTCCACTACCAAACCGGAAGCTTCCGTAGAAAACTTTCTCCCTCTCATTCTTCCCCCAGATTCTTGGAATCCCTCTCCCCGCTCGCAAACCCTTCCTCCCATGGCGTCCGCGGCGCGCCTTATTCACTTCCGGGCTTCTCGCCCTAAAGCCGCTCTGCCGGAGAGAGAGTTTCCCGCTTCTGTTGTATTCTCGGCTACAAAAGTGAAGCCGATCGATTTGGAGAACAGGAAAATTGTTTTGCAGCCGCGGTTGTGTACTCTGAGGTCTTACGGAGAGGAAGTAGTGAAGACGAGGAAAGACACTGTCGATGTATCTCCTTTTTTCGCGACTCTCTCCGATTATATAGAGAGTTCGAAGAACAGCCATGACTTCGAGATCATCTCCGGCCGCCTCGCCATGGTGACTCTTCATCTCTTTCTGCAAATCGTGTTCTTAATTTCATCGTCTCCGTTTCTATCTCTCATAGCACGATATCTTAATCACTTCTGCGGATTGTGTTTAGTCTGTCTCGAATTCTCTTTCCTATCGCATGCTTCATAATCATCTTCCGCAGATTGTGTGCGCGCGTGTGTATTCTTCTACATCTATCTCTATCTCTTTTTTTTCGATTTCTGATCATTTTCTGCAGATCTTGTTCGTATTTCATTGTCTTTCTCCAATTCACACTCCGCGCATCTGCATCTTAATTTCTTTTTCCGTGCAGATCGTTCTCGTATATAATCTTTTGCCTCCCTCCATATCTTTCATAGCACAATTTCTAACCATTTTCTGCAGATTATTACAGTATTTCATTGTCGGCCTCCATTCCTATCTCTTACCGCTCAATTTCTCGCATTTTTCTGCAGATTGTGTTCGCTGCAACAGTGATTGTGGAGGTTGCGACAGGAAACTCTGTATTCAGAAAAATGGAGTTGGAAGGACTCGCTGAAGCAGCAGAGGCGTGTTTAGGAGCAGTGATATTCGCAGCAACCTTCGCGTGGTTCTCCAGCGCCAGAAGCAGAGTAGGTGGAATCTTCACACTTAGCTGCAACACCTTCATCGATTCCCTCATCGATCAGATTGTGGAAGGTGTGTTCTATGAAGACGAGGATCCAAGCGACTGGTCCGACGAGATCTAACCCAGGAGACGGAAGACTCACATCAAGAATCAATCATATGAGCTTCTGAAAGAGATTAATATATCTCATCCGCCATAATAGACGGCAGGGTTGGGGGCGAGGAAACATATAGAATTGGTCAAGAGTGTGAAGCATAGCTATATACTTGGTGTGAAGCATACCTAAATAACCCCTCACGGTACCTAGCGGGGTCAAAGCGTGGCACCGACCATATGGTTTAAGCATTGGCTCCATACATTTGGCTCCTCAATATATATTATTTGAGTGTGGAAATTGTAAGAATTTAGATCGGACTTAACTGTAGTCCGATCATTTTTATGCGTTTAAATAGAGCAAAATCCATCCAATTATTTAGTGAATTATGAAATTTAATGAGCTACTATTTTATTGATGTTTGAATATTTGCAAGTAAATAGTGTTAGCATATATCATTAGTTTTTAGTTTAGTCTTTAATTCTTAAGGGTAGTTTAGTTTTTTATGTATATTGTTAGATCAGTAGAATTCGTGATCTTTTACCTGAAAGCATTCTTTATTGCTCTGTTCTCGTTCAGCTAGGTTGTTTCTTCTTGCTCTGTTTTCGTTCAGCTAGGGGTTGTGAGTTGTGCAATTACTTAGTCTTCATGGTATCAGAGCCTCTATTTTGGATCTTGTCTGCTTTTGAGAGGGGCTGTTGCAGTCAGTAGTCGGTATAGGTTGAAGCACTGGTGTTCAAAAATTGAATCGGTGGCTGAGACTTTCCTGGTGTAGGTTTAGAAGAAGTAGAAGTTGATTTCGCAGCATTAATTGAAGGTTTGAAGGGCTGAAAATTGTCAGATTAGAGATAAGAACCCAAAACCCTTTTTGTTTTCCTATGTTATGTTTGTGGAAGCTAGATCAAAGATTAGACTTTTTTTTTTTTTCTTCTTGGCTTGGATTGAAAAATCTTTGATCATCTTTGTTCTGTTGTATTGCAACTGAAAACTTCATAGGCTGTTTTCTTATCATGTCTAGTCGTAAAGATGATTCTCTTCAGTCGATTAGTATCCAATTGAATGGTAAAAACTACTTGTATTGGAATTATATTATGAAAAATTTCTTGCATGGCAATCAAAATAGGTCGGCATCTAAGGTCTCTCATGATGAGTTTACTTTCTGCAAATAGAAGGGTTATTGGAAGACTCAGTGTCCGTTATTGCTGAAAAAGGGTAAATTGCAAACAACGTCTGCCACCACAGCCACAACAACAATTGTCGTTCTCGCCTCAGTCTACTCCATGGACATATTGACCACCTAATACAGTGTTTGCCCCGTCTATGGATCCATTCATGTTTGAGAAGTTTCAGCAGTTTCTTGCATCACATCCCCATGATACGTCAACAGCCTCTCACAAGGGTTTATCCTCGTTTAGTTTCTCAGGTATATCATCTTCGTTATGGATCTTAGATTCAGATGCATCTCATCATATGTCTCTCAATTTGTCTTCTTTTGCTTCATTTTCTCTCAATTCTTCTGTATCAATTATAACTGCTGATGACACTCTTATGCCACTAGTAGGTGTTAGTTCAATTGTTACATCTATTGTGTCTCTTTATAATGTTTATTATATTCCTAATCTTACTCTCAATCTTATTTCTATAAGTTAATTATGTGAGTCTGGATATTTAATCTCATTTTCTTCTTCCACTTGTTCTATAAAGGACCCACGTTCTCATAATGTGATTGGGATAGGTCGTAAGAAGGGGGAACTCTATGTGTTGGATCAACTCAAAGTATAAGATGTTGTTTCAAGTGTGGACTTGTCTTTTTTTTGTTTGAGTCGCTTGTCTTCTATTTTTTATTTATGACATTCTCGTTTGGATTATATTTCAGTGTTTCGTCTACTTATCTATTGATTTTAATTGTTATAAAGAGTAAAGTAAAAGGGTTAATAAGCTGATTTACTATGTATGTACAAGGAATGAAGGCAACGGGACAGAAGGAGAGAGAGAGAGATTGCTCCGACAAAGAGAGCGCATATCAAAGTTCGATGCATGTAAGTTTGAGTGCGAAAACTATTCTTGCTCGTATTTTGCAAATGACGGTTTTAACAAGATGTATTATAACAATGAACATATTTGCTCATAACTAAAAGATCGAGATTCAATTTGTTTAAAAAAAAAAAAAAGAATTGAGCGGCATCTATAAATGGTCTCTAAAATCAGAGATTAAATTATGCATGCACATTAAATGATGGTAGTTTCAACGACTATTCATTTAATAGTATATTAAAAACAAGATATGCTTAGAAGAACTACGTCCACGTTACAGATTAAAACATTTAATTATGATTTTATTCTTATTATATAAAAATAAAATTTTTAATTAATATAATATTCAATGTTTAGAAGAAACAAACTTGAATTAATTATATGAACAAAAACTAGGTTTACAGAAACACTTACAACGAAGCCTAGTGTCACGGTCCTACTTTCAAGGGGCTTACGAGACCGTGCGGCACCTAATATCGCACCTGTACTGGGTCAGCCAACGAGCGTGCCAACGGCACTGAGTGCCCACTTCGTTAGAGCGAACTTGTGTCTAACGAGTAAGCAACGAGCGAGCGAGTTTTAATCGAAAGCAGCATCATTGAGCATAGTGTGCATAAAGAGGGTGTATCTAAAAAGCTTGTTTATTGAATAGCAGCAAATTACATCAGTGGGTAGGGGGATCTACGTGCAGTCATGCCTCTCCCCCTAAAGAGCAATCTGGACCATCTCTACTACGGCAGTAGTATACATGCTATAGTGGCGAGGAGTCACTCTTGCTAAAAATAGAAAGAAAAAGAGTACAATAGAAATATTAAAAAAGGAAATAAACTTAGCTAACAGCACGGGCGGCTATGGGCAACATGCCTTGGACAAGTCAGGACCTTGACAACTAAGCATGAGAGAGAGAGAGAGAGTTACCTACCAAGAAGATCGATAATACCCAACACCACAGCACAGATACGTTTCAGACCATCTTCTCTGCGCGCCAGTTCGTGAGGATAAGCGAGCCCAGAATATCTTTCAAATATTCCAAATTTTAAAGCATAAAAGTCAACTTTTTTTTCTTTTATATCGTCGTAAAACAATACGGTTTTCCAGAATATTGTTACCTTTTAAATCCATTTTTGCAAGCATTTGGGTAATCCGCAGCAGCAGCAATGCGAGTATATGCATAGTCATAAGCATCACTGGCCAAATCCTGCACTGAAGCTTCCAATGCATCGCCAGCGTAACTGTACTTGTCTGAACATTCTTTGAGGACTTTCATCAAACGGGTGTCGTTCAATTTGTTCGTCACTTGAGATGATAAGAAAGAGGAGGTCTCTGTCGCGTTGACAAATCCAATTCCCACCATTATCATCGCCAACCCCTTCGTGTCTGCTTCTTGGCTTCCTGGATTTGTTTTCAGAGACGCTAGACATAGTTGGTAGTATTTGGTTCTCTTGCAAGTATTGTGGATCAGGTCCTCGTTTGCAGTTACGAGAGTGTTTGGTTTGTGAGAAAGGGTGATGGAAACTAGAGTGGAGACAAGAAAAAGAAGGCAAAAGTTCATACCCATTTGAGAATTTCGATCAATTTTTTGGAAAAAGTTGTGATTTTTATTAAGAGATACAGAGGAAGATTGGAGGAGAGTGAGTGAGTGAAGATGGCTGTAAAGCCAAGAAAAAACTGTGTTATTGTCCAGCTTCTGTGTTTTGAAACAAATGATTGGTAAGAAACAGAGCACTAATATCTAAACTGGTGGGGAGAGAGTAGTCATTAAGGAGATATGTTGTTTTGTGGAATTTAAGGGGGTTGTTTGGAAGATAGCAAAGAGCCAAAACAAACGAGTCACGGGGATCTCTTATCTCGGTAAGGTTTGCCTTAATGGCTTATTGGTTTTTATTGTTTGTCATTGTCTAACGCATAAAATTAAGCAATAAATGATTAAATTAAGCAATAAACTGAAATGGGGGACTGAATATATGTAATAGACTGACTCATCGGTTCTGATATACACTCAGATCCCAACTTCAACTTCACCTAAAAACCTGACTTATTCCGCGTTTTCTTAACCATTCACTCAGAAAGTGAATACACAAACTTCATAATCTTGTTACTCGTCATTGTAGAACACTATAATACATACAAATTTGTAGATTTCTTGTGTTCCTTTAACATGATGAGAGCACCATTACTGATTTTCACAACCCCACCTACAACGCTGTACTTATACCCTTTCGCATCCAGAGTATATAACGAAATCAGATCCTTCTTCAACTCGAGAACATGTTACACATTACTCAGTGTCCTTACAACTCCATCAAATATCTTGATTCTAATGGTACCAATCTCAGTTACCTTGCAAGGTGTGTTGTTACCCATTAACACAACACCCTCTGAAATAGTCTTATATGTCAAAAACAAACTTTGGTTGTAACACATAACATATTTATAAGTTGTCTGGATGCCCAAATCTACAACTGAATGATTGAAAATCCCCATTTCCTCTCTCAAACCTCAGTTGTCGTTGCCAGTATTGCACCCTCATCATGCCCTTCCACACTTGGGTTTCCATATTCTCTCTTTCAGTGTCAAAAATGCACCTCAAAAACCTACATCAACTATCTCTTTTTAGTATTCAGGTTTTTTGCTTACACACTCCAAATCCTAATTAAACCCTAACCCCTGCAGGAATCACCTTATCTCGTGCTCAAGTTGATGTCTTTCACTTAAAGATTGGTTCCTTCGGCTCGTCTTCAATTAACATTAGTTATTTCTACCGCAAACTTTCATTTGGACAGGTTCAACAACAACAATCCCCTCACCTTCCAGTTCAACAATTTCTCAGAGTTATATTTTTTTATATTTTTGTTTAAAGTCTGAACTAGCAATGACATTCTCTTCTCGAGCTATTGACAAAAGGAAAATGTGTGTCACTCGAGAAGGGTCCAAATTATTTGTTGAAAAGTTGACTGGATTATATATAAATTCGAGATATATAGAGAGTACTAAGTTAAAATCTAGGTCATTATCCAAATAACAACAAAAAGTTTGTAAAGATAACAAACCATAATTTTAGATCCCGTCTTCACTTGAACTCGAATATTGAATCCCCAATACCAAAACCATGGAACCTAAGTAGATAGAAAGCAATACTCATCAATCATTAAATCTTTTACACCTTTTTTAGAACAAGCTCAACAAGCTATTAGAATGGCATGTTCGAACATATTGCGACATACCTAGGTAGCTATAAATAAAGTGAGCTTCCACTGTTTTTGTTAAAAAACCATCACAATAATAAAGGAGGGAAGGTTCTGTCTGGAACCTCATCACATAAAGGCGGGGATCCGAAGATCCTGCAACACCTCGTGAGTCAAAAAGAAGCTGAAAAAGTGACAGCGATCAGAAGATCTAGCCACGTCACCCAGGCTACCGCCGAGAAACTCAACAATTGTACAAATTGTGAATCAAAAGGTGGTCGGTGAATGTAACGACTGACTGGGTTCCCTCGGCCCAGCCGTTCATTCCACACCACAGGCCTAGACACTGCCACGTGGTAGCCACACAGACCCACTAAGTGTACTCACGATCTTCTCCCCCCACCTGGTTTGAGAGGAGTTTTTGCCTTCCCCCCACTCGAACCCAAGACCTCAAGGACTAGTACTTGGGCTACAAGTGAGGAGTACCACTTAAGCTACGTGGCAGTGCCTGAGCCTGTGGTGCGGACTGCACGGCTGGGCCGGGGGAACCCGGTCAGTCGTTACAGTGAAACAGTCAACGACAACACCACCCATGTCAACGTAATGCCTAAAGAGTGGCCGGCGAGCAAGCTTAGCAACGACACCACCCAGTGTGTCAAACAAAATCCCTTTGCCAAGTTTAGCGATTCGAAACCCAAGAAGTCTGTCATTACTGTCTTATTACAAATTTTCATCATGTAAAAACAAATAACTTCACTCAACAAAAGATGTACATTACCTGACTCTAGTTATTTTGGTTGCTCAGCTGGTACAACAAAAAAATACTTGAGATCGATACCAAAAAGGCTTGACCAGCCCAATCAAAACAATTAGCTTATTAGGCATACATACATGACAAATCAAAATGAACTACCATGCACTTATAAAATAAACATGTAAAATATACGTACATATATGTAAAATTTTATGTCATAGCGACCGTGCTATTAGAATTTTCATGAGTGTATATCCATTAAAATAAGTTTTGAAAATCAAGTTATGCAAAGTTGTACAATATAGAAACTTCTACTTCAATAATGACCACAACCTTACTAAAATTCCAAACACGCTAGTGGGATAATGAACTGGAAATGAAGCATAAAAAACAAGGACATTGTCAGAAGCTATAACCAACCCGACATCAAATCCCAAATCATAACACAATAGATTTCAAAGGAAAATAAATACGGATTGGAACCCAAATCAATATATAGGGACGGACAATAGGCGGATCCTACATCGACCCTAGGAACCCAACCAAGATAACACGACAAATAGAGCACCTCGACGACAAAATTTTCTAAAAATAACAGACTGTGCAGTCGACCAGAACCCACTGATGCGCGTCGAAAATATCAAAAATGATTTTTGCTAAAAATATATGAATTTGTAAATTGGTAAGCAAGGTCGAATCCACAGGGAATAGTAAATAGATTTATTTTTTATAAAAATTATATCACAAGCAAATTGGAGGTTTTGAGTTTTGAGATATGAAAATAAGTAATAAACAATAAAATGAGATTTCAACGGAGGATGATTATCTAGTCAAAAAGGAATTTCAGTTTTGATTCGGTGAACGGATCATTAAAACATAAATAAATTTCTTATCTTCTTTAATAAATTTGTTATAGTTATCAAGATGCTCTAATAATATAATCTATTCATAGTTTCTTTATAACCAAAAGAAACTCTATGGATTAACTCGCTTATTAACAAACAACCCTAAAGAGATGCTCTTAGGATTTAATTTATCAATAGTATTAAGAATTAGAGAGACCTAATTCTAGTCAAACATCTCAACAAGCGCAAATAATTTAGACTAGATCATATACCTTCATAACCTATGTTATATACCACATGTATTAGAACCTTTAAACATTTACGAATTTAAAAGCCCTAAATGACGACATATTAAATTAATAAATTGAAGAATGACTGGTTCAAACAATCCACAAATTAATAATGTTATGGAGTAAAGAAGTGTATAAATACTCAACAAGAAAAATAGTAACAAAAAAAGTAGATCTCACAGTTCTTTGATAAATCAAAACTTCAATTAATTCCTTGACAATAGATAAAAAATTAGCAATCCATGAAAGAGTAGAAAAAACCCTAGGGAGAAGAAGAGAGAGTGGTGAACGAAAGAGAAATGCAGGAGAGCTAGAGAGAGAAGATTTAGGGAGAGAGAGAGAAGAGGGAGGAGTGTGATGACCCTGATGTGTACGTATGAGTATGACTGCGGGGCAAACCTGGAATTGCGGGGTGGATTTCAAACTCGAGTATAGGCAAATCCCGGGTCGTAAAGAGGGGGCGTCACAATCCCACATTGCTTGGGGAAGTATATGGAAATGAAACATATGTAAGGAAACTCTCCCAAGCTAGTAAGACACGTTTTGGAGCATAATTAGCAACGGATCCCATAAAAACTCCGAAGTTAAAAGTGCTTCGGCGAGAGTAGTGATGACTCTTATTTTAGAGTCGTTTTATACTAACTTTATATAAGAAAACTTAGATGAATTGAGTGATTGCTATAATAAATTGATATGGATTTACTATAAATGCTATGCAATGCTGCAGCATTGGTGTTTTGATTTAATTTAATATATTTAATGCCAATTTTCCCTTGAAAGCAGATTTTGTCTCTTTATTTTGAATTTTATATTTTCATAATTGAATGTTATTTTTATAGTGGGAAATTCGAATTCAAATGTTGAGATTTGTGAAGAGAAAGTGAAGGTAAGAATCAAGGTGAAGAAAATTTGGAAAGAGAAACAAATTGACACTTGGCATGCAGAAGAGGATAAAATAGGAAGGCAAATCAATTGAAACAAGGAAACCATCATTGAAGCACGTGAAGCCAAGGAGAGAGAGAAAGATAGGATTGCATGCAAAAATTAAGGGGATATTTTTAAAGGAAGAAAAGTTTGGCGTAACTACCTTGTTTGGCAGAGAGAGAAGATTTTGGAGAATCCCTCACGCGGCTGGAGAGAGAAGAAGGTGGGCATGCAAAATTAAAAACCAGATTTTTTTAAAACAAAAAGGGTATTCTGGTGTGGAGGCTGGACAAGAAGCTCTGGATCTGAAGAAACCCACCAGCGCCGTTTCTTGAATTCTCTCCTTCTCCTACTATTTTATTGCATTATTTTTCTATGAACACAATTGTTTTTAGTTTTATTTTAATTATGTCTAGTAGCTAAACTTTTTAATCTTGGTTAGGACGATAGTATTTGTTGCGATATTTTGCTACGATCTTGGTTTTGTTTCTGCGATTATCTATTGAACAATTATTTGTGAAATTTACTTGCTAAGTCAGATCATATCGATAGATAGGTTGACTATTCATATTTATATTGTATCGATAGATAGATATAAATTTTAGATGCATGAATAATTAATTGAATTACTTTGTTACAACGTGGTTAACATTAATTTGATTGGCAATAAGAATAGCACATATAGGAAATTCAATATTAGTTACATTCTTTCAAGGTAGAAAGAAACTCTAATATGAATTTACCTAGGCAATTCGAAAGAATCCTAGAAAATCTTTTTATTCTTGCTGTTTTTTAGATAATGCTGCAGAGCATTACCAGAGCATCAGTAGTAAAACTATCGTAACGAAGAAATCGATCCTAGCCAAGGCCTTCTTCTATTATTTTTACCTCTTTTATTCTGATTTACTTTATTTCATCGCAATTCTGAATTTATTTATATTTATCATCATTTAAAATCTCAATATTTTTATAAGATTTTTATAGCGAATTTAAACACAATTAAGAATATCCTCGTGGGATCGATACTCTACTTATTCTATTACTTCGTTAGCGACACGTGCACTTGCGTGTAAGTGTGTAAAAACACTAACAAGTTTTTGGCGCCGTTGCCGGGGATATTGTTTAGTTGTGATTATTTTGCTATAATCATTTTATTTTATTTTACGTTATTTTATTTTATTTTGTTTCCCTATTTTCAGATATTCTTGATTTATGCCTGACGAAGAAGACGCACAGGATCTTGTACCCTTAGATCCAGAAATTGAAAGGACTTTTAGAGAAAGGAGAAGACAACAGCAACAACAACAACAAATTGAGGGAGAAAATATGGCGCATGTAGCAAATGAAAGGGAAAATGCTGAAAGAATTATTGGCGAAAGAGATATACCTATTCAGGATTTTGCAATTCCTACATTTAATGATCTTAATCCTGGAATAGTCAGACCTGATCTGCGCGCCATAAGATTTGAGCTAAAACCAGTGATGTTCCAAATGCTTCAAACTGTTGGACAATTCACTGGAGCTGTCACAGACAATTCTCATCGCCATTTAAAGGTTTTTGGAGAAGTCAGTGATTCATTTAATTTCCCTGGTGTATCTGCAGAAGCTTTGAGGTTGAAACTCTTTCCATATTCCTTGAGAGATCGCGCCAGAGATTGGTTAAACAGCATTCCTTCAGATACAATCACTACTTGGGGGGATTTAGCGAAGAAATTTATTATGAAGTACCACCCACCAGTGAGGAATGCACGGATGAGAAACGAGATCACCAGTTTTCTACAGAGGGATGGAGAATCATTATATGAAGCCTGGGACAGATTTAAAGATTTGCTGAGACAGTGTCCAAATCACGAGATCCCTCACTGGATTCAATTGGAAACGTTTTACAACGGGTTGAATGGACAGACCCGATCGATTATCGACGCAGCAGCGAATGGAACACTGCTGTCAAAATCATTCAACGAAGCTTACGATTTGCTGGAAAGAATGGCAGTGAACAGTTATCAGTGGCCTTCAGACAGAATGCAATCTACAAGGAGAGCACCTGGAAGTTATGAGGTAGATGAAGTGGCTGCTCTTAATGCCAAAGTAGCTTCATTAGAAAATGCGATGAAAGCTATGAACAGACAACAGCAACCACTAGTAAGAGAGCTTTCATGCATCTTCTGCGGGGAGAACCATGATGATAGCTCATGTCCAACGAATCCCGAGTCAGTAAATTACGTGGGGTATAACAGAAATAACAACCCATATTCACAAACGTACAACCCTGGATGGAGACAGCATCCAAACTTCCAATGGAGTTCACAACAACATAACAATGCTGTACCTGCAAGATCTGCTGAAAACTATGTCCAGAACTACAATCAGCAACTCTAGAAGCCAGCAGTTCAAGAGAAACCGAACAACTTCGCAAGGGAGTATGCTGTAAAAACAGATATAATTTTGCAAAATTTGGCAGCTTCGATAAAGAATATTGAAACCCAACTGGGGCAGCTAGCTCAATCTTCGAATTCGAGGAGCAATGGACAATTACCTAGCAACACAAAAATTCCACAAAGATTGGGCAAAGAACACTGTAAAGCAATAATATTAAGAAATGGTAGAGAAGTGGAGATTCCAGAGAAACCACAGAAGGCAGAGAAATCAAAGAAGAATGACCAAGAAAGAGAAGCAGAAGAACAACCCAGTACTGAGGGTTTACAGGAAAGAGAAGTGGGGATTGAGAAAGAAAGACCTCAAGAGGCCGAAGAGAATAATTCTAATTCTGGAGAAATTAATACAAATGCTGCAGTTTTGCCCGCAGCATCGCCACAGCAGCGACATGCAGAAGAGCAATTCCAGAGACCACCTCCACCATTTCCACAGAGGCTACAAAAACACAATCAGGAAAAATAGTTTAAAAAATTCTTGGATGTTTTGAAGCAACTCCATATAAATGTACCTCTTGTGGAAGCTCTTGAACAAATGCCGAATTATACTAAATTTATGAAGGATATCTTATCCAAAAAGAGGAGGTTGGGAGAATATGAGATGGTGGCCATGACTGAGGAAACCAGTTACATTTTGCAGAATAAGATCCCACCAAAATTGAAGGATCCTAGTAGCTTCACCATTCCTTGTACCATCGGGAACAATTATTTTGGGAAAGCTCTGTGTGATCTGGGAGCTAGCATAAATCTGATGCCCATGTCAATCTTTAAGAAGCTGGGAATTGGAGAAGCTCGGCCAACAACGGTAACTTTGCAGCTTGCTGACCGATCATTAACCCACCCTCAGGGAAAGATAGAAGACGTGTTAGTAAAGGTGGATAAATTCATTTTCCCTGCGGATTTCATTATACTTGATTATGAAGCTGATCGAGAGGTACCAATAATTTTAGGAAGACCATTTTTAGCTACTAGCAGAACTCTGATTGATGTTCAGAGAGGAGAACTGACGATGCGAGTTAACGACCAGCAAGTTACCTTCAATGTTCTAAAGGCCATGAAATATCCTTATGACGAAGAAGAGTGCTTCAATATTTCCGAGGAAAATAAAGAAGCAGAAATAAAACAATTTTCAGGCGGATATCGAAGGCAGTTTGAAGCATTAATCAGAAACGAAGATGACAAAAATGATTGGCAAAAATCTAGCGAAGAAACACCCACAGTGGAACTCAAACAATTGCCACCACACCTGAAGTATGTATTTCTTGGACTCAAAGAGACATTTCCTGCTATTATTTCTACTGCTTTGTCTAACATGCAGGAGCAAAAATTAGTGGAAGTTCTAAAGAGATATAAGCTAGCTTTAGCTTGGACAGTGAAGGATATAAAAGGAATAAGTCCAAGCATCTGTATGCACAAGATCAGATTGGAAGAAGGGATCACTCCAACCATAGATCAACAGCGAAGGTTAAATCCGATTATGAAAGAAGTGGTGAAGAAAGAAATACTCAAGTGGTTGGATGCGGGCATTATCTACCCCATTTCTGACAGCTCTTGGATCAGCCCGATTCATTGTGTTCCAAAGAAAGGAGGAACAACTGTAGTGGCGAATGAGAAAAGTGAACTAATTCCAACTAGAACAGTAACAGGGTGGAGGATATGCATGGACTATAGGAAGTTGAATAAAGCAACTCGAAAAGATCACTTCCCTCTTCCCTTTATAGATCAAATGCTGGACAGGTTAGCAGGAAAGAAATTCTACTGTTTCTTGGACGGGTATTCAGGTTATAACCAGATCACAATAGCACCAGAAGATCAGGAGAAGACGACTTTCACCTGCCCATATGGAACATTTGCCTTTAGAAGAATGCCCTTTGGGTTATGTAACGCTCCTGCTACATTCCAGCGTTGTATGATGGCCATTTTCTCGGACATGATTGAAGAAAGTTTGGAAGTCTTTATGGATGATTTTTCCATTGTTGGAGATTCTTTTGACAAGTGTCTGGAAAACTTGGAGAAAGTTTTGAAAAGATGCATGATTGAAGAAAGTTTGGAAGTCTTTATGGATGATTTTTCCATTGTTGGAGATTCTTTTGACAAGTGTCTGGAAAACTTGGAGAAAGTTTTGAAAAGATGCATGGAAACTAACCTGGTTTTAAACTGGGAAAAGTGCCATTTTATGGTTCCAGAAGGCATAGTTCTTGGACACAAGGTTTCAAACAAAGGCTTAGAAGTGGATAAAGCGAAGATAGAAATTATTGAGAAGCTACCTCCACCAAAAACAGTGAAGGGAATCAGAAGCTTTTTGGGGCATGTAGGATTTTACAGGCGCTTCATCAAAGATTTTTCTAAAATATCGAAGACCATATGCAGTTTACTGGAGCAGAATATACCATTTAACTTCGACAAAAACTGTCTGGAAGCTTTTAACTTGCTGAAACAAAAGCTGATCACAGCACCAGTAATAGCTGCACCCGACTGGAACTCACCTTTTATCTTTATGTGTGACGCGAGTGATTATGCAGTGGGAGTAGTTCTCGGGCAGAAGAAAGACAAATTATTTCACTCTATTTATTATGCCAGCAAAACTTTGAATGAGGCTCAAAAGAATTACACAACCACGGAGAAAGAACTGTTAGCGGTGGTGTTTGCATTTGACAAATTCAGAGCATATTTAATTGGCACAAGGGTTATTGTTTACACTGACCATGCAGCAATAAAATATTTGGTTGCAAAGAAGGATGCTAAACCGAGGCTCATCAGATGGGTTCTTTTACTTCAAGAGTTTGATGTGGAGATTCGTGACAGAAAAGGGTGCGAAAACCAAGTAGCCGATCATTTATCTCGTCTGGAGAATATGGGTAATCAGCAAAATGAAGAGAGTATAAAAGAGTCTTTCCCTGATGAGCAAATACTGAAACTGGAAACGTCTTCAGCTCCTTGGTATGCTGACTTTGTGAATTACATTGTAAGCAATATAATACCGTTTGATTTGGATTATCAGCAGAGAAGGAAGTTCATGAAAGATGTTAAGTATTATTTCTGGGACGAGCCATTTCTTTTCAAACAGTGTGCTGACCAGTTGTTAAGAAGATGTGTTCCTGAAGAAGAAATACAATCAGTGCTGCAGCAATGCCATGCAGCATCATATGGCGGTCATTATGGAGGAACTAGAACAGCTGCCAAAGTTCTACAGTCAGGTTTGTACTGGCCCTCCCTTTTTAAGGATGCTAATGAGTTTGTTCAAAAATGTGACAGGTGTCAAAGAACAGGGAACATCTCAAGGAAACACGAGCTGCCACTTACAAATATTTTGGAAGTGGAAATATTCGACGTATGGGGTATAGACTTCATGGGACCTTTTCCACCTTCTTTTGGAAACCAATACATTTTATTGGCTGTGGATTACGTATCTAAATGGGTTGAAGCAGTGGCACTTCCAAATAATGAAGGGAAGAGTGTTCTGAAATTTTTGCAGAAAAACATTTTTACACGTTTTGGAACACCGCGAGCAATTATAAGTGATGGAGGTTCACATTTCTGCAATAGGATGTTCACTGGTTTATTGGGAAAATATGGAGTCAGACATAAAATAACTACAGCTTACCATCCTCAGAGTAATGGACAAGTAGAAGTATCTAACAGGGAAGTAAAACGAATTCTGGAGAAGGTGGTGAATCCAAACAGAAAGGATTGGTCATTAAAATTAGATGATGCGTTATGGGCTTACAGAACAGCATATAAAACACCTTTGGGCACAACGCCTTACAATTTGATTTATGGGAAAGCTTGCCATTTACCAGTAGAGCTCGAGCATAAAGCGTACTGGCAATCAAAACCCTAAACCTGGATTTACAAAAAGCAGGGAAGGACCGGTTTTTGCAGTTACAGGAGCTGGAAGAATTAAGATTAAGCGCGTACGAAAATGCAAAACTTTATAAGGAGAAGGTTAAAAAATGGCATGATAAAAAGCTGCAAGCCAGGACATTTGAGAAGGGTGAGAAGGTCTTGTTATTTAATTCAAGGATGAAGCTCTTCCCAGGAAAGCTAAAATCGAGGTGGTCTGGGCCATTTGAAATAATGGAGGTATTTCCATATGGAGCAGTAGAATTGCATGATGAAAAAAATGGAAGGACTTTTAAGGTAAATGGTCAACGGATAAAGCACTATTTTGGAGAGAAATTGACAAAAATTATGTCAATTTCTCTACAAAATGCAGCAGACAACTGAGCAAATGGAAGTCTGGCTGAAGACTTATAAAAAAAAACTTAGCGCTGTGAGGGAGGCAACCCTCAAATATATCCTTTTATGCATTAATTTTAAGTTGCATTTTTTTTTATCTATTATTTTTATATAATTTTTTCTGTTTAAATAAGCATTTTTGAATTTCACTCTTACTCATCTTCACCCAATTTCTCTCGAAGCAATTTTAGGGTAAATTTCTGCTTGCAACCCGCCGTCGACATTCAGTGAATCTCCGAAATACAGTCTCGACAAATTTTTCCTCTGCCCCACAACGCTACTATTAACGCTACAGCATTGCGCATTATTCTCTCTATCACAATGAGACAAAAGCAGAAAGGACAGAAAAATGCCAAGAAGGTGCATCGATTGGCTTTTATTTCTGAGGAAGCAAAATTGAGGTATGAGCAAGGTTTGCAGCAACGCAGCTTCGCTCAAGAAAAAGGCTTCTTAGTCGCAGATGAGCAGCTATTAAGGTACCCGAACTATATTACCTCTGTTATTCAGGAGCGTAAATGGGAGAAGTTTTGTGAGGTTCCAGGGGATGCAGTAAAAAATATTGTTAGAGAATTTTATGCAAATTTTGAGGGAGAATTGCCTGAGTGTATTCAGGTTCGAAAGTGCGATGTAAGATTCGGACTTTCAGCGATTAATAGTTTTTACAACCTTGAGGAAGTTGAAGATGAGTTTTACAAATACGAAGATAATTTATCATCTGAATTTCTGGAATCGGTTTTAAAGGAAATAGCTATGCCGAGTACAGATTGGGAGAGATCGAAAATAGGTTTCCTCTCCATTCCTCGGCTATCTCTGCTTCCAAAGGCCAAGGTTTGGTATCACTTTCTAAAACTCAGGATATTCCCCTCTTCTCATGGTCAGCATGTAACCAGGGATCGTGCCATTCTGCTATATTGTATTCTAACCATATATTGGTTTGGTCATCTATAGAAACCTTTGTGCAAATGCCCTTAAGCCAAAAGGGCAGCTATTATTTCCTTCTTTGGTGTCTGGTTTATGTGAAATGGCTGGGGTAATGTATGATGCTGATGAAGAAAAACTCTCCCCCGGCCCAGTTATGACACCAATCATTATAAGGAGAATTGCCTCGGAGGGGTTGGGAGCAGGAGAACCAGAACTTGCAGATAAAGATACAAGTGGAGCTGCGGCAACATCCAATAACAGCAACACCCAACAGCAAATACTCGCCAACTTGGGGTCAGTGCGCTTTAAGCTCGAATGGAATAGGATAGACCTTTCCAGGTTGCAAAAATCTATGAAGAATTTAAAACGAAAAAATAGGATATTCTGGGAGTACACTAAGCTCCGTGATTCAGCAATAGCGGCCAGCTTAGCTAAAAAGCCGACAGATCCAGCTCCTATCTTCCCGCAGTTTCCAACCACACTTTTACAAGACTCGGAAGACAAATCAGAACCTGCAGCGATGATACCTAACTCGGATGATGAATCAGAACCTGAAGCATGAACGCCAGGGAAGTTCTGCATTTCCAATTTTTTTTTCTTTTTGTGGACTTAATTTATTTTCTTCTTTGGACCTTATTTTGTGTGGCAGTGGGGACACTGCAAATTTTTAAGTGTGGGGGTGCATGCATTTTGATTTTGTTTGGATGTCTAAAGCGGATGTTTTGTTTCTGTTTAATTGGGAATGTCTGAAAACTGCTTAGAATATGCACTTTTATGCGGAATGTGGTTTAGTGTGTTGCATGATTGCTTAAAGTTTCTTTTCTGTGAAATTGTGCTATTTGCTTGTTGGGTTAGTAGGGTGCTGTTAGACCTATAGACTATTTGAGAAATGAAGAACAGTGCATGTTAATTTCCTAATATCTCCTAAGTAGTAAGTTATTGAACAATGTTATTGTCACATATTATGAGAAATCAATTAAGATTTATTCTCATTAACTTAGTCGTTTCTAACACACAAACTCCTTTTGGTTGTTTAAGAATTTTATCCTTCCTAGATATTACAATCATATCTAGGTATCAATAATTTAATGCTTGATTGAAGAGATTAGCCATAAAAGACTTCTTCTAAAAATATATAGTAAATAATAAGTTTGGGGGTTAAAAAAAAAAAAAAATTAAAAAAAAAAAGAGTGCAATTTTCTAATCTACTTTCAATTTCGAGTGAGCCTTTTGGATACTCGATGGGTAGAAATAAATTAGAGGAACTTTGGGAGGAACTCTGTTGCATGTTTATTGACTATACTCCTCTATTTTATGAGTATATATATCTTGAGGTGACACTATTGAGTAACCGGAGGACTTCATTACCAATGTTGTCAATCGCGTAAAAAGGTAGTGTGACTTATAGATAAAGTCAATGTGAAAAAAAAAAAAAAAAAAAAAAACCTAACCCCTTTACTTATTTAAAAATAAAATAAAAGAAAGAAGAAGAATTTTTGAATGCTAATGGATTTGTGAAGGATATTAGAGAATTGACATCTTATGATATGTATTGTGATTTCTAGTGTTGATTATTGAACTTAGCAATTCAAATGGAGTTTGAGCACACACACATTTTGACTAGTTTATTGGGAATTGAATCTATATTGATTACTTTTAATTGTGATGGTGAAACTTTTCAATGATTTACAAGTTACTAGATATTTTGGAAATTACATCAATTTGAATATTACTTTGGAAACGTATGTTTGTTTTGCATCACTCGAGGACGAGTAATGGTTTAAGTTTGGGGGTATTTGATGACTCTTATTTTAGAGTCGTTTTATACTAACTTTATATAAGAAAACTTAGATGAATTGAGTGATTGCTATAATAAATTGATATGGATTTACTATAAATGCTATGCAATGCTGCAGCATTGGTGTTTTGATTTAATTTAATATATTTAATGCCAATTTTCCCTTGAAAGCAGATTTTGTCTCTTTATTTTGAATTTTATATTTTCATAATTGAATGTTATTTTTATAGTGGGAAATTCGAATTCAAATGTTGAGATTTGTGAAGAGAAAGTGAAGGCAAGAATCAAGGTGAAGAAAATTTGGAAAGAGAAACAAATTGACACTTGGCATGCAGAAGAGGATAAAATAGGAAGCCAAATCAATTGAAACAAGGAAACCATCATTGAAGCACGTGAAGCCAAGGAGAGAGAGAAAGATAGGATTGCATGCAAAAATTAAGGGGATATTTTTAAAGGAAGAAAAGTTTGGCGTAACTACCTTGTTTGGCAGAGAGAGAAGATTTTGGAGAATCCCTCACGCGGCTGGAGAGAGAAGAAGGTGGGCATGCAAAATTAAAAACCAGATTTTTTTAAAACAAAAAGGGTATTCTGGTGTGGAGGCTGGACAAGAAGCTCTGGATCTGAAGAAAACCACCAGCGCCGTTTCTTGAATTCTCTCCTTCTCCTACTATTTTATTGCATTATTTTTCTATGAACACAATTGTTTTTAGTTTTATTTTAATTATGTCTAGTAGCTAAACTTTTTAATCTTGGTTAGGACGATAGTATTTGTTGCGATATTTTGCTACGATCTTGGTTTTGTTTCTGCGATTATCTATTGAACAATTATTTGTGAAATTTACTTGCTAAGTCAGATCATATCGATAGATAGGTTGGCTATTCATATTTATATTGTATCGATAGATAGATATAAATTTTAGATGCATGAATAATTAATTGAATTACTTTGTTACAACGTGGTTAACATTAATTTGATTGGCAATAAGAATAGCACATATAGGAAATTCAATATTAGTTACATTCTTTTAAGGTAGAAAGAAACTCTAATATGAATTTACCTAGGCAATTCGAAAGAATCCTAGAAAATCTTTTTATTCTTGCTGTTTTTTAGATAATGCTGCAGAGCATTACCAGAGCATCAGTAGTAAAACTATCGTAACGAAGAAATCGATCCTAGCCAAGGCCTTCTTCTATTATTTTTACCTCTTTTATTCTGATTTACTTTATTTCATCGCAATTCTGAATTTATTTATATTTATCATCATTTAAAATCTCAATATTTTTATAAGATTTTTATAGCGAATTTAAACACAATTAAGAATATCCTCGTGGGATCGATACTCTACTTATTCTATTACTTCGTTAGCAACACGTGCACTTGCGTGTAAATGTGTAAAAACACTAACAAGTAGTACCAAGTTGGGTGACCGACTGGGAAGTCCTAGCCAAACAAAGCCGTGAGGGGAGGATATTGGGTTACGGCCCAATCCCTAGAGCGGACAATATCTTACAGGGAAAAGATGTCGTTATAAGGAGGATCTAGAAGAGAGAAAATTCTCCATTTTTTTTAAAGAGATCTCACCCGATTTGAAATTATTCGAATTAGAGTCTTTTCTCTTTTCTAATCTAAATCTCTCTCCAAATATGTAGGTCTAACTGCCAATAATATCTCCATAACAACATTTAGGAGATTGTGTTTTCAGATTTCCTTTTAAACGACAATAGGTGGCGTGACCATAAGACATGGACACACCTTATTCTGGGATTTCTTCTGCCCATTTTGCCTCATAGCCGAACTATTCTTCAGGGAAGTGATGTGCATGCACAGAATACCAAAGTCCATTGTGTCGGATAGGGACACCAAATTCTTGAGTGCGTTTTGGTAGACTTTATGGGGCAAATTAGGCACCGAGCTACTCTTTAGTACATAATTTCACCCTCAAACCAACAAACAAACCGAGGTGGTGAATAAGACAATGAGTGCTTTGCTAAGGAGTATAGTGGGCAAGAAGTTCTCTAATTGAGACTTACAACTCTCCTATATTGAATTTGCCTATAATCGGAGTGTGTACAACTCTACTCAAATGACTCATTTTGAGGTAGTATACAGATTTAGCCCCCTCACACCACTAAACCTTATTCCCTTACCCACAAAAGACATGGTCAATCCTAGAAAAGCAAGTAAAGCCGAACAAGTGAGAACCTTGCATGAGAAGGTTGAGAAGAACATCCAAAAGAAGAATAAGTCCTACGCCAAGCACACCAACCGCCGTAGGAAAGAAGTCATCTTCAAGGAAGATGATCTAGTGTGGCTCCATTTGAGGAAGAAAAGGTTTTCTAAGCAAAGAAAATCCAAACTTCTCTCTAGGGCAGATAGACCGTTCAAAATAGTGAAGAAGATCAACAACAATGCATACAAGCTTAAATTACCGGAAGAATACAAAGTATCCGCCACTTTCAATGTACAAGACCTATTCTCATACATTGGGGAAGAGATCGAGCAAGAAGAAGAAGCACATTCAGATTTGAGGTCAAATCATCAATCACCCGGGGAGGATGATGTGCCAAGAGGAGCCATCATAAGCCAAATCCTTGGCTTTGGCCGTTAGGTGAAGCAACATATGACTATTTAAGGATGGAACTAAATGCTCATGACATGGAGAAGCCTTTTCACTTGCTAACACGGGAGCACTCCTCGGCCACTCCAAACTTAGAAGAAAGAATTTGTCTTCCTTGTGACACTTAATGTAACTTGAACTTAGTTTTATTTTCTTTAAAAATTTTAGTATTTTAATGTATTAGGTAACATGTAATGGATGAACATATGAAGGAGGAAAGAGTGGTTACATTTTGAAATAAGAGGGACCACTTGAAAGTGACCCTTGGAGAAAAAAAGGATTGCCCAAAATGGCAAAACCATGGTGTACTCGGCTAAGCCATGTGGCCGAATACCCCTCCCCTTTTGAATCTCTTCTTTGACTAGTTACCAAACCCTAATTTCTAAGAAGAGGTTGTAGGAACGATATTGTCTAAGAGGGGGGTGAATTAGACCTTTTTAAATTTTAATCCAAAGTCTAACTAAATTTCTCTCTTGAATAAAGTATTTATAAATTAATAGCAGACATTCAAATAAAGTAAAGAGAAAGAGAGAGAAATTCGACACCACAGTTTTTAACGTGGTTCGGCCAAACTGCCTACGTCCACGCTCCAAGGCTCCTCTTTGAAGATTCTTAACCTTCTCCTCAGTGAGAAAACAGATCGGTATTCCGGGCTTCGATCAACTGCCTTATACACTACTGGATTATTCTTCACGGGCGATAATCCACTGTCTTACAAGATTTTCAGATTTGAATGACAGATTATGATGATCTACAAACTCTCAAAACAGAATCTCAAGTTTTGAAATAGAGAGTTGTAGATATAGAATACAGAGTATGCTTCACAAGTTAGAGTTCAAGAAATCAAATTCGCAAAAGTTGTATCTTCGTGCTCTAACCTCGGCTTAAATACTCTGTCTGCAAATCGGCTTGACTTCAATGCTCCTTATCCAATAATGGAAATTTTGTTACCGTTGGAGCAGCTTTCGTACAAAAGCAGGTAGCCGTTGCTTTCTGAAAGCGCAAGTCGCCCGACGCCATTAATGTTCTGGACTTTAAGCTTCTGGGCGAGATACTCTGTAGCTTTCGCGGCATAATTTAAAATCTGGCGGAAGACGTTGCTTTACAATGCTTGAACCGGCTTCGTTAGATGTAATGATGTGAGGCTTGAGCCGAAACAGTGGATGCTGCTTTAGAAGTTGAACCGCTGTCGGAAGATGCAGCATTTAAAAATGTTGAACCGGTATCGGTGAATGCAGAGGAATTAAACGTCTTCTGGCTTTGTCGTTTAGTGTACGGTGGAGTTCTTCTACGAAGTCATCCGCCTTGTCGTTTAGCGAGCGGTGGAGTTCTTCTACCAAGTCATCCGTCTTGTCGTTTAGTGACCGGTGGACTTAGGCATTTTACTCATCCGCCTTTGTCATTTAGTGATCGGATGAGGCCTTTTTCGAAGTCTTCCGCCTTTGTCGTTTAGCGATCGGATGAGGCCTTCTTCGAAGTCTTCCGCCTTTGTCGTTTAGCGATCGGATGAGGCCTTCGGCTTTGAACGACTTCTTCTTTTATTATTATTTTCACCGGTGGACTTCTGTTTTTATTATTTTTTGTTTAAAATCACCGGTGGACTTTTCTGCAACTTAACCACTGAATGTGCATTCACAGCCCTGTTTTACTAATATACCTAGAACACTCAACCAAATTCATTAGTAAACTAAAATACCCTTTTCAAGGGTATTTCCGACAGATTAATCTCAACTGCATATACATTATTTTCATTAAGTAAACATAATCAAATTACAATATTAACCATACAAACACATCATCAAAAACAAATTTAGACTTAATCATCATTTAACTTAACAGAGGTATGATATTTAATGCTTCAGCTTGTTGAAGCTCCTTCACTTCTCCTCATCGGCGAGTCACATCTGACAATTAGAGTGATTTTTGTGTTTCCATTTTGTGAGAGTCAAAGTGGTTACATTTCTTTTGCAACCTTCCTCCTCATTTTCTTGGCGTGGAGAATCATCAATAAGGTTGTATCCAACTCTCATCCAAAGCCAGTTGGAGTGCCCTTTCTTCAAAAGAGGTGTTAAACCCGATAGGTCCTGTTATTACCTCCTCGGACCAGCAAGCAGTCTTTCGTCCATAACTTTTCAACCACAGCGACTTAGCCTCTGATTTTTGGAGGGAAGTTCAGTAACATACCTGGTAAGAACGTGTTAAAATTTCATATTATTTGAAGTTAAATTGAAGGTTTTATGCTTGTTGAAATATGGGGATTTCTCGATCAAATCTATTGTCCAGCCGAAAGAACTAGTGTTTGTGTTTGTCCTTTAAGTTGAAGCACGTCACAAAATATCTAGAAAACACCAAGGGATTCTCGAATTCGATTCCAAACCTACCAATAATATTTGAATGTAAAAACGGAGGTCGAAAACTTACAATCTTCCAAAACTCCTTCACAAGAGTTGTTTCACGACGTCTGCAGAAACCCGGCTCGATCCTCTCTCTCTCTCTCTCTCTCTCTCTTTATCTTTGTATGAAGGTGAGAAACAGAGGGGGTAGGATTTTCCTACTCCTTTTTATTTAATAAAAATTATTTTTTTAAAAAATTATTTAGTATATAAAATGTGAATTAATATATTTTATATATTAAACAAACTCTTTAATTTTTACTTCACCAAAAATTTAAATGTTGTCCAAAATTTAATCTCTTGGTAAATTCGAATTACCTAACTTTAATTCTCTTTATTCAACCACACGGTAATTTTTCAAATTAACAATTTTGACCAATTGACCTAAAAATCCGACATGGTTGCTAAACGACAAAACATGTCAACTCATCACCCATTGTCCACTAACAACGCAATAAATTTATTCGGGAATTTAATAATACTATAAAACTAACGATTTTTACAAACATCAAGCAGATGAAGCAATTGTACAAAGAAAAGCAAAATCAACCGGAACAATCAAAATATTGAATACATCGCGGAAGAACTTGGACACGAAAAGGATCGCTTCCAAAATTTATCAAGAGGATTCAATAAAAAATAATAATAATAATAATAATAATAATAATAATAAGGAAAAAGTTCAATTTAGACCCCAACGTATGGGGTCAGTGGCCATTTGGTACCTAACGTTTTTTTTGTACTCAATCAGACCCTATGGTATAAAACGTTTGCAATTCAAACCCTGCCGTCAATTTTTCAGTTAAAATTGACAGATGCCCTTTTAAAATTACCAAACTACCTCTCTCTCTCTCTCTCTCTCTCTCTCTCCTCCCTCCCTCTCCTGCTGTCTGCACTCAGATGCCAAATCCATACATTTGCATCTGCTTTTACTTCCATGGCCGTGCTGCATTATCGCTCCCAACAAAAAATTCGACAAAACTCACTTCCTAACAATAATTTCTTTCTACAATTCTCACTTGAAATCAAAAGTGATTTTGACACTCACCCGTAAAAATTGGCAATGACAGACAGACAAAGAGATAGCAATTGCAGAAGCTCCAAATCTCCAATATGGCCAACAAAGATATTGGTGAAAGAATTAATCCCATAATTGCACAAAATATTGAAAGCAAGGGCTGCAATTGCCCAGAGCTTGGTGGATTCAACGTAAACAACATATTTCACATCCTGGAAATTAAGAACCGGAGAATAATCTCCGACTTGAGATTCTATAAATGCCGACGGGGCGTGGTGGATGTCAGTCGTATCCATTTTCGGCGTCTCTGTCTCATTTTTTTGACTCAGAAAATGAGACAGAGATGCCGAAAATTCTCACCCGGCCGAGAAAATTCTTTGTTGTTCTCGAGCAGAACAGAACAGAGCCTCTGTTTTGAGAGGGAGAAAGAAGAAAAGAGGAAGAAACGAAGAAACAAAGAAGAGGAAGCTGGAAATCGTCGGCGTCGGCCTAAGTTCTTTGTCGCCTGGAGAGAACACGCAGAGAGGGAGAAAGAAGAAAAGAGGAAGGAGGAAAAGAAAAAGAATAAAGGGGGGAGGGGTATCTGGCTTTGTGAGAGAGAGAAGAGAGAGAGAGAGAGAGAGAGAGAGAGAGAGAGAGAGAGGGTAGTTTGATAATTTTAAAAGGGTATCTGTTAATTTTAACTGAAAAATTGACGGCAGGGTTTGAATTGCAAACATTTTATACGATAGGGTTTGATTGAGTACAAAAAAAACGTTAGGTACCAAATGGCCATTGACCCTATACGTTGAGGTCTAAATTAAACTTTTTCCTAATAATAATAAAGAATAAACTGGAGTAGTAAAAAAAATTGTCTCGGGAGTTACAACTATCTACCTCATGGCTCGATAAATAAATATTTCGATTTTTGCTATTATTTTTTGACAGAAGTTGCTGAATATCTAAAAAAAATTCCTTTTTTTTTAGAACGAGTGGATTTGAGGGCGTAGCCGTTATTGGTAGAGAGAGAGAGAGAGAGAGAGGGGGTAGTTTGATAATTTTAAAAGGGCATCTGTCAATTTTAACTGAAAAATTGACGGCAGGGTTTGAATTGCAAACATTTTATACCATAGGGTTTGATTGAGTACAAAAAAAACGTTAGGTATTAAATGGCCACTGACCTCATACTTTGGGGTCTAAATTGAATTTTTTCCTAATAATAATAAAGAATAAACGGGAGTAGTAAAAAAAATTGTCTCGGGAGTTACAACTATCTACCTCATGGCTCGATAAATAAATATTTGGATTTTTGCTATTATTTTTTGACAGAAGTTGCTGAATATCTAAAAAAAATCCCTTTTTTTTTTTAGAACGAGTGGATTTGAGGGTGTAGCCGTTATTGGTGGGGGGAGAGAGAGAGAGAGAGAGAGAGAGAGGGTAGTTTGATAATTTTAAAAGGGCATCTGTCAATTTTAACTGAAAAATTGACGGCAGGGTTTGAATTGCAAACGTTTTATACGATAGGGTTTGATTGAGTACAAAAAAAACGTTAGGTACTAAATGGCCACTGACCTCATACGTTGGGGTCTAAATTGAATTTTTTCCTAATAATAATAAAGAATAAACGGGAGTAGTAAAAAAAATTGTCTCGGGAGTTACAACTATCTACCTCATGGCTCGATAAATAAATATTTGGATTTTTGCTATTATTTTTTGACAGAAGTTGCTGAATATCTAAAAAAAATCCCTTTTTTTTTTAGAACGAGTGGATTTGAGGGTGTAGCCGTTATTGGTGGGGGGAGAGAGAGAGAGAGAGAGAGAGAGAGAGAGAGAGAGAGAGAGAGAGAGAGAGAGAGAGAGAGAGAGAGAGAGAGAGAGAGAGAGAGAGATGGTAGTTTGATAATTTTAAAAAGGCATCTGTCAATTTTAACTGAAAAATTGACGGCAGGGTTTGAATTGCAAACGTTTTATACGATAGGGTTTGATTGAGTACAAAAAAAAACGTTAGGTACTAAATGGCCACTGACCTCATACGTTAGGTTCTAAATTGAATTTTTTTCTAATAATAATAAAGAATAAACGGGAGTAGTAAAAAAAATTGTCTCGGGAGTTACAACTATCTACCTCATGGCTCGATAAATAAATATTTGGATTTTTGCTATTATTTTTTGACAGAAGTTGCTGAATATCTAAAAAAAATCCCTTTTTTTTTAGAACGAGTGGATTTGAAGGCGTAGCCGTTATTGGTGGAGAAGAAGCAATTTTATCTCAAAGTCTATCAGGCATGGACTTGAATCTTCTCTTTGTTTCATTCTCTTTCGCTAGATTTTAGACTGAAGTTAGACTGTTTATATCAAATTTAATAGTTTAGACTTGTGTTAATATAATATGAAAAAAATGGCTTGGGCCAAACCATTAAATTAACTACCATAAGTCTAGATTTAAGCAATAATTAGCAAAATGGGCAAAAACAAAAAGGGGTGGGTCCATTTCGCAGAACCAAATTTATAACCATCTAAGCCTTTAAAATGATTCACTATTTCGCATGGTAATTTAAGTAGGGGAAAAGATCAATTCAAATATTAAATTATGAGGTGTTTTTTAATTCAAACAGTGAACAATTTTTTTGGTCAATTCAAACATCAAATTATACACTTTCAGCAAATCGAACCAATATTTTAAATGAACATTAAAAATTATACGATTCAAACACTGAACTATATGGTGTTTTTCAATTCAAATACTGAAACAATTTTTTTCGTCAATTCAAATATCAAACCATGCACTGTTAGCAAATTAAACTAATCTGTTAAATGAACAATCTCCATTAATATCTTTGAATATGAAGATATAACACGTTTGCTTCGCATTTATGCCATTGATTTTCGGCATTTAACAGAGTTTGGAAGGAAGATTGTTCGTCTGAAAGTGTTGTTCTTTTAGTTCCAAAGAACAGAATTTATCATCTTAAATCAATCTCATTATCTGGTCCCTGTAAATCTGATCTTACCCTCAAGGTACAATCTACAAAACTTGTTCTAAAAAAACTGATCTTTAGAGCCATTTTTCTCTCATTTGTTTATGTCATTTTCATTAGATTTATGGAACAATTAAAGCTTCTCCACCGATGGCGGATTACAGAGAGAACACTTGTTTTCCAAACTGTCCATGATTTTACTGTAGGAGGGGGCACAATTGATGGAAATGGCAGAAAATGGTGGAAGAGCTCTAGAAAAATAGACAAATCAAGTGTGAGTTATATACTATATACTGTCAAACTTATTCAATCATACCCTGTATTTCTTTAAACTGATTATTCAATTTCCTTGTTCTTCAGCCTTGCAGAGAAGCTCCAACAGTTGGTAAAAACTCCTCTTTCTAACATAATATACACTCCCTTTTCGGAATACAAGCTTATTTTTGGGCTCTTTTTGTAGGCTGTAACTTTCTGCGAATGTAGCAATTTGAAAGCCAGAAAATAAGGAGAGGGGAGAAGAGGGAGGAGAGAATCAGAGCTTGCTCTTTTTCTTTTTTTTTTTAATTACTCAAATAACGCGTGATTTAAACTGTTCTGAACTTCTTCTCTTTCACTAGCATTTCCCTCAATATAATCTCCAATTTTCTTCATTGCTCGCTTAGGCATATTGCATTTCGTAAAATCGGCGTTAATCTATTTCATATGATCTATTCCTGAACATTAAAACCCAATTTTTTTTATTTCTCTGTTTCATCTAGATCTGCTCAGAGAACTAAAGAAAACACAGTCAAGTGCAAATCACATGTTAGGTTTTAAAGTTCATTTTACAGACTGGTTCGACTTATTAACCGTGAATAGTTTGATGTTTGAATTAACGAAAAAAACTATTTATTGTTTGAATTGAAAAACACCTAATAATTTAGTGTTTGAATTGATCTTTTCCCTTGGGTAAAATATCTACAAATATGCAAAGAAAAACTAATAGTCCATATATCCATATTATCATCATTTCGACTTTATTTCTTAAAAGTTACTAAAGTAAATTTTTTATAGTCTCCACAAGGAAGACCATCTCTATACAACTATATTGACACGCTCCCTTTCTATAAAGCACAGAAAATATCAATCTCAGGACATTGAATGCCTCGTAAGAAGAAGAAAAGAAAGATAAACAAATCAAGTGGATAGTAAAAAGACTATTCACCTTGTGTAATTATCATGTTCAGGAGTACTCAAGAATCGCTGCACTGTGATTGAATCCACAGGAAATTTGTAAGGCCTTGGCATTGTCTTCAAAATTTACCATCATAGGTTTCATATAGTCAACATCATCTCCGTGACCCTGCATGATGGAGAAGAGATCACTGCTGTCAAATACAGTAACTAACGATCAGAACATGATTATGAAATAGAAAGTTATAGTATGTATCATCAATGATGGTTTTAGTATAATGATTAAATTTACCAGGACTGACATTTTATCTAATTATGATTTACAGAACTTATATTTAAAGTGGACTAGGTTTGAATAGGTCACCAATTAAAATGTTGAGAATGTAATTAGTTTGGAGAACATAACAAAACTGAATACCTCTCCTTCCTGCTTTCTGAATATATCACCAATTAAATTGTTTAGAATTGAATTATATTTATGGACAATGTAACGAAATTGAATACCCTTCCTAATCTTTGCAGACCTTAAGACAAAGTTTAAGTCTTGTTGATTTTTTTTTTTTTTAATGCATACAGAAACAAATTGTATTGAATGTTAAGATGTTCACCAAGAATGGATGAATTTTTTTTTTTCCAATAAACATGAAACAAGAATACTTCTATGATTTTGCTTCGTTTATCTAATTGAAAATTACGAAAACGACACATAAAACCTTGAAAGAATATAACCACCTAACAATGTGAAATTTCATATCTCACAAAGTACTATTAGTCAGCACCATATCCTAGAAGAATAAACCATAAAAATTGCTACAATAATTTCACCAAAGAACCACACTTTTTTTGTTTCTTTTTCTCATCCATAAGGATAACTCCAGAATCGCATAAAATAAGAATATGAAACTCAAAGTCGCGCAAAATTTGGAAAGAGCCTCAGGAAATCTCTCTACAGAACAAACAATGCATAAGAATGTGATTAGTGGCTTCCCCATAACCCTTGTAAAAAGACAACAATTTATGGGACTTCTCTTTTGGAGTTAATCAACCCTATAAATATTCTCTTTTATCAAGATCTTAGAAAACATTACTACTATGGTTGAAACCTTATTCTTCTAAACAAAGTTTAAAAAACAAAACACTAATAAAGCAAAGGACGAGGTAAGATTTGAAAAGAAAGATTTTGAGGAAAAATAACTTGGGAGAGTAATAAAATAAAGGACTGATAAGCCATTTACCTCTAAGTGAGTCAATAATCTTCAAAATGCTAACTTTCAAACTGAGGTATGTGTTTTATTTGAACCTTAAAATGGTATAATATACGCATTCTTAACATAAGAAAGACAATAGTATGTGGGCATTGAAGATACATGCATCTACTCATCTTCCATAAAATGAAGAAACACCTCTTTCACCATCTTATATGCAATGGAATCCTCAAAAGATCTTAGAAAATAAGAAATATATTTTAAAGGATTGCAAAAAAGACATGATTAACATGTTATCTCAACCAACCATATGCATTGACACCATCTTCATTTAATGTCAAAAAACCTCCACAGCCATTTTGGCAAAAACTGTGTAAATTGGAAGTTGACAACCCTGAGCCCCCATTAATTTTAGATTTAAATATATTGTTTCATTGTACTATACGCAGTTTCTTGACTTACTTAAGGCTCTCGTGAAAGAAGTCTTGCACCATTTTAGCTGACATGTTTCCCATCTTTTAAGGTATGTTATTTTTTTTTTATAAGAAACGAAGTATGTTAATAGAAAAAGATTATATAGAAAGAAAAATCCTTCTAAAAAAAACAAAAAATTACAATGGTTTATAACAATTTGCCCTCCAATTAGAGAAAACCAAAGTAAAAGAATAAATCCAAAAAAAACTTAGAATTAGATGCCCATTTAGCAATTATGAAATTAATGTCCTCCTAGAGATCAATAATTGACTCATTGTCTTTAAAGAAAATAGCATTGCAATGAAATCAGATAACCTAATGAGGAGCAAGCAAGTACTCCTAGTCGGCTGTTGCAAGCTGGTAGGGCGGCTAGTAAGCAAGTCGACTCAGGAAGGGAGAGAGTCTATTGAGTTCCAGGTTTGGCTTCAATAAAGTCAGATCCTCACGATCCGTCATATTTCCTATTCAAAAAAAGCAGAAGCACAGACGAGAGGGAAGATTACCTTATGACAAGGGATTGGCTAAGATTTGAGATTCACTTTTGTCTCTCCTAACCAAAATAGCTTTGACTTATTCGACTAGACAGGGAAGGTCCCTTCCCACTGGAAGAAAGTAGATAGATGATGACGTAGGGTGAATGAATCAAAGAAAGGGAAACTTCTCCATTCCGAAGTGACTTCTTGAATCTTTGACTAGAGAGCCCCATTAACCAGACAAGCTACCTCACACACAGGATGACGAAGGGCCAGTTGACGCAGCAAGCTAGAGCTATGAAACCACCCCTTTCTCATTTAACTCGTCGGATTATTGAGGGAGGTCGTGTACAAGAATCTTAACCGCACAAGCGATGACCTTTCTGATCTTAACCGTATTCCGATCAAAGGTTGAAGTTTCATTTCCTTCCTCTAGGATAGAAAATTGTCAAAATACCAAGTCTCAAGATTAATTTATGCTTTTTAAAGCTTTCTTCTCTATTAAAAATTTCATAAAGGAAACTTTGAATGTCAGTATGTATCATCACGTGGTGATTGAAGAAAGAGAAAAATCGCATCCAAATACCTCTAATAATCTCAAAGTTAATCATAATATGAGTGTTAGTTTCCTCGTGAGCCTTGCTTATAGGACAAACATGCGACGAAAGAGCCAAGAAGAGCTTCTATTATGGATTTGATCGTACAAATTTTCCTTTATAAGAATTTAAGCGAACACTTGAATTTTGAATAGAACTTCTTTCTTCTAAACCAAGTTTAAGAAAAAAAAATCCTGAAAGAAGCATAAGTGAGCCGAAAGAAGAAAGATCTAGTGAAAATATTGCTAAAGGATCATAAAGTCATCTTTTAGTGTCGACAATACTCATTTTGAAGAAAAAGAAGAAATGATTGCATAAAGTCATGTCTCTTTTACCAAAGGACAAATATAAGATTACACTATAATTTGTAAGCTTTCAACTTATAGTGTGATGCATCATTCATTTATTGGAATAATATTTTGCCTAAATTTTTTATCCTCATAAAAATAATTACATCAATCAGAAAATGTTACATCACGATGTAACTTCAAGATATGTAGATTAGAGTGTAACTTTGCAAATAGTCTTATCTAAAAGATGTGATGTAAATCAAGGTGCAACCAAAGGCAAATTCAATTACCATGATTTATGTCAAGATATAAGAGGCTCAATGACAATATCAAGAACCAAAAAAAGACATAAAACACTACATGGTTTTACTTATGAAATCCAAAACATAATATTCTCAACATGAGCAAAGAGTAATAAATTTGTTAAGTGTTAAAAAAGATGCATGGGAAGAAAGATATGTCAGATATTAGAAAGATTATGTGGCAAGGAGGTGAGACATACATGCACATGCACATGCAAATCCGATTTTATTTGATCCTCAAGAAAGTCCAAGCTTTCTTATCTCAAATTGTTAATCAATTATTTCTAAATTCATGGAAGAAGGGCGCCGCTACTTGGTCCACTTACAATGGCCAAATTTACCTAAAATAATGCATGGAGGACGTGGCTACTTGGTCCCCAAGCAATGGCCGAATTTCATCTATCAAGTGGACTAAGTTTTCATTTATTAAATGGTCCAAGTTTCCTTTTGTTTGCTGGCCAAATTTCCTTTCATTTTAACCTAGTTTCCTTTTGTTAAGTTAGTTAAGATTTTTGTTTCCTAAACCTATAGATTGCTGCGTCCACAACCATTATTTTAGGGTTATTTTTTATGATTGTTTGTAGCCTATTTAAAGGCTTGAAGTTGGCATAAAAAAATATATGGAATACTTTGAGTTTTTGTTAAAATTTTCTCTTGATTCTTTGTAAAGAACTATGTTTTCTTCGAGTTAAAACTTGGAAGATCAACTTGATGACTTTGGTTCTAACCACAAGTTTGGTTATGGTCAATCTTCTTTACTTGATAACTTTGATTCCGTCGACAAAATTTGATTGCGGTCCTAAACCTTAATTCTGCGTTGTTGAAAGTCTCAGGTTCTCAATATTCATGATTCTCATCAAGATGTCATTAAGAAAGGCCTTTCAAGGCAATGATTCCACAAAACATTAACAAGTTGAGGATGCAGAACATTTTTGCATCAAATTTAAGGGAAAGTATTGGAAGATTGTCAACTGATCATCTATTACCTAGTTTATTTAAGTACAACAATATTTCATCTTCTTGATTACAGCAATTTCTTTTAAACAAGAAACGCATTATTATTTCTTTTATTGTATCCATGTTATCTATTTTTTATTGTTTACAAGTTTTGTCGTGATTCAACAAGAGGAAGCAGTTTGTGGGGAATTATCAAAAAGGTTAGAGACGAGTTTGGAAAACAAGGTTTGAACCACCGGTAATAGATCTTTTTTGTCGTTTTAGATGGATCATGGGTGTGTTGACTCAACCCTTGAGAAGGATTTTCTTGAGCTTTTCCTTTTGGATGCAAATAGAAATGCTAAAGTTGGAGACTTGTTGGATGATAGAGAAGGAATATCGCATGAAAGCCTCTGACTGAAAAATTGTGCAGCTTGCTCCTTATTTATTTGGAATCCTGACACAAAGTGGAATTTGATGTTCTAATGAATCTATCATTTGAAATCGAAGTGTGCGTTATCGGTTGTCTTTTATGTTGAACTCTTTGTTTGTGAGTGGATTTCGAATTGGAGGAAGAGTTGGGGAGATCTAAGGCGCCTGAGTAGGATATTTTTCTTAGAGGTTTTTCTTTGCCAAATAGAAGTGTTTCCAATCCTTATATACTGTCTAAATGGCTAGGAGTTTCACATCGGAAGCCTAAAACAATTGGGGTCTCGTGGGCGTTAGAGGCATGTGTATTGTCGCTAATTTAGTGCCTTTGTTTAGCTTGTGTTTCTAAGTGCATGGAATTAACGGAATATGATGATTTTCAAAGATGAACTACTAAATTTTGCTTCATTTGTGCTAAGCTTTTGTCATACCTTTTCGTGGTGGGCGAATGTGAGCAGGAAGTAAATTTCTTGTTCTTTTTTTAAGGAGTTCTAACATTTTTCTGTAAGCTTACTGTCTTATTCTTACACTTGATAAGTCAATGCAAATTTTACTTGCCGAATAAAACAATAGTATTTCACTTGAGGGAAATTACCAATTAAGACCACAAAGTATTAGTATTCTTCAATTCCAACCACAAACTAATGTTTTTTAACAATGTAAACCATAAAGTATCAAATATGTGCCAAATATGATCACGCCAGACGGACGCTAAAAAACAGCGTCCGTCCGGGTACTGTTCACGTGAACAGTACCTGGACGGACGCTAAAAACAGCGTCCGTCCGGTTACTGTGTGATGACTCGGATGTGTAAGTATGTGTACGATGGCTGCACGAAACAGAATCCGAATGGCGGTACGTCTGTGCGGGCGAACCGGAAGGTGACGGGTCGTAAAAAGTGGGTCGTCACAATCCCACATCGCTTGGAGAAGTATGTGGAAATGAAACATATGTAAAGAGACTCTGCCAAGATAGCAAGACACGTTTTGGAGAACAATTGACAACGGATCCTATAAGAACTCCGAAGTTAAAAGTGCTTCGGCGAGAGTGGTACCAGGTTGGGTGACCGACTGGGAAGTCCTCGCCAAACAAAGCCGTGAGGGGAGGATATTGCGCTACGACCCAATTCCCAGAACGGACAATATCTTGCTGGGAAAAGGGGTCGTTATAAATGGTATCAGAGCCTGTACCCAACCGGAAATGTGGCCAACGAGGACGTTGGGCCCCCCGAGGGAGGGTGATTGTGATGACTCGGATGTGTAAGTATGTGTACGATGGCTGCACGAACCGGAATCCGAATGGCAGTACGTCCGCGCGGGCGAACCGGAAGGTGACGGGTCGTAAAAAGGGAGTCGTCACAATCCTACATCGCTTAGGGAAGTATGTGGAAATGAAACATATGTAAAGAGACCCTTCCAAGATAGCAAGACGCATTTTGGAGCACAATTGGCAATGGATCCCATAAGAACTCCGAAGTTAAAAGTGCTTCGACGAGAGTAGTACCAGGTTAGGTGACCGACTGAGAAGTCCTCGCCAAACAAAGCCGTGAGGGGAGGATATTGGGCTACGACCCAATCCCCAGAGCGGACAATATTTTGCTGGGAAAAGGGGTCGTTACATACTGTTCACGTGAACAGTAACCGTTTACGTTTTTTTTCGCTGTTTTATAAATTAACTTTTAAAAAATACTAAACGATATTGGATTTACTTAAAATTTTTATCACATATTCATCACGTTATGAGAAGATAATCAGAAAATTTTCATGATTTTACAATACTTACATGATTTATTATAATTTTTTTACGTATGTTTTATAAAATAATTCACTAAAATTACAATAAATCGTACAAGTGTTAGAAAATCACGAAACTTTTCAGATTATCTTCTCATAACGTGGTGAATATGTGATAAAAATTTTAAATAAATCCAATATCGTTTAGTATGTTTTAAAAATTAATTTATAAAACAGCGAAAAAAAAAACGTAAACTGTTACTGTTCATGCGAACAGTACCCGGATGGATGCTAAAAAACAGAGTCCGTCCTGATACTGTTCACGTGAACAGTAACCATTTGTAATTTTTTTTCGCTGTTTTATAAATTAATTTTTTAAAAATACTAAACGATATTGTATTTACTTAAAATTTTTATCACATATTCACCACGTTATGAGAAGACAATCTGAAAAATTTCGTAATTTTCTAACACTTGTACTATTTATTGTAATTTTAGTGAATTATTTTATAAAACATACGTAAAAAAATTATAATAAATCATGTAAGTACTGTAAAATCACGAAAATTTTCGGATTATCTTCTCATAACGTAGTGAATATGTGATAAAAATTTTAAGTAAATCCAATATCGTTTAGTATTTTTCAAAAATTAATTTATAAAACAGCGAAAAAAAAAACGTAAAAGGTTACTGTTCACGTGAACAGTACCCGGACGGACGCTGTTTTTTAGCGTCCGTCCGGCGTGGTCATATTTGGCACATATTTGATACTTTATGGTTTGCATTGTTAAAAAAATTAGTTTGTGGTTAGAATTGAAGAATACTAATACTTGGTGGTCTTAATTGACAATTTCCTTTCACTTAATTGTGTTGTTAAAAAATCCCTTTGATTTAAAATCAAAACGTCTTGACCTACCCAACATTTCTTATGGATTTATAAACATGCTAGTTTGCAAAATAGATACAAGAGGATAGAAGAACCAAACCAGTTGTCCACCGGAAGAGTGTCCATCTACAGAAAATGTTCCATGAGAACCTCCCCAACCCCATGTAAAAATCCTGCCATCTACGTTAACCATAAATTTAGGTCATTGGATCTAGATTTGTTCAAACACAAAATATAACATCAAATCAGATATTAATGGTATTTTAAAGCCCTATTTATCACAAAAAACATATAATAAATGTATTTCATCTGCACAAAACAAAAGAAAAAAAAAAAGAATTCACCAAGCTCCAGGAACCACAAAAGGAGAGGATTAAAACATTTTAGAACATCCATTCTGCCGGGAACTACCTTGATCATACTTGGAGTGATGCTAAAAAATCTAAGAAACTCAAATTCTGTGCGTTGTCAAAAAACAGAATCTGTGTAATTTGATTTAAGGTTAAAAGCATGTCATTTATTCCTTACCAATCCCCCTCTCGTGTAACGTCAATGGTAATAGGGCTTGAGTAAGGAACTTTTTGATTTTTAAACAAGGGTAAAGACATTCGATGGAGATTAAAACTTAATATCTACGTGACAAAATTTAAGCAAATATAGATATTGAAACAATAATCCATGGTATTGAATTAACTGATCAATCAAACACAACTACGCAGCTTCTCAACAAAAAAAAAAAAAAGGAAATAGAAATGTGGAAAATCCTAATTCTAGCCTCACCTGACAATATTCGTAATTTACATAACATAACTACGTTATAGAAATTAGGAACAATGGGAATGTGATGTGACCGTTCAAGACTTACGAAAGGAGACGAAAGAGGAATTACAATTAAGGCATTATAAGATTATTATTATTAAAAGGGTATTTAGTAATTTAATAATTTATTGTTTCTGATTCTATTAGATTTGTTTCCTAATTAGAAGGAAAGTTAAGATTAGGAGTCTGTTTGTAATTTAATTCTGATTCTATTAGATTTGTTTCCTAATTAGAAGGAAAGTTAAGATTAGGAGTCTGTTTAGGGTTTATTTAAATAGTTTGGTAATCTCCTTTGGGAGGTAGCAAATAGTTAATCAAGTTTTCAGTTTATTCTTAATTTCTTAGCATTAGTCGGGAGAGAGTTGCGCTATAAAATTCGCAGCAAAAACAGGGTCCTATCAATTTGGTATCAGAGCCGTCACGATCTTTGGAGTCCATGGCTCAAGGGAAGAAAATTGAAGCTCTGGAAGAGCAGTTCGGAAAGCTGGACATCGAATTTTCGACAATAAAGGAAACCCTCACGGGACTGGAGAGCCGAATGGATGGAAAACTAGCTTCTATGGAACAACTTCTGATTTCGCTCGCTGAGAAGCAAAACAGCCCATTTGTGAAGGCGCCAATACCACACCCATCGGCGATAACCACTGCCGCATCAGACGCAACAACAACAGTGGCAATAGCAGCGACGGGAGTGCAGCAGGGGACTCAAGGAATATGTTCACAAGTGTTGGGACCGCAGGGATCGATCCCAACAAATTCAGACTTGCTGTGGCGACCTATGTGGATAGAGTCGAACGGAATCAACCCAACAGGGGAGGCGACTCGTGCAGGAGGAAACCTGGGTGGCCCGATGCCCTGGAGCGCCGTTCCACCAGCTTGGCCTGGAGCTGGACAGCAGGGACAGAACCTTGTCTCGCCGTGGTCGGAAAGCATAGGGTGGAGACAAACCCAACCGACAGCGTCGCCAGGACAACGCCAAGATTTCGGAAATTCTGGTTCGATGGTAGGGAATGGACAATTGCCAGTGAATGAGACAACATCACAACCCACATTCAACTTTACTGGACCTGGGCCATACGGGACCAACATGAGTGGTGAACAGGGGAATTTTTGGCCTGAGATGATGGACAGGGATCCTGGTCGATTTTTTTCGATGATGGGTAGCGGCAGGGCTGCGGCAGGGATAGAAAGTCGCATTTGTAAATTAAAGATGCCCATCTTTGAGGGCAATGATGCACATGACTGGGTGTACAGGGCGGAGCGCTATTTCACAGTCACCGGATTAAACAAAGCAGAACAACTCATAGCAGCCGAAATTTGTTTGGAAGGCAGGGCTTTAGCTTGGTTCCGATGGCATGAACAGCGTAATCCACTACGATCATGGGGGGAATTTAAGGAGTGTTTATTGGAACGTTTAATTCAAGACGGTAGCCCGAGCGAGCAGTTTTTTGGCATCACCCAAACAGGGTCAGTGATGGATTACCGCGACCGATTTAAGCTGCTATCGAGTCAAATGCAAGGGTACTCGGACGCGGATTTAACAGCAAATTTTCTTAAGGGATTAAAACCCGATCTTAGAGCGGCGGTGCGTACACTTAATCAACGTAGCCTTGCGAACGCTATGGTTATGGCACAATTGGTGGAAGACCAAAAGCAGGTCGAAGAGGCTGGACAAGGATCTTGGAATCTGGTATCTTGGAATTCATCCATGGGCCATGTTCCCTCTCAAAAATCAGCCACCGAGGAGTCGGGAAGAAGTCATTGTTCGAGGGCAGCAAGATACTCGGCCAAAACGACTTACCGAATCTGACTATCAAAACAAACGCACCAAGGGATTATGTTTCAGGTGTGACGAGCGATTTTTTCCAGGACATAAATGTAAGGATCCGACGCTGAAAGTCCTATTGGTAAGTGATGGGGAGGAACTACTCCAAGAATCAAAAATCTCAGACGAAGAACATCTTCACCTAGATTAAGTCAAAGTCCCAGATTTCAACCTTGAGGACAAGGTTGCTCGTTGGGCGGGAAGTAATGATGTGACTGTTCAAAACTTACGAAATGAGGCGAAAGAGGAATTACAATTAAGGCATTATAAGATTATTATTATTATTATTATTAAAAAGGTATTTAGTAATTTAATAATTTATTGTTTCTGATTCTATTAGATTTGTTTCCTAATTAGAAGGAAATTTAAGATTAGGAGTCTGTTTAGGGTTTATTTAAATAGCTTGGTAATCTCCTTTGGGAGGTAGCGAATAATTAATCAAGTTTTCAGTTTATTCTTAATTTCTTAGTATTAGTCGGGAGAGAGTTGCGCTCTAAAATTCGCAGCAAAAACAGGGTCCTATCAGAATGCTAATTCACGGTGATCCAATTAGGAAGTTTTTAATCAAGTAAAGATTATTTCAAATAGATTCATATTGATTTGATAGTTCCACCACTCCTCAATAACATTCTCGGCTACCTCCCCTAACTCATCTTTCTCCTAGATCCTCATTTTTACCCACCAGAAAATGGGCATGAAATGAAGCCTTACATTTATGTGTGTGTAGGGTTATTTGGAACAAAACAAAGTCCTCAGTAAAATTTTATAATAACAAAATTTAAATTGGAATAAAACTTAAATAAATAATTCTATTAGTATCAACAATAAATTTCTTTTAGTCTCAAGAAACCTTACTTGAGATTGCTGCAGTATGTTTCCAACCACATGATATCTGAAAATGCACATTTGTCAAAGTCATTGAAAGAAACCCTTGAAAAGTGAACTGCAGTTTATTTTCTGTAAGAAGTGTACTACTAGCACTGTGTTTGGAGCATGAACAGATAGCACAAAGCTTATAAGATGCTGATCACAAAATTTAAGATATCACAACACTGAAAGTTGAACAATTTTACTTTGCGGTTGCCCATGCATTATGCTTGAGAAGGTTTCATTTCAACTCTCAACTATAAATGTGAAGAAAATGACTAGCTAGTCAAATCTAAAGCTACATAAATTGTTTTTCTAATTTTAATACTATTTAGGAAGAGAAAAATGTTTCCATACCTTAATTTAATTACAAATCTAATATAGAAAAACTAACCTACTATATATCTACTTAGTTAGAAAACCATTTAAATTTAACAATATTAGGAAATAATTCAACATAAATGAATATAGTTAACCATTTTAAACTAGGAAATAAATCAAATATAAGTATAACAGTTACAGATGTTACGACAAATTAAGGACCAAGAATCTATCAACGCTCCCTCTCAAGATGTTCTCAAGATGTATGGAAACAATGTCCATGCCCAACTTGCTAGTAATATTCTGAAAAGAACTATGCACGCTTAACAAGAAAAACTAGAACCATCATGGCTTTTGATCAAGATATTGCACTTGAGACATGAGAACTCTGTACTGAATTGTACTGAATAAGCATATGTGGGTGAGAAGGAATTGTACTATATTAAAGCAAATAAGTATTTGTTTATGGTAACTTCGCCGTATACAAACCTTGGTAACGGAAGACTTCAACAAACAACCATCAACCCTTTCTGGTAAATAAAGGGCGTCTGTAGACCTAACAATAAAATGCTATATTAACTAAAGATCAAAGTAACTCATTCTTCTGATAGGAGACTCAAAATTCAAGAAATATATACCCGTTGCCAAGACAACCGTTTTCATTTGAGCCCCAACTAAATAACTCTCCAGAACCTATGAAAACAAGTTAAGAAGTTTGTTACACATTTTCATTCACAAGGCACCAACTTGAAAAAAAAATGCATATCTTTTGCACTTCGAGAAAATAATGTTGCTCCCCAGTGTCAACCCAAAAACATTGAAGGAAATGTGATAAGATCCCGAATTGAATATATTATTGAGAAGACATTATGTAGAAAAGTGAAAATATTTGAAGATAAATTATTGTTCGTTCCCCATTCATTCATAAGGTTTACAAATTTAAACACAACTATAAATGTAAATAAAAAAACTAAACTAATTAAATCCCTTTAATTTTGGTTCCTAATTTAGTACAATACAAATCCCCTTAAATTAGGAAAATATCAATCATACTATTCACACTTTTTAACAAAAGCTTAGCAATTTTATTTAAATCTAATAAGAAATCAATGTTCTAAGCAAATCTCAGATATCCTAGCTATATTCAAATTATAAAATCACATCTCCTAATTAAAATTCAAATTGTATCATATCTATAACTATAATTATTTAAGAGATATAACTAATAGATATTGAAAAGACTAAAGTTTCATTAAATATGATTGGAGTTTCATCCATTGATGTGGACCATAAAACTGGAAGCTATGTTCACCAGGTAGTAATGAAGTTCTCTTGCTGCACACTGAATGGCTTGAGAGTCCTAAAGCTCTACCCCTATTTGGCAAAAAAAAGAGTTTTGAAGAGGTATATACTAAAAGTTACCCCTAGCCATTTTGGTTGAGTATGACATGCGCCAACCTAACATATAGTACTAATAACTAAACAAAAAAGACTTTGAAAATGACAATATAATAATTTTACTTGTCACAACGCATGTGTGATAACCACCACATGCAACTTCTTGTGAATAAGGTAACTCCCTAACCATGGATAGCATTTTCCTATTTGCATCACCAAAGCCCTAGATCGAAAGTCAAATAATTGTTAAGATTCAGCAGTACTTGTAAAGATCAATACTATATAACTCAAACTTAGAGTTATAAAAAGAGATTTTTTATGAACTCACCACCTTATCTGTTACTCTTTCCCCAAGTATATACACAACACCATTAGCTGTAAATTTGTCCAAGATAAAAATTTAATAAAGTTGGATATGCAGCACAACAAACATTAATTTACTATAAGGTACCAGAAGAAAATACCATCTATGAATGCTGAATGCAGCAATCCTGCAGCAACACTTTTGACCTAAGTAGTAAGCAAAATCAACAAAACATAGAAAATATAATTATTCATATGCCAACCGTAATAACCCATGGCAGTTCAACATGTATTAAATACCTTGATACCCTCGAGCTCCTTCACAAGCCTTGGTATGTACTCGCTACAACAAAGGGCTTTGGTCAGAAGGAAAAAACACCATAGAAGAAAGAAAACTTCTAGTAGATATCCACAGTGTGATAAGAAGTAAGTTTTAAATAGATTTGGCACTACTTGACTAGAGTCTTTATGCAGTAAATTATGTATATAAAATATTCAATGGAAGTACTACAAGACTGAACAAGAAAAAAAAAATACTCTTAAAAAGACCGAAAAATTTACGGGAGGAAACACTATTTTAGCCTTTTCTCCCAACAAAAATGATGGTCACAAAAAAAAAAAAAGTTAGGGAAAGACTTAACATAAACAATGGAGTCAGATAAATAAATGTAGTGTTTCAATTTTCGAGGATATTTCGTATTTTCTTTGGATTTTAAATAATTTTGTTGACATTTTCATTAACAAGATTTCATGAATTATTTTGTTAAATGTATGAATTTTTATTGACTTTGCATTTATGTCGATTTTTGACCAAGCGATATAATGTTTAAATTTTGGTTTTAAAAGTTTTTGGCATTTAATGATTTCATTCAAAGGCTTTCAATATTTTGAAATTAGGGTTTTCAACGCTCAATTTTAAACGTAATTTGATAAATCAATTTAGAAAAAATTTTAGAGTTTTCAAATTGAAAAAAATGAATTTTAAGAATTTTGAGCGTTAGAAAAATGCTCTTAATTGAGACTATAATCGCCTACAAAACATTCAACCGCTACAAAACCCAAGATCACAAGACTGTATCAACAACACAACAAAAGAGGGTGATAATTTGTGTTTTCCTCTATAACACCTCTATTAAAACAAACAAAGACACATCGCATAAAGTCGTCAAAGGAAAGGAAAAATTCATGAGAGTTTAAGATGTGTGAAGAGCACTCAACTAACTGAAGTCTTGGCTTTGCACTTCTTTTACCACTTGGTGGACTTTAAAAAGACATCAATACTGATCAACTAAAGTAAAGAAAGTAATCAAAATGAACTTAAATTAAACTAAATTCTTCAACAACTATAAAAGCTCACCAATTCAAGGCCTTGCAATCAGTAGCATAATTTCAAGTACAGGCTTGCCAACCCCATTAATATGACATGGCAAAGAATGAGTATAAGATAAAAGAGGAATCCAGGACATATCCTAGTACGAGGGATCCGTCTAATCCTAAACTCCCTAATCACTGTCAGACAAGCAATATATCCATGCCAATCTAGAGCTATTACCAATGATAAAATTGCACGAAATTGGCTACTAATATTAATATCAATTTATTGCAGAGTTGGTGCTCAGATCACTCTAGAGTGTACGGCCAATAAATTTAGTAGTATTTATTGTAATATTATAAAAATACATATATTGTACATGGCATATAAATCAAAAGCAAAAATGTCATGATACATTTCGAAGTTTTAGTGTATATCCCATAAATGATTTAGATGATATCCAAAATTATGGTTTGTTTCATAAGTTTTTTTTTAGGGTATTTATTTGTTCATTTTTACTTCATTAGTTTTTGTACCTACAAAATTGTAAACTCTATTACGATATAGAACTTAATCATTCTGACACTATTGAGTTTTCCAACAAAAGTTTCAAATGACAATTAAAAAATTTTAGAAATAAACTTCTAATCATAGTTGAAATCTCATATTTTAAACTCGTGAAGACTAAAAATTCAACACTTAAATCTATACCTATAAGAAAAGGTAGGAAAAAATAAAACTCTTACATTTACATCAAAATTAGAACTCAGAGTCCACTTAAGCGATTGTTACCATTTTATATTATAAATAAAATTTCAAGAAAAATGCAAAGGAAGGAGTGTGATCAGTAATTGATTAAGATCAGAATTACTTGAGATCAACCTGGAGCTCTTCAAGAACCCAAAAAAAGTAGGGTCGTGACCATGACCAAGTCTTCCAGATCCTCCCTCTCCCCAACTTAAGACCTCACCTTTATCTGGCAAAGAACACCTAAACCACTAAGTTAAAAAAAAAAAGAATAATAATTTGAACATTAATCATTTAAAAATCAATGAATGATTAAATACCGTACGTTGAGGGAATCTGCTTTCATACCAGTAACAGCCACTGAGTGCTCTGAACCCAATGCTGTCATCTTAATGTTAATTCCAGTCAAAGACTCTACTCTCGTAGAGACAGGTATTGCTTTTGCTGCTCCTAAAAGCCAGTAAAAGTTGAAATTGGAAGTGGGAAAGAAATTTTTTTCAATTATATTATTGAGTTAAATTGACTTCTAGCTATTTAAGAAAATATAAAGATACAAAGATACAAGGAAAGAGGAAACGACTACCTATAATTATTCTAATTTTGATGTCATGAAATCCCTCATTTATCCTAACATTAAGTGAATATGTGCACTAATATTTAGATGGAATAAATGAAAAGTGAATCTCTTTAAAATAATTAACAAAAACAAAATGGATTCACTAAAAACAAAAAAAATGGTCTGATTGTTACTTTTTCCAAGGCCAAGCTGTCCACTTGAATTCTGACCCCACATGTAAAGTTCTCCATCCACTGAAATCAACACACATATTCAAGGAAATGAAGCCAGAGAAACACCGATAAACTACATGATGAGCCTCCTATAAAATTTACGTACAAAAGAAGACTCTTAAGTTGAGAAGTTGTAAAACAGTTGGTAGTAATTGTCAAATGGGGGGCATTTTTTAGTCAGTTTTCAGTTTGGGGGGATATAAGTAGGTTGTACAGAAAGGGTCCGCTTAAAAAAAAAAAGATAGATTGGGCTCTTTGAAGATTGGGAGAGCAGCCTGTACACTCTTAAAATCCAGTGTAGTTGTAGCGATTGTTTTCTGTTGAATAACAGAAGCAGCAAGAGGAAACTCTATTCATATAAGAATTTGTACTGAATTCTTATCACTTCATCAAAACACTCCCAATTTTTAACAAGATGCCTCCCAATGTTGACAGAAGCTATTTTGATAGGAATATCTCTTATATCATTCAACAAAATGAAGATTAACGTAATAACAATATTTAGCAAAAATTAGAAGTAATTGCTTAAGAAGATGTCCTTTCAAGATCTTATACATTTTCTCTTGATCATGGTAAGACTGTTGTTTGTGTTATTCCTTTCTGTACCAATTTGAAATTTGTACTCAAAAAAATATATCAAAGATTTAATACGGAATTTTAATAATGGACTTTTTTATACACTAATATAATATTACGTAAATGTCTGATTAGATAATCATTGTACCTTAATCAGAACATCGTTTAAAAACGACATAAAAAAAAGCTACTCAAAAGAGGGAGGTATAAAACAAGACTTGAGATACGCTTGTGCATCGAAACTCGCACCCTTCCAAGGAATAAATATTTAACAAGAAAAAAATTTTACGAAGAAATAAAAGATTGGTGCTTTGGTATTTTTAACTCAAGTAAAGGAATTCAAAAAAGGTCGAAAACTTTCCTCTAGATCAATAACTCTTCCCAACTATTGTCTAGTGCTTAAATATTCGTATTAATCATGATATGCATCCATGAAGTCCTTTAATGATTACTTGACCGTGCCCTATATTGGAATTAGAATAAGAAACACCGGGAATTTTTAACTCAACATTTTATGATTCCCATAATTGGATATGCTGCCTAATATCCTTTAACTTTGAATGACCGAGCTCCATCAATGATTTTTTCCACCATCTAATTGTTAGAAGTTCACATGCAATTTACATGGATTTATTAAAGAATCTAAGAATTGAAATTAAATGCAACACTTTTATTCATGAAAACAATTCAACTGAGCAAATCCAACAACAAAACGTAAAACATGATAGAAAACGCCACAATTCCGTTAGTACAGCCTGGAAAACCACCATGAGTCACACTTGGAAAACTACTGCTATATTCTAATGATATCAACCGGAGATACTCATAATCATGCCTTCAACCCCCTCCTCTTTTTAATCTCCCGCACACTTCCCCTAAATATGTCTCTACTATACTACCAACTATAACATAATACCAAAATTGCCAAACTAAAAGCCCCTCGTACATAAACATATTTAGGGGTCTGCTCCTCCTCCAAAAACTGCATCAGAATTCAAATGAAATTATTGCCATCACCTTCCCCCTCTCTCTCTACTTTTATTGATTTTTCATGCAAAAATTTGAGGGTGTGTTCTCCATTCCACAATCGCACTAGAATTCAAATGAAATTATTTGCCTTCACGACGAGGACAAAATACAGAAACATATTAGAAAACTTCATTCATTTTATTAATAAAGTTCTACAAACGAAATCCAACAAACAAACTATCACCCACGGCAAAATAAACACTCAAATCCAACAACAAAACGTAAAACATGATAGAAAACGCCACAATTCCGTTAGTACAGCCTGGAAAACCACCATGAGTCACACTTGGAAAACTACTGCTATATTCTAATGATATCAACCGGAGATACTCATAATCATGCCTTCAACCCCCTCCTCTTTTTAATCTCCCGCACACTTCCCCTAAATATGTCTCTACTATACTACCAACTATAACATAATACCAAAATTGCCAAACTAAAAGCCCCTCGTACATAAACATATTCTTCTTTCTCCTTATTTCACTCTCAACATTTTTCTACCTTTTAAAATCGACCTTGTTTTCAAGTGGGCCTCTATTTTTTAGGATCTATCCTTTTAGCATTGTTCTTTCTAATTACAGAGAAATTGCTTTAAATTGAATATTCATCTTAAGAAAAGTTCTTCTCCTCTCTTATTTGTATTTTTTTTTTTTTTAATATAATTCGTTTTAAAAAAAAAAATCACCAACCCTTCACGCAAATTACACAAAAATTGATTAGTGTTCAACAATTTTTTTCTTGCCGTCCATCAATCATTATAGAACACTCATAATTTCCCCAAATAGTTCAGTAGTTGGATTTTATTTAGCTGTCCAAACTTTTTTGTTGTATAGGTTGCCGAACTTTATGATAATTTGGGACCTCGATAGATCAAGATTCCCAATAGCTTCGATCAAGGTTCCAAGTTGACGACATTGAAAAAGTTTTCAACATCATACATCCACCTCCCACCTCGCAACTGGATACAAGCTCATTCCAGCAACATCTTTTGCACAGATCTTTCTTGTTGATTTTTGTTTACTTTCCTTTCAATTTTGAGCTTTCCACAATGACATCACAGTTTCTTGCAAAACATTACATCTATAGGTCTTTTCACTCAGATATGTTAACATCAATTTGGAAATAATTAGGTGTCATGATCATTTTTTATTTTCATTCGACACTTCATCTAATTTCTTCTCTGACATGACATGGATACTTTGCACACACAATAAAATTGTTATAGCCTCAAGGTGTTTCTTAACCTAGTAAAGATCTCTATTTGTCACTTTATCACAAATAATACACTTGAACTCTACTACGTTTTGAAACATGTTGTAAACATTGAATGACTTATAGAATCCTAGATAATAGACTATACTACATAGAACGTACACTATTTCATGCATATTAAAATATGTATATATCGGTGCAAACCTGTGATAGCACATGAATGATTATAACCAGCTGATATTTGCAATATTTCTTTTTGAAGTCCAGGAACCTCGACTGGCTCCTAAAACAAAATAGAGATAAATGATTTGCACCCATAAACTTTAATTTTAAGTAAGAAAAATACCATAAATTATTAATGGCATACGAGGGAGAATTTTTTGTCAAATGATATGCCAAGCTGTCCGAAGTTATTGAGGCCCGTAGCATAAACACGCCCAGTCTCTGACAAAGGAGAAGAATAATGTATGAGCTTCTTCAGACAAGATTTATTTCATCAACTTTAACTGAACATGGGCTCTTTCAAATACTAAGTGAGGAAACATATGCAAATTCTGCTCTTTGTTCGTTAGATTGTTGATACAAAGAACAAAGAGCTCTAACATAATAAAGACACCATGTTCAACTAGTAGCTCTTGGATATTCCCCTCAATAACTCTCATGATCGAGCCCACTCAAGTTCAGCAGAGAGTTTATCTAGTCTTTAATTTCAGAGTCATACGAAATTAGTTGACGTGACAAAAAACTCACCAAAACACCCAGAAACAAAAAAAAAAAAAAAATAGCAACACTGAGGGAGACATTTTAGAAAAGATATCAAAAAAGAGGCGTCCTAGGGCGTAAAACCATTTTTTATCTGTATAATTCGAACATAGTTTTCTTCTAATATAGATTTCGGATTACTAATGAACAAATTCAAAAATAATAAGATGGCTAATACTTAAAGAAGATAGAAAACGACTTTACCTTTAAAGAAGATGAGTAATTTTCTATCCTAATAAAAATTCAGTAATTCTATTAGGAAATCCAAAAAAAAAACTATTGTGAAATCGATGTCAACACAATATTTTCATTTCTGTGAGTGAATAGAGATTTAAATTTTGAAAGAGGGAAAGAAAACCTGTCAAAAAAAGGGTGTGAGCACCACCACAAGCAACCGCACGGACATTTTCGCGGTCAAACGCTGAGCATACCACAGGCTTCCACTGTGATTCAAAGCTGCCGAGGCCCAATCTGCCGTAATCGCCGTTTCCCCACAGGGCCACCACCCTTCTGTCAGCCTCGGTAGACATCCACCTTCTGCTTCCCCGTACCCCCAAATTCAACCTCGTCGTAAGAGTCAAGAAACTTCTTCCCCTCCACATAATTTGAGGTCTTCTTTTATACTAATGAGAGGATCAAATGAAAACCAAATTTCGAGATACTATTTCCCGATCACCGCTAACTAGATCAGGACATTATCTCCCACAGATTGTCGTTCTTCTTTCTGTTTCTCTTCTTGTTGTTTATGGTAGTGATCAAGGACTTAAGAGTAGCCGAAAACGTTTGAGAAACTCTAGACAGCGTTCGTGGTCATCGAAGGGCCACATGGCGGGAGACAACAGCCGAGAGTTCATAGGTTTTCATGGTAGCAGCACGGGTGGCACCGCCCGGTTCGGTTCTATCCCGGAACGGAACCGTGAAATATGGGTTCCGGATCCAGAACCGAACCGTGAAATATGGTTCGGTTCCGAATTAAATATATTTGTTTTTTTATAATTTTAAAATAATTATAAATATACCTCACAAACTGCCATTTGCAGATGTTTCTCTTCTCCGTTCGGCGTCTTCTTCTTTGCAGCCTATTCTGCCGATTTCTTTCTTTTTTGGCTTCTTCTTATCTTGTGAAGGTGAAGAGAGAAAGTGTTTGAGAGAGAGAGAGAAGAGTGCAGGTGGGGTTGCAGCTTCGTATGCAAATTGATGGCGATAGGTCGTAGTTTGGCAGCGTTGTAATAAAAAGGACTTTTTTTACACTTTGATCCATACAGCCTAGCTCTCTTTCTTTAAGCACTTTGCAGCCTAGGTTAGAACCCTCTTCGTTAGAGCACCTCCAACGGAATTGCTTGTCAGACAGCAACCATCGTTGCTCTCCTGAGGAGAGCAACGATGGTTGCTCAAGGGTTGCTTTTTTAAGCAACCCTTGAGCCACATTAAAATTAATTTTTTAATAAATTTTATTTATTTGTTTATTTAATATTATATGTAAAAAAAAATTAATATTGAAATTAATATAAAATTATTTTATAAGCAACGGATTAGGGGTGCTATAATTGAAGTTCAAGATTGCTTGAGGTTGCTTAAGAGATAAGGTGGAAGAGAGAGAATGTAATTTATTTAAATAATATTATGAATAATATTAATTTATTTTATAACAACTCCAACGGGTTGCTACCGTTGGAGTTGCTCTTAGAAATGTTCTGCAGGACTGAGGAGAAGAGTATGGCAGACGACGCCGCGATGCGATAGTCGCCACTCAAGCAGGGTAAAATTGACTTATGGATCGGGCCAGGGTGCTGGGTTGGCAGTGATGGGCTGGGTTTCGAGCCATAATTTCAAGTCGGATAAACCTGTTTCACCGTATTGACCCACGGGTCGATTCTCTCGGTTTAATTGTTTTTCTTTTACCCCGAAACCATGGACCGCGGTTCTCTCGGTTTAATTGTTTTTCTTTTACCCCGAAACCATGGACCGCGGTACTAGGAGTCTCATAACTGTGACCGGCTTTGAGAATATAGAGAACCAACCCGAAATCTGACCGAAACGAACGGTTCAATGCAATTCCTCGATTCTAAGTCCATTCTGCCCACTCCTCGCTAGTAGGTATCTAAATGAAAAATTAAAGGGAAACTATTGATTTTAACCATGTATTATACCCGTAATTTCATGTAGCCCTTTATACTAAAATAAAAGGCAAATGATTCTGTTATCGGCTTTGACATTTTTCAACACCCACATTAAGTGTATTGAGTTTAATTTTATAAAAAAATATCAAATAATATTGGATTTACTTGAAATTTGTACTACATGTTCACAACATCATAGAAAGATAATCTGAAAATTTTCATGATTTTCTAACACTTGTATGATTTATTATAATTATTTTATAAAATAAATAAATAAAATTACAATAAATTGTACAAATGTTAACAAATAACGAAAAATTTCAGATTATCTTCTCATGATGTGATGAATATGTGGTAAATTTTTCAAGTAAATTCAATATTATTTGGTATTTATGTAAAATTAATTTATAAAGGGAAGAAGGAAGTGAGATTATTGTAATTTTATTTATTTATTTTATAACATAATTATAATAAATCATACAAGTTGTGACGACTCCTCTTTCAACGACCACTGTGAGGACCACCCATTCTCCGCGGATCCTGGGGCTGACCTGGGCCGGAGGTGGGTAAAGCTCCGCGGATCCTGGGGCTGACCTGGGCCGGAGGGTTCTATCTTTGAAAGAGGGGCCGTTACGAACCCACATCGCTTGGGGAAGTACATGGAAATGAAACATATGTAAGAGATCCCTCCCAACATAGCAAGACGCGTTTTGGAGCTCAATTGACAACGGATCCCATAAGAACTCCGAAGTTAAGTGGGCTTCGGCGAGAGTAATTCCAGGTTGGGTGACCTTGCGGGAAGTGCTCTCGCCAAACAAAGCCGTGAGGGGAGGATATTGGGCTGCGGCCCAATCCCCGGAGCGGACAATATCTTGCTGGGAACGGGGTCGTTACAAATGGTATCAGAGCCTGTACCCAACCGGAAATGTGGCCAACGAGGACGTTGGGCCCCCAAGGGGGGGTGATTGTGACGACTCCTCTTTCAACGACCACTGTGAGGACCACCCATTCTCCGCGGATCCTGGGGCTGACCTGGGCCGGAGGGTTCTATCTTTGAAAGAGGGGCCGTTACGAACCCACTTCGCTTGGGGAAGTACATGGAAATGAAACATATGTAAGAGATCCCTCCCAACATAGCAAGACGCGTTTTGGAGCTCAATTGACAACGGATCCCATAAGAACTCCGAAGTTAAGTGGGCTTCGGCGAGAGTAATTCCAGGTTGGGTGACCTTGCGGGAAGTGCTCTCGCCAAACAAAGCCGTGAGGGGAGGATATTGGGCTACGGCCCAATCCCCGGAGCGGACAATATCTTGCTGGGAACGGGGTCGTTACACAAGTGTTAGAAAATCATGAATCTTTTCAGGTTATCTTTCAATGATATGGTGAACATGTGGTAAAATGTTCAAGTAAATCCAATGTCGTTTGATTTTTTTATAAAATTAAAGTCAATGTACTTAACGTGAGTGTTGAAAAAAGTCAAAACCGATAACAGAATCATAGTACGAGGTTCGATTTGTCTATTTTTTTAGTATAAGGGCTACCTGAAATTACGGGTATAGTACAGGATTAAAATTGATAGTTTTTCAAAATTAAAATAGAAAAATTTGGAAATACAAATAAGTATACTCACGTTAGGAAATTGTTGATAAGGTGCCTTATATGTCAAATTGGCCAGCTAGCGGCCATTTTTGGTTGAGCTTACCTCGAGTCCATTTGACAGGCGGAGCTAACTATCTTTCTAGGCTCAAGAACTCGCCTGACCCTGTTTTAGGAAGGCTCACCAAATAATTGACTCGCGGGTCAGCTAGTTGAGCCCGCCAAGACCAACCCAACTTTGTTCATCTTTCCAACGTGAAATAAAAATACCTCAACCTTTTTTTTTTCTTTTTCTTCGACAATAACCAATCTACAAATATTATATTTATATTTGAAATTTTAAAGTATTAATTTTTATTTTTACTATTATTTATATATTTAATTATCTAATTATTACACATTTTATGAAAAACTCAATTTTAATTTTTCCAGTCACAGCCTCAATCTAGAAGATTTCAACAGTTGGTGGCATTAATTGGAAAAGTCTCCAATTGCTACTGTAGTTTTTTTCTCTCTTGTTTTTCAAGAAAGGTGTGTTGAAGCCTCTCTATAAATAGAGGCTTCAGTATATGGTTTCATCCATTCCCAAAACAAAAAATCCCAAGTAGAGGAAGAGTAGAGAGAGGTTTGAGAGTTTTTTGTTCATTTGGAAATTAAATTAGATTTTTCTCTCAAATACATCCTGTGATACCCAAAAGTGGTATCAGAGCGAGGTTGATGTGGCATTGGCCATTGTACGAGCTTGGTTGGAAAAATTGAGTTTTTCTTGAAACTTTCCAAAATATTTTTCTGATTATACTAGGAGGTAGCTCTCGCTCCCACGAGTATGTACGTTTTTTCGGATCGAAAAACGGACATCAAACGAGCTCTTTAAGATTTTTCAAAAAATTTGGTTGAGGAAGACGAAGTACAGTCATCAGCCCATCATCACCACCTCAGCGCCCAGTCAATGTCACGTGTCGCCAAGTCAGCTGCAATTTTTTGCAAATTGCATTTTAGTCCCTACACTTTCTGAAATTTTCAAATCGGTCCCTAATTTTTTTTAAAGGTACAGATTGGCCCCTAAACGTTTTAAAATTTTTAGTTTGACCCCATAAATTTTTAAAAATTGAATTTGTGACCCCGAAGTGTCTATTCCACCATTTTCGGCCATTCCGAACGCAACGATGGACTCTATTTTGTCAGATTCAGCTCCTATTTCTATAAATAAATTTTTGTAAGGTGAAAAATGACCATAGAAGAGTCAACATCATCTTCCGGAGCTATGATTATGCTCACTGCCACAAACTACACGCTGTGAAAACCCCGGATGGAAGATCTCCTTAGCTATAAAGATTTGTTCGATCCCGTAGAATTGAAGGGTGAAATACCTGATCCAGCCAAAGCGTCAGAATGGAAGAAATTAAACTAGAAATCTATTGGTCAAATCCGACAATGGATTGATCATAGTGTCTTCCACCATGTTGCACAGGAAACAGACGCATGTGCTTTCTAGAAGAAGCTGGAGAACATGTACCATGCCAAGACCGCTCGGAATAAAGCCCTGTTGATGAGGCGATTAGTCAATATGAAGTTCAAAAGTGGAACTTCTGTTGCCGAGCATACCAGTGAGTACCAGAGTCTGGTAAACTAGTTATCGTCTGTAGAGATGCCGCTTGGAGATGAGATACAAGCACTCCTACTTCTCAGTTCACTTCCTAATAGCTGGGAAACACTTGTAGTTTCTCTCAGCAACTCGGCTCCAGATGGCAAACTTACCATGTCCATGGTTAAGGATGCCTTATTCAACGAGGAAGCCAGGAGAAAGGACATGGGCATAGACAAGACTCATGCCCTTGTCTCAGAGCACCGAGGAAGACAAACAGGGAAAATAACAAAGGAGTAATAGAGGCAAATGGAGAGGCAGAACCAAGAGCAGGGACAGATCCACCGATAGCAGAAAACCTTTATATAAATGTCATCACTGTGGAATAGAGGGTCATATGAAGAAGAATTGCTACAAATGGCTAGAGGAGCAAGGCCAGAGCAATTCCCAGTCGAAGAACAAGGGTGGAGAAATGCTAGTCATTATTCTTGGAGATGTAGCGTTCTGTTCAACCCATAATGAGACATGCCTTCACATCTCAAGAGAAGACACGAAATGAGTGGTAGATACTGTAGTGTCCTACCACGTGACTCCGCACAAGGACTACTTCACAACATATAAAATCGGTAACTTTGGAGCAGTGAAGATGGGAAATTCCAGTTCCTCTGGGATTCTATGAATAAGTGATATCTAGATTAAGACAAGTGTTGGGAGTACAATCACTTTGAAAGATGTCTGACATGTGCCAGATCTTCGACTTAATCTTTTTTCTAGAATAGCCCTTGACAAACAGGACTATGATAATCATTTCAGCAACGGCACATGGAAGATGTCAAAGGGCGCTCTGATAGTTGCTCGAGGACATATTTGTGGTACGCTGCACAAGACTCATGTGAAGATATGTACAGACAGCCTCAACGTAGCATAGAAGGAAGGTTCTCAAAATTTGTGACACCAGAGACTCGGTCACATGAGTGAAAAAGGGTTGTCTACCCTAATAAAGAAGGAGTTTATCACTGTTGAAAAAGATGTTGCGCTAGATCCTTGCAATCATTGTCTACTTGGCAAGCAGCACAGAGTTTCATTTAATTCATCTTCCACAAGAAGATCAGAGTTACTCAGTCTGGTACACTCTGACGTTTGCGGTCCCCTGGAGGTTGAATCATTAGGTGGAAACAGATATTTTCTGACATTCATTGATGATGCTTCTCGAAAGGTGTGAGTTTATTTTCTGAAGATGAAGGACCAGGTGTTTGAATACTTCAAAATATTTCATGTCATGGCAAAACGTGAAACTGGGAAGAAGTTGAAGTGTCTCCGGTCAGATAATGGAGGCGAATACACTTTCAAGGTGTTCGATGCGTATTGAAAAACATACGACATTCGACATGAAAAGACAGTCCCTCACACCCCTCAGCACAACGGTGTAGCTGAAAAAATGAACCGGACAATCATGGAACGTGTTCGGAGTATGCTCAGTATGGCTAAGCTGCCTAAGCCATTCTGGGGAGAAGCAGTCATAGCTGCCTGTTATCTAATCAATAGATCACCATCAGTACCACTGAATTTTGAAGTTCCAGAGAAACTATGGTCTAGAAAGAATCCATCATACTCTCACTTAAAAGTATTTGGATGTTTAGCATACGCACATGTATCCAAAGGGCTCAGACAGAAGCTCGATGCAAGGACCACTCCATGCATTTTCATTGCCTATGGAGATGAAGAATTTGGATACAGATTATGGGATCCAAATGAGAAAAATGTGATCAGAAGTAGGGACGTTGTGTTCCATGAAAGCCAGACAATAGAAGACATTGAAAAGCCCACAATGTCTCAAGAGTCAATGGTCAAAACTCAGATGCAGCACTAAAAACCATTCGAGAGAGACGCTGACATAGTGCCAGAAGACATCCCAGAAGCAGAAGATGAGGAAGAAGGTTGTTGAGTAGAGGGAGCCACAACCCGCTCCGCCAGATGTTCCAGAACCATCACAAGGCCTAAATGATGGTGAATCTCCTCAGACTATTCCAGAAGTTCGTAGGTCTGAACGAGGACGGATTCCATCTAGAAGATATATAGAATCCGAGTACCTTTTGCTTACTGAAGATGGAGAACCGGAGAGTTTTCAAGAAGCAGTATCTCATAAGAATACAGAAAAATGGTTGTTAGCAATGAAGGATGAAATGGAATCCCTGCAGAAGAATCATACTTATGAGATCGTAGAACTTCCAAAAGGGAAGAAGAAACTTAGAAACAAATGGGTGTTCAAGCTGAAGAAAGATGGCTGCAGAAAAGTGGTGAAATACAAAGCATGATTGGTAGTCAAAGAATTCCAACAGAAGAAGGGAATTGACTTTGATGAGATTTTTTCACCAGTAGTCAAGATGACGTCAATTTGAGTTATACTTGGCTTGGTAGCAAGTATGAACTTGGAGCCTGAACAGATGGACGTGAAGACAGCTTTTCTTCACAGAGATCTAAAAGAAGAAATCTATATGGTGCAGCCAGAAGGTTTTGAGGTTTCAGGTGATAACCTCATTTGCAAGCTTAAGAAAAGCTTGTACGGTCTGAAGCAGGCACCAAGACAGTGGTACAAAAAGTTTGACTCGTACATGGTGAGTCAAGGCTACAAGAAAACTGCTGCAGATGAATGTGTTTACATTCAGAGATTTTCAGACAGGAGTTTTGTTGCACTTCTACTTTATGTAAACGATATTATGATCGTAGGAAAAGATGCAACGAAGATTAGTCAGCTAAAGAATGAACTCTCTAAGTCTTTTAAAATGAAGGACTTGGGACCAGCTCAACAGATTTTGGGAATGCAAATTGTTCGAGACAGAAACAACCGACGGTTATGGTTATCTCAGGAGAAGTACATTAAACGAGTGCTCGAGAGGTTCAACATGAACAACGCCAAACCAGTCAGCATTCCACTTGCCAATCATTTCAAGTTGAGCAAGAGTGCATGTCCTTCATCCAAGGAAGAAATCAGGAAAATGTCATCAGTACCGTATTCTTTAGCAGTTGGAAGTCAGATGTATGCAATGGTGTGTACAAGACCAGATATTGCTCATGCAGTGAGAATGGTAAGTCATTTTCTCTCTAACCCTAGGAAGGAGCATTGGGAAGCGGTAAAGTGGATTCTCAGGTACCTAAAGGGTACTACTAAAATATGTCTCTGTTACAGGGAAGCTGATCCAATCTTGGAGGGCTATACGGATGCAGATATGACCAGAGATATTGATAGTATAAAATCTACTTCAGGATTTATCTATACTTTTGCGGGGGGAGCTGTCTCATGGCAGTCAAGACTATAGAAGTGCGTTGTTTTATCCACAATAGAAGCAGAATATATTGCTGCCGCTGAAGCTGTGAAAGAAATGTTGTGGCTAAAGCAATATCTCCAAGAACTTGAAATCAAGCAGAAAGACTACAAGGTACATTGTGACAGTCAAAGTGCTCTCAATTTGAGCAAGAATTCCATGTACCATTCTCGTACGAAGCATATTGATATTCAATATCATTGGATACACGAAGTTATTGATCGACAATTGTTGAGACTAGTTAAGATTCATACGAAGGAGAGTCCAGCAGATATGTTGACAAAGATAGTAACTCGAGAAAAGTTTGAGCTATGCAGAAACATAGCTGGAATGCTTGTTTCGGATATGGCTGGAGGGGGAGAATTGAAGAATTCAATTTTAATTTTTCCAGTCACAGCCTCCATCTAGAAAATTTCAACGGTTGGTGGCAGCAATTGGAGAAGTCTCCAATTGCTGCTGCAGATTTTTTCTCTCTTGTTTTTCAAGAAAGGTGTGTTGAAGCCTCTCTATAAATAAAGACTTCAGCATACGGTTTTGTAACGACCCATTTTCCCAGCAAGATATTGTCCGCTCTGGGGATTGGGTCGTAGCCCAATATCCTCCCCTCACGGCTTTGTTTTGCGAGGACTTCCCAGTCGGTCACCCCAACCTGGTACTACTCTCGCCGAAGCACTTTTAACTTTGGAGTTCTTATGGGATCCATTGTTAATTGTACTCCAAAACGCGTCTTACTATATTGGGAGGGTCTCTTTACATATGTTTCATTTCCACATACTTCCCCAAGCGATGTGGAATTGTGACAACCCCCCTTTTACGACTTGAGATTTGCCTATACTCGAGTCCGGGATTCGCCTACACTCAGCTTAGGTCCCGAGGCTTGCCCCGCAACCCGAGATTTGCCCCGCAGTCGTACCCATATGTGCACATTTAGGTCATTACAATCACCCCCCTTGGGGGCCCAACGTCCTCGTTGGCCACATTTCTGGTTGGGAATGCTAGCAGGACATAATGAGCCGTTATCCAGAGCTGTTTAAGCACTGAATTTTGAGGATAAAATTCTTTTAAGGAGGGTAGATTGTAGCAACCGGTATTGTCCACCTTATTTAATTAATAACGTTATTTTGTAACTTTTATTTTTATGGAATTTAGTAAATTTGATTGGTTAGTTAAATAGGTTAAAGTTTGTTAGCCAAGGGCATTTGAGTAATTGTGAAGCAGTGTTATAAATGGAAGGTTTAATGAAGATTTAGCCGCCACTGTTTCTCATTTTCCTTTCTCGGCATTCAGCTCAGCTAAGCAGAGTTTCTCTCGGCGATTTTCTCTCCCATTTTCTCCAATCTAAGTGAGTTCTACTTCGATTTCTTGCTACATTGTAACTATCAATGTTAGAGGGGATTTTAAATGTGAGTTTTGAGGATGCTGTAAGTGAGAGTTAGTTCGGGTTTGGGGAAAATAGGGAATGCACAATGAACAAAGCTCCCAAATTAGTTTCCTTAGATTTCTGGATGGTTAAAATGAAGTTTAGTGAAGTTTTAATTAATACTCGGTTTATGGTTTTAGGTTTGAGCAAACTCCCGAGGTAGATTTCAACCAAATATTTCAGGAGACCAGGTAAGTAGAGTATGTGTATGCCTTCGGGTCTACATCACAAAATAGTAGGTTTATGCTTGTTTGAATGTTTTCTGTATGTCGTGTATTATGTTTTGGAAAGAACACAAAAATGAATTTACATGTAGTGACATGGTAAGACATGAACAGATTGTAATAGACCAACGGTTAAGGGAACTAATCCGCCCCTTAATCGATGAAGAGGATGTATGACTTTGGGAAATTGATCCGCTTCCCAATGGAATATAGGATCAGATCAGCTGTTAAGGGAACTAATCCGCCCCTTAATCTATGAAGATGATGTATGACTTTGGAAAAATTGATCCAACTCCCAATGGAAACCAGGGATCAGATCAAAGAAAGAATGTGTATGCAACTGAGATGTGAAAGTAGAAACTGCATAACTAGGATTTATGTTTCAACTTATCATTTCATTATTGCTCTACTTATTTAGCATTAGGCTAATAGATGACTTTTGTGATGTAGGTGATGAGGTAACTACTGGAGAATTCTCTGAATTTACTGAAGACTAGGAGAAGTTGATGGAGCACACCTATGCCTCGACTTGGCAATCTGATGGGGCGGTTTAACTAATGTCAATAGGTGTGAAAGTCTAGTTGACAATGGTTCAGTTTTAGTATGCTAAGAATGTTATTCTGGATTTATAAAGTTGTGGATTTATGTTGTTTGAATAGCTGCTGTTAAACTTTACAAGTTCTTTTAGTAGGCAGAGTTATCCGTTTGTTTAGAGTGTTACTGTTCACCGGTGGATGTTGTCTATCGATGGATGTAGTCTATCGGTGGATGTAGTCTATTGGTGGATGTAGTGTGTTACTGTTCACCGGTGGATGTTGTCTATCGGTGGATGTAGTTTATTAGTGGATGTTGTCTATCGGTAGACGTGGGTAATAGATTTTATCGTTTTGTGATCGGTAGACGTGAGTAATAGATTTTGTCGTTTTGTGATCGGTGGATATGAGTAATAGATTTTGTCGTTTTGTAATCGGTAGACGTGAGTAATAGATTTTGTCGTTTTGTGATCGGTGGATGTGAGTAATAGATTTTGTCGTTTTGTGATCGGTAGATGCCTTTTGTTTCTGTTTCTATCGCTGGAACTATTAAGCGGTAGAGGTGTTTTGTTTTCTTTCTGTAACGCCCCAAGTTTCCCAAACCCGGTTTGTTACTCATAAACCCGAACATAACTAAGAAAATTTCGGACCAAATTTAAAACTTCGCTCGAAAGTCAAAATTTGACATTTTCTAAAACCTCAAAACATTTAAAGATTTGCAGCGGAAATCATTTGAGGAAAATAGAGTTAAACAAAACTATAGAACAATGCTTCAATAATCGGTTGAGGTGTTAAGGAGTAATCGGTCAAAAGAAATATAGGTTTAAATCGTAGAATACTTTAAAAGTTGCAAAAGTCAAACGCATCTGCCGCTGAACCAAAGTCAATGGAAGAGGCTGAAACAGATAACAGAAGTCTCTTTCTGGTGACAAAACGACAAAACTTCCACTTCATATTCCGGTAAGTCTAATACACGACATCCACCGGTCACTAAACGACAAGACTTCTACTACAGTCTTCCGATTAGTTTAATACTCTACATCCACCGGTCATAAGACGACAAAAGTCTTCCTACATCTTTCTTTCGATGACGTCAGCCGGATGATTCCTTTATCCGATCGACTTTATCTTACATCTACCGGTGACGTCAACCGGATGATCCCCTTCGTCCAACCTCTGCCGATCGCTAAACGACAAATTTTACCATTTATCATCCGATAGACTTCGTCTTCCGATAGACTATATCATCCGATAGACTAAACCTATCGGTAGACAAAACACTTAACGTCCACCGGTGAACTTCATCCACCGATAGTTGAACTTACAGATTTCACTCAAAACATTTAAAACAACCTGGCCCTAAGAAACATCTGAAATCCAACAATTGACCATTTGAAACCAACAATTTATATCCTGAACCTGCAAAATTCCAAACTAACAATTTGTAATAAAATCAAATCAGATTTTTATAACAAGGGAAGACTCAAATATTCTAAACCCTTCAGAAAAATTAGACACCAACAACATTCAAATCACGTTTTTTCTTGACAGAGAAGAAAATCCCAAAGGTGTTAAAACATCAAATTACTACTGTCATTAAAACTACTACGGTCATAAAACTCTCAACATACTTAAGTTAAAACATTGTCAACTAAACCTTCACACCAACTGACACCAGTTAAACCGCCCCGTCAACTGCCAGATTGTTGCATAGTTGCACTCCTCCAACCAGTCTAGTCCTCAGTAAACTCAGTAAACACACCTGCTGTCACTTCTTCACCTACATCACAAAACTCATCTATTAGCCTAATGCTAAGTAAGTAAAGCAATAATGTAATGTAATGCTGAAACATAAATTCCTAAATATGCAGTTTCTACTTTCTCATCTCAGTTGCATATGCATCGTTTCTGATCTGATCCCCTTGTGAAATTGGGAGTTGGATCACTTCTCCCAAAGTATAAATATCCACTGACTCATTAAGGGGCGGATTAATTCCCTTAACAGTAAAACTGATTCACATAGCTGTTTTTGATACCCCTGTTAGATGGGAAGCAGATCAAGTTTCCCAAAGTCAAAATATCCACTGTCTCATTAAGGGGCGGATTAATTCCCTTAACAGTAAATCTGATTCACATAGCTGTTTCGTTATGTTCATTCCTCACCATGCCAACATGCATTCAAATTCATTTTCGTATACTTTTAAAATATGATGCATAACATACAGACACATTCAAGTAAACATAATCCTAATGTTTTGTGATGTAGGCCCGAAGGCACAAGCATACTTCACTTACCTGGCTCCTAGAAATTGTCTGGTTGCTAGTTACTTCGGAAATTTGCCCACCAAGGTTCATAACAGAACATCAATCAAACCTTCACTAAACTTCACCAAGAATCAAACAAAAGCTCGAGGAATCCAGTTAGAAATTATACTACCCGAGCATTCCCATTAATCACCAAAAAACGAACCTACCCTCATTCGCAGCATCCTCAAAATCTTCACATTGTACTCCCTCAGGTTTCTAACCGCTATATCGTAAGAGAAATGAGGAAAACTTACTTAGGTTGAAGAAGAATCGGGCGAGGGAATCGCCTAGAGAGTTCTGCTGCAGAGGTGAAGGCTGAAAGAGAAATAAACAGTGGCGGCTAAACCTCAATAAATTTTTCTTTAAATAGGTTATCAACTACTAATTTATAATTACTAAAATGCCCTTACTTATTCCTTCATTAACCTAATCAGTAATTCTTCCCAATATCATCTATAAAACATCCACTGCAAGTTAGTAAAATAAATAGTTCAATGAAACCGGGTGTTACAATCTACCCTCCTTAAAAGAATTTTGCCCTCAAAATTCAGTACCTAAATAATTCTGGATGTTGGTCCATCATGTCTTGCTGGCGCTCCCAAGTTGTCTCCTCTATATTATGGTTACGCCACAAGACTTTCACCAATGGAACTTCTTTGTTGCGCAATACCTTCACTGCATAATCTAAGATCCTTACTGGTTTCTCTTCATAGGCAAGGGTCGGATGAACCTCAAAGTCTTGCTGTTCCATGACCTGATTTGGATCCCTTATGCACTTTTTTAGCATAGAAACGTGGAATACATCATGTATCCCTTCCATAGAAGCCGGTAGCTACAACTGATAGGCTGCTCTCCCAACTCTCTTCAAAATAGTGAATGGTCTAATAAATCTAGGGTTCAACTTGTCTCTCTTCCCGAATCTCACAACTCCTTTAAATGGTGATACCATGAGGAAAACTTCATCATCTACTCCAAACTCTAGTTCTCTGCGTCTTCTGTCGGCATAACTTTTATGCCGTCTTTGAGCTGTTAAGATCCTCTGGCGGATGAGGGTTGACAGAAAAATGGGGAGGAAAACAGAACAAATAAATGGATGGCACTTGCAGCGGAGAATGTAGTAGAAATGACTCAAAAACAAAATGTGTAAAACCCTTGGCTGACCGAGAAGCTATCTCATGTTATGCTTCTCGGTGCATGCCTTCCCGTGAAAAGGCAACAGCTGTTGGGCCCGGTTTCATCCTCAGCCTTTTAAACTTTGATAACAGAGAGGGAGGGAAATTTAAGAGATCACAGCCACCGTAAGACTGATGATCAATGGAGGCACACTCCTCACGGCAGAACCGCCGTGGCTTACCTTGACGGCAACCAGAAATCCTTCTGGATTTTCAGAGAGGGAAAATAGGTTTATATTGATCAAAAAAGTTGCATACAAACACTAAAAGCGATGCTTAAATACCTAAGGTGGCTAGGTTTGGACATACCCAGAGAAGGAACTAGCCGTTGGAGGGCATCTTCTGCTGGCGTTCGCGAAATGGAGAGCTTCTGCTGACGAGGATGCTCGTTTGGAGCAAAGAAGGGCTTCGGTTGGTCAGCTAGTCCAGGTGAGCAATCCGTGCGCTCGCAGAGTGCTCGCCGTCAATCTCTGAATCTGTGGTCGCTTGCTGAAGATCGCCTCCTTCGCTGAGCTGCTCGCTGGACTTCGTCGCTGATTTGAGGAGCGAGCTGAAGTCTGGATAAATTATCAATTTGGGCTGCTTCGTCGTGGGTTGAGAAATTAATTGGGCTGCTTCTTCATGTGAGGTTTGGGCTGAAGCTTTAGTGTTTGAGTGTGTGTGGGCTTAAGACTAATGGGCTGAAATTTAGGCCCATAAGTTGTGTGGGTTTGAAATACCCAATGTTGCAACCCAACTTTAAAGCCACCACTAATCCTAACCACACAATCTAGTCCTAATGCCTAATTATGCATGACTAAATATAAGGACTAAATGTTTGTCCAAATTACATAAAATGCCATTGTTTGCCAAATTAAAGTTAAACTAAAAATTATGCAATTAGCTTGGTTACACAATTGATAAAGGAAAGACAAATTCCCTCTTTAAAATTCCAAGCTTTAAGTAAACCTTTTTCCTACAAAATTCACAAACCAATTAGTAAATAAAATAATCAAAATACATACCTTGGCTTGTGCTTGATGGTTAGGAATCGTAGGCACATCAGCAACCTTCTCAATAGTTTGTTGCACAGTGTCAGGATCAATCAAACGCGCTTCACCAACTTCATCCCAGTACAAGGGAGATCTACATTTCCGCCCATACAAGGCCTCATAAGGTGTCATTCCTATTGTTGCCTGAAAACTGTTATTATGAGAGAATTCTACTAAGGATAGGTACTTGCTCCAGGAACCTTGAAAATCCAATATGCGTGCACGAAGCATATCCTCTACTATTTGGATGGTTCTTTCGAACTGTCCATCTGTTTGAGGGTGAAAGGCTGTGCTAAAGTCGAGCTGTGTACCCATAGCCTGATGCAAACTCTTCCAAAACTTAGATGTAAATCTAGAGTCCCAGTCAGAAACTATAGTGCTTGGAACTCCATGCTTAACTTGTACTTGTTACACTCATCATCATTCGTCTAAGCTTCCTTTATTTCCTCTAGAATAGTAGGCTTTAAGTTTAAGGCTGAAAGTATAGCTGATACACTGGATACTACTTCTAGGTTAAACCTTTGGAATTCTGACTCTAAGGCTAATGGTATATTGAAAATCATAGTTGGGGTTGGTGTTGTTACTCTACTCAAAGCATCTGCCACAACATTTGCTTTGCCGGGATGATATTTAATCTCGAAATCATAGTCCTTTACAAATTCCAACCATCGACGTTGCCTCATGTTTAGTTCTTTCTGTGTGAAAATATACTTCAGGCTCTTATGATCTGAAAATATCTCGTAAGATTGTCCATACAAGTAATGCCTCCAAATCTTAAGTGCAAATACTACTGCAGCTAATTCTAAATCATGTGTAGGGTAATTCTTCTCATGTGTTTTCAACTGTCTAGAGGCATAAGCTATTACCTTTCCCTCCTGCATCAAGACACAGCCAAGTCCAATCTTGGATGCATCACAGTAAATGCTAAATTTACCATCTTCAACTGGAAGGGTTAAAATTGGAGCATTGGTCAGTTTCTGTTTCAGGGTCTGAAAACTATGCTCACATTCGTCAGTCCATATATACTTCACATTTTTCCTTGTTAACTTAGTAAGAGGTGTAGCAATCTTCTAAAATCCCTCAATGAACTTTCTATAATATCCTGCTAGTCCAAGAAAACTCCTGATATCTGTAGCATTCCTCGGTTGGGGCCATTCCTTAACTGCTTGAACTTTAGCTGGATCGACAGATATACCATCCCCAGAGATAACATGTCCTAAAAAGTGAACTTGGTCCAACCAAAATTCACACTTAGAGAACTTGGCGTATAGTTGGTGCTGCTTTAATACTTCCAACACCAAGGTCAGGTGCCTAGCATGCTCATCCTTAGTACGTGAATAGATTAAAATGTCATCTATAAACACTATGACAAACTTATCCAAATACTCACGAAACAATCTATTCATAAGATTCATAAAGGCTGCTGGTGCATTTGTCAATCCAAAGGACATAACCAAAAACTCTTAATGTCCATACCTTGTGCGAAAGGCAGTCTTTGGGATATTTTCAGATTTAACCTTCAACTAGTAATAACCGGACCTAAGGTCAATCTTAGAGAAAACTCTCGCACCATTAAGTTGGTCGAATAAATCATCAATCCTTGGTAATGGATACTTGTTCTTGACAGTTAACTTATTCAATTCTCTATAATCAATGCACATACGCATTGATCCATCTTTCTTTTTGACAAAAAGGACAGGTGCACCCCACGGTGAAAAGCTAGGGCGTATGAACCCTTTCTACAATAAATCCTCTAACTGTTTCTTCAATTCCTTAAGTTCTGTAGGTGCTAGTCTATATGGATTTTTAGACACAGGCTCGGTGTCGGGGTAAACATCTACAACAAATTCAATTTCCCTATCTGGTGGTAAACCAGGAAGGTCATCTAAAAATACTTTAGGAAAGTTTTGGACAATTAAAACATTTTGAGGATTCGCATTTCCTACAAGTTGTGTGTCTAAAACACTAGCTAAGAAGCACAAATACTCTCCACATAGGGAAGGTCTAGTGTTAATAGAAGTCCTCACACACATTTCCTTACTCTTCCTTGAAGCTTGAAAGGTATGCTTCAAACTACCAGGGGGTTGGAAACTAACTATTCCGGTCCTACAATCAATTGTGGCGTGGTTTTTAAACAACCAGTCCATTCCTAGGATTACATCAAATCTCATTATATCCATAACAATGAGGTTAGCAGATAGGTTCATGTTTCCTACAAATACAGCACTATCAAACATCACTCGGTTAGAGTGCATGCGTTCACCCGAGGGTAATGCTACGTTAAACACATGCTCAGTGGGGGTAAACTGTACATCTAGTTTATCAGCAAATGTAGAGGCTATAAAAGAATGTGTTGCACCTGAATCTATTAAAGTAAAGGCAGGGGTAGAGTTGATCAATATAGTACCTGACACCACTGCAGGCTGGTCTTCATCCCCCGACTCCGTCATGGAGAATATCCTCGGTTTAATCATAGCAGGGCCACTCTTAGGAACTGGGCAGTCTCTGCTAATATGGCCGATCTTGTTACAACTGTAGCATCTTGTGATTCTAGGCTTTGGGCACTCTTTGATCGTGTGTCCAACCTCCTCACAGTTGAAACACTTCCCAAATCCCAGTCTGCATTCGCCCGGGTGGTTCTTCAAACACTTAGGACACTGGGGAAATTTCCTGACATTCTGTATCTTCCCTCTTGTTCTTTGACTATTCTGGCCTTTACTTGGCCTCTTCGTTCCCCTTTGATGGTGTGGATGGAGGGACTTTTGCGGGACCTCTTTTAGTCCAGCACACTTCCTTTCAGCTTCTTCCACTTCCAGAGCAGTAGACACAACTTCACTGAATGACAAGCCCTTAATACCACAAAATTTAACTCCTCGGTAAATTTCTGGCTTCAGTCCATGCACAAATTTGAATACCTTATCCTCGTCCCATTGAGCAAAATGTCCAGCAAACCTGGACAGGGACTCGAACTGCCTATTGTACTCGGCCACAGACCCTGTCTGCTTCAAGTTTAGAAATTCTAACTTCTTTGCAGTTTGGACAGTACTGTTGAAATACTTCATGTAGAAAATGTCTTTGAATTGCGACCAAGGCATCGCCAAGACATCAGTGGTGGTCTCTATTGTTTCCCACTAGAGTTGAGCTTCACCAGCCAAGTGAAATGTTGCCAACGTGACCTTGTCTCCTTCTCCAATGTTGGTGCACCTAAACATACTTTCAATCTTCCTAAACCACCCTTCAGAAATAACTGGATCAGATGACTGTCCATCAAACGTGGGTGGTCTTAGTCTCCGGAATCTATCTCCAGAATGTTCATTGCTAGAACTCGAGTTGGCACTTCCTTGCACCTCTCGGTTCAACAATACTCTTAGTTGGTCAGACTGTTGGCGCACCAAATCAGTTTGCTGACGCACTAAATCTGTCAGCTGCCTAATCACACTAGGCTCCTCATCACTTCTCACATTTGGCATTTCTCTTGGCACTCTGGGTCTCCCTGGGCGTCTAGCCATTATACTAAATTCCTGCACAAGGTCAACTACTTTCATAAACATCTAATAACCAAGGTTAACATAAACACTTATAGTTGTTGAAGTACTTTCATGCAACGATTGGCACTGATGAGTAATCTTTTGAACTGTTTAACCTGAATGTCTCTCATACCATATTGTAATGCCCCAAGTTTCCCAAACCCGATTTGTTACTCATAAACCCGAACATAACTAAGAAAATTTCGGACCAAATTTAAAACTTCGCTCGAAAGTCAAAATTTGACATTTTCTAAAACCTCAAAACATTTAAAGAATTGCAGCGGAAATCATTTGAGGAAAATAGAGTTAAACAAAACTATAGAACAATGCTTGAATAATCGGTTGAGGTGTTAAGGAGTAATTGGTCAAAAGAAATAAAGGTTTAAATCGTGGAATACTTTAAAAGTTGCAAAAGTCAAACGCATCTGCCGCTGAACCAAAGTCAACGGAAGAGGCTGAAACAGATAACAGAAGGCTTCTTCCGGTGACAAAACGACAAAACTTCCATTTCATATTCCGGTAAGTCTAATACACGACATCCACCGGTCACTAAATGACAAGACTTCTACTACAGTCTTCAGATTAGTTTAATACTCTACATCCACCTGTCATAAGATGACAAAAGTCTTCCTACATCTTTCGATGACGTCAGCCGGATGATTCCTTCATCCGATCGACTTTATCTTACATCTACCGGTGACGTCAGCCGGATGATCCCCTTCGTCCAATCTCTGACGTCATCGAAATTCCTGCACAAGGTCAACTAAGAAAATTTCGGACCAAATTTAAAACTTCGCTCGAAAGTCAAAATTTGACATTTTCTAAAACCTCAAAACATTTAAAGAATTGCAGCGGAAATCATTTGAGGAAAATAGAGTTAAACAAAACTATAGAACAATGCTTGAATAATCGGTTGAGGTGTTAAGGAGTAATTGGTCAAAAGAAATAAAGGTTTAAATCGTGGAATACTTTAAAAGTTGCAAAAGTCAAACGCATCTGCCGCTGAACCAAAGTCAACGGAAGAGGCTGAAACAGATAACAGAAGGCTTCTTCCGGTGACAAAACGACAAAACTTCCATTTCATATTCCGGTAAGTCTAATACACGACATCCACCGGTCACTAAATGACAAGACTTCTACTACAGTCTTCAGATTAGTTTAATACTCTACATCCACCTGTCATAAGATGACAAAAGTCTTCCTACATCTTTCGATGACGTCAGCCGGATGATTCCTTCATCCGATCGACTTTATCTTACATCTACCGGTGACGTCAGCCGGATGATCCCCTTCGTCCAATCTCTGCCGATCGCTAAACGACAAATTTTACCATTTATCATCCGATAGACTTCGTCTTCCGATAGACTATATCATCCGATAGACTAAATCTATCGGTAAACAAAACACTTAACGTCCACCGGTGAACTTCATCCACCGATAGTTGAACTTACAGATTTCACTCAAAACATTTAAAACAACCTGGCCCTAAGAAACATCTGAAATCCAACAATTGACCATTTGAAACCAACAATTTATATCCTAAACCTGCAAAATTCCAAACTAACAATTTGTAATAAAATCAAATCAGATTTTTATAACAAGGGACGACTCAAATATTCTAAACCCTTCAGAAAAATTAGACACCAACAACATTCAAATCACGTTTTTTCTTGACAGAGAAGAAAATCCCAAAGGTGTTAAAACATCAAATTACTACTGTCATTAAAACTACTACGGTCATAAAACTCTCAACATACTTAAGTTAAAACATTGTCAACTAAACCTTCACACCAACTGACACCAGTTAAACCGCCCCGTCAACTGCCAGATTGTTGCATAGTTGCACTCCTCCAACCAGTCTAGTCCTCAGTAAACTCAGTAAACACACCTGCTGTCACTTCTTCACCTACATCACAAAACTCATCTATTAGCCTAATGCTAAGTAAGTAAAGCAATAATGTAATGTAATGCTGAAACATAAATTCCTAAATATGCAGTTTCTACTTTCTCATCTCAGTTGCATATGCATCGTTTCTGATCTGATCCCCTTGTGAAATTGGGAGTTGGATCACTTCTCCCAAAGTATAAATATCCACTGACTCATTAAGGGGCGGATTAATTCCCTTAACAGTAAAACTGATTCACATAGCTGTTTTTGATACCCCTGTTAGATGGGAAGCAGATCAAGTTTCCCAAAGTCAAAATATCCACTGTCTCATTAAGGGGCGGATTAATTCCCTTAACAGTACATCTGATTCACATAGCTGTTTCGTTATGTTCATTCCTCACCATGCCAACATGCATTCAAATTCATTTTCGTATACTTTTAAAATATGATGCATAACAAACAGACACATTCAAGTAAACATAATCCTAATGTTTTGTGATGTAGGCCCGAAGGCACAAGCATACTTCACTTACCTGGCTCCTAGAAATTGTCTGGTTGCTAGTTACTTCGGAAATCTGCCCACCAAGGTTCATAACAGAACATCAATCAAACCTTCACTAAACTTCACCAAGAATCAAACAAAAGCTCGAGGAATCCAGTTAGAAATTATACTACCCGAGCATTCCCATTAATCACCAAAAAACGAACCTACCCTCATTCGCAGCATCCTCAAAATCTTCACATTGTACTCCCTCAGGTTTCTAACCGCTATATCGTAAGAGAAATGAGGAAAACTTACCTAGGTTGAAGGAAAATCGGGCGAGGGAATCGCCTAGAGAGTTCTGCTGCAGAGCTGAAGGCTGAAAGAGGAATAAACAGTGGCGGCTAAACCTCAATAAATTTTTCTTTAAATAGGTTATCCACTACTAATTTATAATTACTAAAATGCCCTTACTTATTCATTCATTAACCTAATCAGTAATTCTTCCCAATATCATCTATAAAATATCAACTGCAAGTTAGTAAAATAAATAGTTCAATGAAACCGGGTGTTACACTTTCAACCGATTGACTTTAATATTTTAATTAAATTAATAAATGTTGTTTTATACAAATGAATTTCTGCTGCAAGTTTTAACGTTTTTAAGGGTCAAACTTTGACCGTTGGGTGAAATTTTGAAATTTTCTCAGAATGTCATAGTATGGTTCAGTATTATGTGTAGCAAACTGGGTTTATATAATTCGGGGCGTTACAGGTTTCATCTATCCCCAAAACAAAAAATCCCAAGTAGAGGAAGAGTATAGAGAGGTTTGAGAGTTTTTTGTTCATTTGGAAATTGAATTAGATTTTTCTCTCAAATACATCTTGTGATACCCAACATTTTATTATTACTAGTTTTCGGTACGTGCAGGTACGTACGCGTCAAGTTTTACATATTTTTAGGGCGATTCATAAGACATAACTTTTGATCATTTAAATAAAAACTAATTAAAAATATATATGTTATATAATTAAGCAAAGAATGTTGTTAGGTGGTGTGAATTTTTGAAGAAATAAAGACATACAAAATGAAATATATTTTCATTGTTTTGACTATATCTATATACCCTCAAATGGAGAGAAGTATTGTGATGACACAGATAGAGAAAAAGTAATTTTGGAGTTAGAGAAATATAAATATTTCAGCCATCAACAAGTAAAAATGGGATAAATAAGGTAACAGAGCTATCAATAAAATAAGCATGTGCCAAGCAAGTGTTATTGAAAGGGCAAAAGAGACTGACCAATACGCAAAAGAATATATTTCTTTCACAAGCAACTCCATGAAAAGCAAAAGAAAAAAAAAAGTTCAAAATTACGATAAAGAAACCACCTGTAGCTTGATATCCACAGTGTGCTTCTTCTTCATCTTCTTTTTATCCTTCCAATCCTTCTCCCCTTTGGTATTAGAGCCAAGTATGGCAGGCTAATAAATTATTGATTCATGATTGAATAAACAAAAGGGTTTCAAAGATAATCTTTATAATATAAGTTGTTATTAGTAATCAATCACCAATACGATGGTTTGATTAAACTAATAATATTATGTGATTATATCAATACGATGATTTGATTAGCCCAATAAGATTCTTCTAACTTTTTCCGTGTATGATTACAATGAGGTTGTGTCTGTTGTTAAGATTGGATAAAACTTTAGATTTTGTTCTTCTGTCATCACGTCGAGGTGTTTGCCATTTTGCCGAGAGATGGCTGTTAGGCGTGTTTGCCCAATAACGTGATTGAAGAATGGATCCAGAGTTTTATTTAATTTAATCTCTTTGAGATAGAGCAGTAATGACTCGTAATTCGTAATATTTACATAGAAAGTTTTAAAAGGTCAATACGGTCTAGTTGAAGAATCAATAAGGTATGATTATGTATCAATACGGTTTGATTAAGCTTTCAACACGATCTGATTATCAATCTCAACTTACAGTTTAAAGATTAGCTTTGAAAATATTTCTTTGTTTATTCAAACGTGAATTAACACTTTATTCCAATGAGTAGTATTTCTACCCATATGAATACATCAAACATTTCTTTCAAAAATGAAGAAATTATAGAATTCAACCAAGCACAACAATTAAATCAGTAGACTATTCCCGAAGTCAAAGCCACAAAGATTTACAACTTAGGATTATTTGAATCCTTAACATAAAGAATTGTCAAAACATCTGAGCAAACTATTTGTTTAGATACAAACGATAAAACAATTAGACTTTTATGTTTAAACGATATTCAAATATATTTATCAAAATATAAATATATTCATATATGATTAATTCAAATTGCTTTTAAGCCTTTAACTCTACCAGGGCTTAATTTAAGTATTCTTGCAAATCTTAGAGATGCTAGAAATCAAAATTGGAAAAATTTCCTAATAGGAGTTATTCAAACTAGTCTATGTCATGGACCAATTTATTTTAATGTATTTCCAAACCTTACATTATCATTGTCTGATCCAAATCGTTTTGAAGCCATATCATTAAATATACAAATACATGGATATGATTCTCTTCAATGATCTGAAACAATAGCTGTTATCTATAGGATCAATTACAAAGTTATGAATACTTTATGTCCTAATGCAATTATTAGGAGTAATCCAGGCAAAATTGTAGTTATTGAAAGCAACCTCTTAACAACAAATGTTGTTGTACATCGTCTTATTGACTGGGAAGAAGTTACTTTTCCAGCCAATTAGACAATTCAAAATGATGTTAATCCTCAACCTATTATTAATAATCAGGTTGACCAAATTATTCAAACTGCAGATGAAAATGTAGAAATCAAATTTACTCAGGATAATATGAGAAGAATATCTTTATCTAGAAATTTATCATCTTGGCAAAGTTTTTCCTCTACATCCTATAAAGTTTCTCTTCCAACTACTAGTTCTAGACACTCTGTTTCTGAACTTCCAACAAATGATAACAAATCAATTTCAGAATCCAAAATTGAAGGACAGCCTCACCTATTGTATCTGAAATGAATTTTAATTTATAAATTCAAATTGATTTTTCTCCCAGATCACCAATTAGAAAACAGATTAACAAAAACAAGATGTCTAAAACATGGTTCTTAAACAAATATGATAGACATCAAATTGAATATATTAAAATGCAATATTATTGCTTTCAAGAAACTCATCGAATTATAATGCCTTTTTTCAAATGGTATTGGGAATATAATCTTGATAGTCATGTTCATATTGACATTATTGAAGAATACGAAAAATATCAAGTTGCTTGGACAGTAAAAAATGGTTCAACTATCAAAGCAGTACATCCTCCTTTGGAATCTGTTAAATTACAAAATGAAAATACTTCTGTTGAAGCTATTTCCTTAGTAGACCTAGCTCAACCTGTGTAACACCTGGCATTTTGGCCATGTAATAATCTGTTGAATTATTGTATGGATTTAAATTTCCATAAATACGATAACAACTTCATTGTAAAATGTTGGAGCATTTAGTGAGGGGAGAACAAAACTAATGTGTAACTGAACTAAACACTAAGTTTAAAATGCATGGAAGGGTAAATTGGGGAGAAATTAAGGTTGGTGGGAGATAGCCAATGGATAGCTGACACATGGCAACTTGTTGAGGAAGTTAAGTTCTTCCTCCTACGTGAAACCCTTTTCATTTCACTTTTCTGCTCTCTCTCCATTCTCTTCTCGGCATTCTCTCTTCCAGTCGTCAATCAGCCATCGAAGCTACTTCGATCTCCTCGGCTCCTTTCTGTTTTTCTACTAGGGTAAGTATCTTTTAAATGCTAACAAGTTTGGACAAGTTTAAAGTGAGTTTTGGTTGGAGTGAAGGATAGTGATACTTTGGTAAAACTCACTGTTTTTGGATGAAAACACACCGATTTTTTTTTCTAAGGGTTTGAATGAGTCTGGAACAAATTCTTCTAACTTATATGTTAGCATTTGCAGCTTGTTTATTTTCTGAACGTGCATGTACAGGTTCGAGCATTTCTGAGACATTCAGGACTATCAACTCTGCAGCAACAGGTAAGTTCATACGCATAGATCCAGCCCTTAAGGCCTGACATCACGGAGGTACTATGTTTTCTGTTATGTCGGGTTGTTTTGGGTAGAAGAGTTAGAGTTATGTTCTGAAATGTCTGGCTTTGATTTACTTTCTGCTGTCTTATTTCTGCTGTTTGCCTGTTTAAGTTCAAGCACCGTTCATGCATACACGTTTTCTCTGAAAAACATGCAAATGTTTTCTGTACACTGTTTGAAACTAAATAAGATAAAATCTAACTAAAATGAACCGGTTAAGTGTGGGACGGGGACTGACCCACTGTTACTGTACTGTTATATATATGTATACTGTATTACTGTATGTTCCTATCATGCACTCACTGATTCTACTGATTGTCAGTTCCCCTATAAGCCCCACTTATACCTCTCTGCCACTGAAACATAATATACTGTACTGTCACTGTATTTCTGAAAACCGCATGCATAGCATTTTGCATCACTGCATATCTATTATGTTCTTACTGAGTTTTAGACTCATAGGTGAACTTTCTGATGTAGGTACTGAACCCGGAAATGAGGACTTTGTGCCTCAATCTGATGAATAGGTGGCTGGTGGTTTGAGCTCTCGGGGGTGGTTGCTGCAGCCAGACACAAATTCTGTCCTGAGGTTTAAATTTTTAAAGCATGGTCTATATCTGTAAAGTTTTTCTGAAAATTCTGGCTTCGTTGTAAAAACTCTGTAAAAACTTCCGTTTTGGGAAAGTCTGCAAATATATGTTAGGTTCTGTACTGATCCTCAGATTTTAAAACAATGTACAGATTTTGATGTCTAAGTTTTTAAAACTACTGTATTTGACAGTTGAATTCATGTTCTGAATATTCTGAAATTATTTGGAGTATTATCTGTTAATTTGTGTGTGGATGACTTCTGGTTTTGGAACTATCCATGCAGTCTGTTTCCTTTGAATCTGCTAATTGTAAAGTGTGCTCTACATCCTTGTGTAGATTCGGGCATTGAAGGTTTATAACTTTCATGCTTTCTGTTTGTGCTGTATTTGACAGTTGAACGATGTTTTGAAGTATTCTGAAATGGTTTGGAATATTTTCTGTTAGCTTATGAATGAATGATCTCTGGTTTTAGAGCTTTTATGTAGAGTGAAATTCCTTGAGTTTCTGTCATGTTCTCTGTTGTGTTCGAGATCCATGTTTTGATGTGGTTCGAGAAATCTGGGACTTCTATGTCTTTTGTTTTAAGCTCAAATCTGGGACTTCTATGTCTTTTGTTTTAAGCTCTCTGTCTATATGTTTTCCTGTCAAAAGTAGTAAATTTGCCTTAAAAACTACATCTTCTGATTTCATCCATCGCTGCCCGCTGCCCGCTTGTTTTGCTGCCTTTAGAAATATGTCAACCGCTGCCCTTAAAATATTGTCTTCCGCCTAGTTTATTTACTGTTTCTGTCTCTATCTTCCGGTTGACGTCACCCATCTTCCGGCTGACATCATCACCTCATCCAATCTCATCTACTGTCTGTATCTTCCAGTGACGTCATCCATCTTCCGGATGACGTCATCACCTTCTGCCGATTACGTTTACTATCTGTATCTGCCGATGACATCATCATATCTTCCGATGACGTCATCACACATTCCGATCCCATCTGCTGCCTACATCTTCCGATGACGTCATCCACATCATCCGGCCACGTCATCTGCCTAAATCTTCCGGTATCATTTCTGCTTGCATCCACTTATTCCACTCGATGCCTGCTTCTTCCGTCAACGCCTCCTGCCAATTTATTTACTTTTGTTCTCATCACTTCCTGCTTTTCTTCTATCATCCATTTTGCGTTCCGATTCTGTTAACTGTTTTTTTTCGTTTGATTTCGAATCCAGAGAACTTTCTCTCCCTCTGTAAATGTTTTAAAAGTTTAATGTACACAAAAAAAATATATAGTTCCTGTTTTCTGTTATCTGTCCCGGAGTGATGGCTTCGATCCCGGACCCTGATCGAGTTCGGTTTCGGGCTGTCACAGTTGTGGTATCAGAGAGACAAGGTTTTAAAACCGATTCTGTGAAATGTCTGACTGCGCCACCAGCCACGTGAGATCGCTCCACCAACTGTAAGTGTTTAAAAATTTCTGAAAAAGTTCTGTTTATTAAGTTAGGTTATTCGGTTTATAGGGTTTATTAGAAATGGTGAGAAGACATCAAGATGAAGCAAGTGACAGCGCCAGAACCATTGATCGTTTAACCGAGCTGGTGGAGGTACAATCCTGAATGGTGGAACGCATGATGGCCAGAGAAGATGACAGAAACAGTAACCATGGAAATAACAATCGTGATAATGCGCCGCGAGACAACAGTGGAGACAGATTCCGTCGACTTGAACCGTCGGCGTTTGATGGGCTATCTACGGACCCAACTCATGCTGAGGAATGGATCCGGCAGATCAAGCGTATGTTCAACTACGCTGAAGTGGAAGAGAATAAGAAGGTTGTATGTGCCACCTTTCATCTCACCAAAAGTGCTGGATTTTGGTGGGACACGGTGCAGTCCACTACCGTGGCACTGTGCTGGGAGGGATTTAAGAAAATCTTTTACGAGAAGTATTTCGATCACAGTGTGAGGAAGGAAAAGTTAGTTGAATTCTCTCGGCTACGACAATACGGGTCGGTGGCTGAATATGTTCAGAAATTTGAGTCATTGTCCCGTTATGCACCTCACCTAGTGGCCACCGATGAGAATAAGGTACACCAGTTCATTCAAGGGTTGAAAATGGACTTATTATGCGTGATCGCAACCGGGGGTTTCGATGAGGCACCGTATACGAAGGTGGTGGCCAAGGCTTATCAGTTGGAAGCCTTACAAATAAAGTCTCAGAGACAGATGGATTCAACAAGAGGGATTATTCGAAGTATTCATCAGCAGCAGCAACAACAACAGAATGGTCAAAACCTGCAACCTCAACAGCAACAAAACAAGGGCATTAAGAGGCCCAATGAGACTCTCACTTACCAAGATAAGGGAAAGAGACTCATGGGAGCTCCTCAGCTCACCATATGTCCACGGTGCCAGAAGAGCCACCGGGGCGAGTGCAGGTTTATCACTGGCGCTTGTTTTCGATGTGGTAAGGCAGGCCATCAAGTTCGGGATTGCCCAATGCCCGACACCAGAGCAGGTCAAGCCGTGCCGAGAGTGTTTGTAATGATGGAGGACGTTGATGATGCTGATCTGCACACAGCAATTACCGGTACAATTATAATATGTGATACACCTGCTTATACCTTGTGGGACACGGGGGCCACACATTTGTTTGTGGCCATGGACTTCGTAGTTAGACAGAAGGTTATTTGTACGTCGTCAGATCAGCCCTACAGCATTATGCTACCGTCTGGAGAGTTTATGCACTCTGAGCAGGTGGTACGGGGTGATATAGTGTCAGTAGGAAACCAGAATATGTACGCCGACCTTATCGTCATCGGTATGAAAGGGTACGATGTCATTCTGGGGATGGACTGGCTGTTTAGACATCATGCCACCATCAACTGTAGGTCCGGGCTAGTGTCATTTAAACGCCCAAATGAAGTAGAATTCTCTTATCAGGCAGTACCGAAGAAACACCGTATGCTTGTTATATCTTCCCTGAAAGCTCAACGGCTGATGAAGTCAGGGTGCATCGGATTCCTGGCCCATGTAGTGGATGTCCAAAGGCAAAGTGAGGTGGAACTTCAGAATATTCCGGTAGTACGGGACTTCTCAGAGGTTTTCTTAGATGACTTACCGGGATTGCCACCTGATCGTGAAATTGAGTTTGAGATTGACGTATATCCAGGTGCTGAACCAGTATCGAAGAATCCGTACCGTATGGCACCGATTGAGCTGAGGGAGTTGAAGGCTCAGCTAAAGGAATTGGTGGATAAGGGTTTTGTGCGCCCTAGTTTTTCTCCGTGAGATGCTCCCGTCTTGTTTGTTAAGAAGAAGGATGGGTCCCTACGGATGTGTATTGACTACCGTGAGCTGAACAAGTTGACGATCAAGAATAAGTACCCGTTGCCGAGAATCGACAATTTATTTGACCAACTACAAAGGGCTCGGGTATTCTCTAAGATCGATTTGCACTTCGGCTATTACCAGTTGAAGGTCAGAGCTGATGATATTCCAAAGACTGCCTTCAGGACCCGGTACGGGCATTACGAGTTCTTGGTGATGTCGTTCGGGTTAACTAATGCTCCGGCAGCATTCATGGACCTGATGAACAGGATATTCCAAGATTTCTTGGATAAATTTGTGATCGTTTTCATCGACGACATTCTAGTTTATTCCAGGAGTGAGGCCGAACATGAAAAGCACTTGGCTATTGTACTGTCAATCCTAAAGCAGCATCAATTATATGCCAAGCTATCAAAGTGTGAATTCTGGCTGAGTAGGATTAATTTCCTAGGCAACGTGGTGTTTGCTGAAGGAGTGTTTGTGGATCCAGCCAAAATTCTGGCAGTGAAGGATTGGCCAAGACCGAGGAATGCCAGTGAGGTGTGGAGTTTTATCGGATTAGCTGGTTATTACAGAAAGTTCATCAAGGGATTTTCTATGATAGCGAAGCCTATGACCAGCTTAACGAGGAGGGATATCAAATTCAAGTGGTCTAAAGCTTGCGAGATGAGTTTTCAGACACTTAAGCAAAAGTTGACCACTGCTCCTTTATTAGTATTACCAGTTGATGATGGCAAATTCACTGTATATTACGACGCGTCAAAGATTGGCTTGGGATGCGTATTGATGCAAGAAGGAAAAGTAGTGGCATACGCGTCAAGACAATTGAAGAACCACGAGCAGAACTACCCTACTCATGACCTTGAGTTAGCAATAGTTGTATGTGCGCTGAAGGTATGGAGACACCACTTGTACGGACAGTCGTGTGAGGTTTTTTTTTATCACAAGAGCCTGAAGTACATCTTTACAAAGACGGTGGTTAGAATTCGTAAAAGATTATGATGTTGAGATTAAATACAACCCAGGTAAAGCTAACGTAGTAGCCGATGCATTGAGCAGGATGTCAGATACTATGCAACTAGCTATATCGGCCGTGTCGATGCCTTTGAGGATTGAGATACAGAAGTTTGATATGGAGATAGTTTCTGGATTGTCAGCCATACTAGCAAACTTGACGCTATGGCCCACCGTCCTGGACCGAATTAAGGAAGCCCAGAAGACCAATTCAAAGGAGATGGCTGATATGGTGAGCAAGGTACCAATAGCTTCTTCCGATTTCAGTTATTCGGGAGATGGTATTCTTAAGTTCAGAGATAGATGGTATGTTTCGAAAGATGAAGAGTTACGAAAGAACATCTTGTCGGAAACCCACTCATCTCCTTTCTCTGTGCATCCTGGAAGCACGAAGATGTATCAGGACTTAAAACTTCACTTCTGGTGGCCGAATATGAAGAATGAAGTGGCCAAATTTGTGGAGTCCTGCATGATATGTCAGCAAGTCAAAGCTGAACATCAACGACCAAGTGGAACACTTCAACCTCTTCCAATTCCCGAATGGAAGTGGGAGAACATCTCAATGGACTTTGTTGTTGGCCTTCCAAGGATAGCTAAGGGCCATAACAGTATTTGGGTCATAGTGGACAGATTGACGAAGTCGGCCCATTTTCTACCTCTGAAGACGACATTCTCTATGGACCAGTATGCAGAACTATACATTAGTGAGATTGTCAAGCTGCATGGGGTACCAGTGTCGATTGTATCTGACCGAGATCCTAGATTCACATCGAGGTTCTGGAAAAGCTTGTAAAGCTCCCTGGGCACCAGGTTAGATTTCAGCACGGCGTTTCATCCACAGACGGACGGGCAATCCGAGAGAAAAATTCAAATACTAGAGGATAAGTTAAGGTCGTGTGTGCTGGAATTTTATGCTCCTTGGAGTAGATACCTACCGCTTGTGGAGTTCGCTTACAACAATAGCTACCAGGCTACAATCGGCATAGCTCCATATGAAGCTCTCTACGGCAGAAAGTGTAGGTCTCCGTTGTGTTGGGATGAGGTGGAAGAAACCAAGCTTATCGGCCCTGAGATATTACAGCAGATGTCCGAGGTGATAACTGCTATCAAACAACGAATAAAGATTGCTCAGAGTCGATAGAAAAGTTATGCGGACCATAGAAGAAGAGATTTAGAGTTTGCTGAGGGTGATGAAGTGTTTTTGAAGGTGTCACCTTTCAAAGGCGTAATGAGATTTGGCAAGAAAGGAAAGCTAAGCCCAAGGTTTGTTGGGCCTTTTCCCATCTTGAAGAGAATTGGGAACATGGCCTACAGACTACAGCTACCAGCGTCAATGGATGGTGTTCATGATGTTTTCCATGTGTCAATGCTGAGAAAGTGCGTACGGGATCCAACTCAGATCGTGAAACAGGTGGACTTCGATATCATGCCGACGCTGACATATAAAGAAAGGCCCATACAGATACTGGATACCTCACTCAAAGTGTTGCGCAATCGTGTGGTCCCATTGGTGAAAGTTTTATGGTGAAATCATAATGTAGAGGAAGCCACATGGGAAAGACAAGCAGATGTCAGGGCCCAATATCCGGACTTCTTTGCTTAGGCAAATTTTGGGGACAAAAATTTTGTTAAGGTGGGTGGGATGTAACACCCGGCATTTTGGCCATGTAATAATCTGTTGAATTATTGTATGGATTTAAATTGCCATAAATACGATAACAACTTCATTGTAAAATGTTGGAGCATTTAGTGAGGGGAGAACCAAACTAATGTGTAACTAAACTAAACACTAAGTTTAAAATACATGGAAGGGTAAATTTGGGAGAAATTAAGGTTGGTGGGAGATAGCCAATGGATAGCTGACACATGGCAACTTGTTGAGGAAGTTAAGTTCTTCCTCCTACGTGAAACCCTCTTCATTTCACTTCTCTGCTCTCTCTCCATTCTCTTCTCGGTATTCTCTCTTCCAGTCGTCAATCAGCCATCGAAACTACTTCGATCTCCTCGGCTCCTTTCTGTTTTTCTACTAGGGTAAGCATCTTTTAAATGCTAACAAGTTTGGACAAGTTTAAAGTGAGTTTTGGTTGGAGTGAAGGATAGTGATACTTTGGTAAAACTCACTGTTTTTGGATGAAAACACACCGATTTGTTTTCTAAGGGTTTGAATGAGTTTGGAACAAATTCTTCTAACTTATTTGTTAGCATTTGTAGCTTGTTTATTTTCTGAACGTGCATGTACAGATTCGAGCATTTCTGAGACGTTCAGGACTATCAACTCTGCAGCAACAGGTAAGTTCATACGCATAGATCCGGCCTTTAAGGCCCTACATCACGGAGGTACTAGGTTTTCTGTTATGTCGGGTTGTTTTGGGTAGAAGAGTTAGAGTTATATTCTGAAATGTCTGGCTTTGATTTACTTTCTGCTGTCTTATTTCTGCTGTCTTCCTGTTTAAGTTCAAGCACCGTTCATGCATACACGTTTTCTCTGAAAGACATGCAAATGTTTTCTGTACACTGTTTGAAACTAAATAAGATAAAATCTGACTGAAATGAACCGGTTAAGTATGGGACGGGGACTGACCCACTGTTACTGTACTGTTATATATATGTATACTGTATTACTGTATGTGCCTATCGTGCACTCACTGATTCTACTGATTGTCAGTTCCCCTATAAGCCCCACTTATACCTCTCTGCCACTGAAACATAATGTACTGTACTGTCACTGTATTTCTGAAAACCGCATGCATAGCATTTTGCATCACTGCATATCTATTATGTTCTTATTGAGTTTTAGACTCATAGGTGAACTCTCTGATGTAGGTACTGAACCCGAAAATGAGGACTTTGTGCCTCAGTCTGATGAATAGGTGGCTGGTGGTTTGAGCTCTCGGGGGTGGTTGCTGCAGCCAGACACAAATTCTGTCCCGAGGTTTAAATTTTTAAAGCATAGTCTATATCTGTAAAGTTTTTCTGAAAATTCTGGCTTCGTTGTAAAAACTCTGTAAAAACTTCCGTTTTGGGAAAGTCTGCAAATATATGTTAGGTTCTGTACTGATCCTCAGATTTTAAAACAATGTACAGATTTTGATGTCTAAGTTTTTAAAACTACTGTATTTGACAGTTGAATTCATGTTCTGAATATTCTGAAATTGTTTGGAGTATTATCTGTTAGTTTGTGCGTGGATGACTTCTGGTTTTGGAACTATCCATGCAGTCTGTTTCCTTTGAATCTGCTAATTGTAAAGTGTGCTCTACATCCTTGTGTAGATTCGGGCATTGAAGGTTTATAACTTTCATGCTTTCTGTTTGTGCTGTATTTGACAGTTGAACGATGTTTTGAAGTATTCTGAAATTGTTTGGAATATTTTCTGTTAGCTTATGCATGAATGATCTCTGGTTTTAGAGCTTTTATGTAGAGTGAAATTTCTTGAGTTTCTGTCATATTCTCTGTTCGAGATCCATGTTTTGATGTGGTTCGAGAAATCTGGGACTTCTATGTCTTTTGTTTTAAGCTCTCTGTCTATATGTTTTCCTGTCAAAAGTTGTAAATTTGCCTTAAAAACTACATCTTCCGATTTCATCCATCGTTGCCCGCTGCCCGCTTGTTTTGCTGCCTTTAGAAATCATGTCCACCGCTGCCCTTAAAATATTGTCTTCCGCCCAGTTTATTTACAGTTTCTGTCTGTATCTTCCGGTTGACGTCACCCATCTTCCGGCTGACGTCATCACCTCATCCGATCTCATCTACTATCTGTATCTTCCAGTGACGTCATCCATCTTTCGGATGACGTCATCACCTTCTACCGATTACGTTTACTATCTGTATCTGCCGATGACGTCATCACATCTTCCGATGACGTCATCACACATTCCGATCCCATCTGCTGCCTACATCTTCCGATGACGTCATCCACATCATCCGGCCACGTCATCTGCCTAAATCTTCCGGTATCATTTCTGCTTGCATCCACTTATTCCACTCGATGCCTGCTTCTTCCGTCAACGCCTCCTGCCAATTTATTTACTTTTGTTCTCATCACTTCCTGCTTTTCTTCTATCATCCATTTTGCGTTCCGATTCTGTTAACTGTTTTTTTTCGTTTGATTTCGAATCCAGAGAACTTTCTCTCCCTCTGTAAATGTTTTAAAAGTTTAATGTACACAAAAAAAAAAATATTGTCCCTGTTTTCTGTTATCTGTCCCGAAGTGATGGCTTCGATCCCGGACCCCGATCGGGTTCGGTTTCGGGCTGTCACAACCTGTTACTCAAAAAGAAGTTGAAGTTGTTCCCTTAGTAGACCTAGCTCAACCTGTTACTCAAAAAGAAAAAGTTATTATTAAACAAAATAATTTTACAAATTTAAATCTTAGAACTGTAGGCAATCATTTAACTCGAACAGAGAATTAGATTAATAAATTGATTCCTGAAAATTATGAAGCTACAAGTCCTGAATACACAAATATTGCTTCCACATCTAAAAAACCTTTATTATCAAAAACTATATCAAAACCAGATATTAAACCTCCTCTTCCAATTAAAAATTTTAATTTTTCCAATCTAAACAAAAATTCTGAATTTATGGACCAACTGGTTCTTAGATTAAAAGATCTCAAAATTAATACTCTTAGTAATAAAGATTGTGACTCTAAATCTCTCAAAATTAATACTCTTAGTAATAAAGATTCTGACTCTGAATCTACTTCTAAACAAGACACTGATTCTGACTCAAGTATTAACCAATTCCATAAATCACTTTTAAATTTACAAGAATCTTGTATTCCTTTTCAAAACCCAGAATTATCTCTTAACCGAGTTAAATATGCAAAAGGACCTGGCGGTGAGGAAACTGTCAGAAGAACTTATTACAAAAGACCAACTTACCTAGATTTATTATGGGGAAAAAATTTCTATCTAGAACAAACTGCTTACAATCCAAAAACTATCTATTCTTGGAATATAGATAGTTTAACAGAATATCAAATTTTCGATATCATGAACAAAATGTTAATGTATTTTAGTGTATGTAAAGCCGCTCAAACTAGTGATCATGATATTGTTATTTGTATTATAAACGGTTTTATTGGCGCTTTGAAATGTTGGTGGGATAATTATCTCTCCTCCTCTCAACAATTAGAAATTCTAAAAGCAGTCAAATTAAAACATGTAACTAAAACAGTTACTCATCCAACAACTGGACAAACATATACGACTCAAAAAACAACTATTGTTCTTGATTGTGTTTATACACTTCTCCAAGGTATAATTCTCCACTTTGTTGGCGCTATCAAACAACGTCAAGAAAGAGAATGAGAATTATTACAAAATTTAAGATGTATATCCTTATCTCATTTTAGATGGTATAAGGATGTATTTATTACAAAAGTCATGCAAAAGAAAAGATTCTAATTAAGAATATTGAAAATCCAAATTTATAGATGGTTTACCCCCTCTATTTTCAAATAAAGTAAAATAAAAATTATTAGAATTAAATTAAGGACATTTTATCCCTTGAAACACACGTACTTATGGTCATTTTGTAAATGTTTGTGTCCAGGAAGGATTATCCTTTTATAATGATAACAAATTACAATATTAATTGAAAAAACAAAATATAACTGATAAAAAAGAAATAGGTGAATTTTGTGAACAATTTGTTAATAATATTCCAATTAAATATCCTAAAAAACATAAAGATCCAAATTTACATCATAAATCCCAAAGATATAAAGCATACAAAAGGAAAAAACGTAAAGAAAAATATAAAGACCAAGATGAAATTCCAAGATACAAACATAAAAGAAAACATTCAAGATCTAAGTCAAAAACTAAATGTTATAAATGTGGTAAATTAGGCTATTATGCTTCAAAATGCCTAACCAAGAAAAAACTAAATGAATTAAACTTAGATGAAGAATTAAAAATTCAATTATCCAAAATATTTTTAAATTCAACTGATGAAGAAATAAGCTCTGAGTCACTTAGTGATTATGATGACTTATCTTCCTCTCCTTCTTAAGATAATACATGCCTAAACAAATATTGTAATCAAATAAAAACTTTATCTATTAATGTTTTATCAAAATCTCAACAAGAAATTCTTGAAGATATTGATCAAATCAATGATCCAAAAATGAGAGTTAAAATTGTCAAAATGATGATTCAAAATACTTCAGAAAAAGAAAAAAAAAATTAAAATTGAACCTGAACAAACTCTTATATCAAAATATTATAGTATTAATGAAATATTTGATAGATTCAAAAAATCTTCCAATTCAAAACCGGTAACAATTCAAGATTTAAATAGAGAAGTAAAAAATTTAAAATTTGAATTAGTTCAACTCCAATATAATTATGAACAATATCAAAAAATCATGGATGAAAGAATCTCAAAAATAGAATTTAATATTGTATCAACATCAAACAATCCTTTTCCAAAGGAAGATAATACTTCATCAGACGAACACAATGAAATTCTAAACATTCTCAATAAAGTTCGTTTTCAAAAATGGTATATTCAAATTACATTAATAATTTACCAATAATATAAAATCTCTAATATCATTGCCCTAGAGGAAAGTGGTGTTGATATTAATTGTATCCAAGAAGGTCTAGTTCCTACCAAATACTTCGAAAAAACTATTCGATCTTTAACTGCTGTAGGTGGTAGCAAATTAAAAGTCAAATATAAATTATCCAAAATAGCAATTTGTAATAACAATCAAAATTGCTTAACAACAACCTTTTTATTAGTAAAAAATTTGCAACACAATGTTATTTTAGGAACTTCATTCCTTAGCAAAATTATGCCAGTCACTGTGATAGATCAAGATGGAATTCACAACTTAGTGAATGATCAAAAGATTATTTATCATTTTGTTTCTGAACCACAAACCAAAATTCTTAATGAAATCAAAACTTTTTTATAATCTTAAGGATAAACAAATAAGCTTCCTTAAAACCGAAATTAATTATTTAAAGATAGAAGAACATCTTAAATCTCCAAATGTTCTTAACAAAATTAAAAACCTTGAACTACAATTCCAAACTGAGGTATGTCATACTATACCAAATGCTTTTTGGAAAAAAAAAAACATATTGTTCCTTTACCATATATTCCCAATTATAATGAAAAGTTAATCCCAACCAAAGCAAGACCAAGTCAAATGAAACATGAATATTTAGAATTATGCAAAACAGAAATTGAATCTCTTTTAGAGAAAAAACTTATTCGAAAAAGTTACTCCCCATGGAGTTGTACAACATTTTATGTTAATAAAAATTTTGAGAAAGAAAGAGGTGTTCCTCGTCTTGTAATTAATTACAAACCATTAAATGATACCTTACAATGGATTAGGTATCCTATTCCCAACAAAAAAGATCTCTTAGATCGTCTCCAATCAGCCCTGATATTTTCAAAATTTGATTTAAAATTAGGTTATTGGCAAATTCAAATCTCTGAACAAGATAGATACAAAACAGCTTTTGTAGTCCCCTTTAGTCATTACAAATGGAATGTAATGCCTTTTGGATTAAAAAATGCTCCTTCTAAATTTCAAAATATTATGATTGATATCTTTTTAAATTATTCTCAATTCTGTATTATTTACTTTGATGATCTTTTAGTCTATTCACAATCCATAGATCAACATTTTAAACATATTAGGATATTAAAAGATGCTATCAAAAGAAATGGTCTGCTTATATTTACCCATAAAATGCATTTATTCCAAACAACAGTAAGGTTTTTAGGTCATAATATAAATCAAGGAACAATTCCTATTAATCGCAGTATTGAGTTTGCATCAAAATTTCCTAATGAAATCAAAGATAAAACTCAATTACAAAGATTTTTAGGCAGCCTAGATTATTTAAGTGATTTTTATAAAAATTTAGCACATGATACTTCCTTATTATATCAAAGATTGCGAAAAAATCATGCGCCATGGACTAATCAACATACTGAAGCTGTCAAAAGGATAAAACTAAAAGCAGTAACCCTACCTTGTTTGTCTTTATCAAATTCTAATTAGAACAAAATAGTTGCAACAGATGCTTCCGACATTAGTTATGGAGGTATTCTTAAACAACTAAATCTAAATACTTCTAAAGAAGAACTTATTCGTTTTACTTATAGAGTATGGAAACCAGTACATAAGAATTATTCTACAATCAAGAAAGAAATTCTTTTTATTGTCAAATGTTTTTCCAAATTTCAAGATGATTTACTAAATCAAAAATTTCTTCTTAGAGTTGATTGTTCTTCAGCAAAAAATATTTTAACAAAGATGTTAAAAATCTTGTTTCCAAACAAATATTTGCCATATGGCAATCTAAATCATCAGTTTATGATTTTTCAATTGAGCATATTACAGGATCAAATAATTCTCTTTCAGATTTTTTAACCAGAGAATTCTTGCAGGATGACAACCCCATTTAGGGGTAAAGGCCGAGGTCGTAATTCAAAATTTTATCAAAAAGAATTTTCCACTTTAGGGGAAACATCTTCATCAAATGAAAATCAAAAGAAAACTGCAAAAGAAGTCCTAGAAAGTGCGCCGCAGTTCATCAAAAAAGCAGTGGTTGAGTCCATACTCACCCTTTCAGCAAAAGATATTGCCTTAAATCAAAAGGATGTTTGGTTCTTTAAAGAAAGATATATGGGCACTCAGCATTATATGTTAACCGAAGGAAAGCTTCGATACTATTATGATGCTATCTTAACATAAACAAATTCCGTACAAATTCAACACAATTATATTGAAGTGGAAAATTTTAAATCTCCCATATCTCATTCAAAATGTTATATTATCATAATCATTCATCCGCAGGAATGGGGATTGTCAGTATATGCTCCCCGAACAACAAAAACAAATGAACAAAAGTATAATTACTGGGATTACATCTAAGCCTGGTCCCATGTATTTTTATATCAAAATTCGGTTAAAAATCATTCATAATTTTTTACTATTAATCCGAAAATACTCAAAACGGAAGACAAATTTCTAAATTGGTTTCTGCATTGGTGGCAAAGTCACTCTCCAGAAATCAGTATTTTTCCAAAGAAAATCCAAGAGACCTTTGACATGTGGTCTACTTATCACCCAGACTTTTTTGGTAACAAAACAGTATTTATTGGCCAGGATCTACTCTGATTTTGCACAGAGTTTCAAATAAACTGGATCTGACAATGGAATCTCGAAATGGACAAAGACCATTTAGGAATTTTAGAAATTCAAAGGAACTTTTATATCAAATGGTGGTCCCGCTTTGATGTAGAAGCGTGCTTTTCAAAAATTACTCATGCTATTCAAAATTACAAAAACACGAAAGCAAAAGCAAAAGCAAAAGTGGAGGATATGGATTCCAATTCTACCAACTTTATTCAACATATGAAGAATCTGATTAGACAACAAAATCCAGATTTATCATCCCAAGAGTATCAAATGAAATTATTAGAAACTATCAAAAACTAATTTTTTGAAACACAAGATGCCGAAGAAGAAAGTAATGAATCAACGTGTTCTGGTTCATTTTCTGTTTTGACAGGGGAATCTCAAGCTCCAGAAGAACCAGAGCATCTAGATCAAAACGACCTTTGAGATTCTTTTATTGAGATATCCCAACAAAGGAAATCAAACAAAGGCAAGAAGAAAATTCAAATATGAATCTACAAATACGTGATCCATATATTCCCGTTGATTGGATGAGTCTAGAGATCAACCGCCCAGATTATTGGATTGATCGAAGATTCAATTATCGGGTTATTTCCAAAAGAAACCTTAGACAAGTTCAAAGATGAGTTTTTAATATGATTTATCCATTTAACCGTAGATGGTTCGATTTTTGGAGTCATACAAATACTCCTCAGCAAAATGCTATTATTGAAGCAGAAATAGAAGCAGACTGGTGTAAATACAATCTGCAGGATAAACCCAAAATCAAAAAGGTTAATTCTTATAAAGAATTATGTGATGATTATCATCCTGGAAAAGATTACAAAGAAGAATCTTCTCAGCTTTGGGATCCAATTCTAAGAAGACAACAAATAATGGAAACAATTCAACAGCTGGAAGAACAAATACAAATGCTTCCCCGCATACAAAGCAATAATTATGGATATTTGTTATGAATTGCCATAGAATTCAGACAGATCAACCAAAAGCAATCAAATGGATAAAGACAGATTGGCTCTTAGCAAAAGCAGTAGAAAAAGCCGCAGCATAAATGGACAAAATAGACCTCATAATGGAGGACCCCATAGTAGAAAGATCACAACAAAACAAAGCAAAAAAGCTAAAAATAGACCCAGTTCTGGCATCCACTAGCAGAAGCATTGTAAAATTTATTTTAAGTTTTTGACCAATTTGCCTTGTAATCTAAAAAACTCTTGCTCTCTCTAGCTCTCTTCCTTGTAAGTTGTTCTTTCTACTTTTGTAATTGTTTGTTAAATAAATCAGTGTGCTTCTTCTTCATCTTCTTTTTATCCTTCTGATCCATGTGTATATATATGTGTGTGTAGATGTGTATATATACATCTATTCATATATAAATATATATATATATATATATATATATATATATATATATGTGTGTGTGTGTGTGTGTATGTGTGCGCGCGCGTATTGAGATGTGTGTATATATATATATAAAATACAATATGTACATGTATATATATACATATACATACATGTATCTATACATAAATACATATATGTATACGCGTATACGTATAGGTATATGTATGTAGATGTGTATATATACATCTATTCATATATATATGTATATATGTGTGTGTGTGTGTGTGTGCGCGCGCGTGCGCGCGTATTGAGATGTGTGTATATATATATATAAAATACAATATGTACATGTATATATATACATATACATACATGTATCTATACATAAATACATATATGTATGCGCGTATACGTATAGGTATATGTATGTATATTCATTATTTCATTTGTTAGAAAAGCACTATCATTTTTGTTATTTCAATTATACAGGGTACAACGTAGTTATCAGAGAATAGAGAGTAGAAAGTTCCAGTGTTGGCAGTGTCTATATATGCTGTAGTTAACATTTGTAATAGAAGAGGAAATACTGATATACATTTACAATTCCCTTCATCCTATTCTCTTTGTAAATCAGAGCCATTAAGCCCTCCTCCGGCTCCACTGCGCAACCCTCACCTTCAAATTTGTCTTCTTTTACTCATTTTTCTTCTATCAATCAATCTCTTACTATCAAACTCGACTCAACAAATTAGGTCATACAGAAAAATCAAATTTTAAACATGGTTATTGCCAATAAGTTTGACAATATTATTGATGGTTCTCATTCTGCTCCTCCACAATTTCTGGATTCTCTCAATGTGCCACTCAAGCTTAAGTATACTCGCTGGAGTCGATACAATAAGCTTTTAATGAGCTCAATATATGCTTCTCTCTCGGACGTTATGCTTTCTCAAATTTGTTGCTTCTCTTCTGCCTTAGAAGTCTTGATAACCATCAATCAAATGTTTGCTTCCTCCTAGCGCACACGATACTGATATGTGTAGTCAGCTTCTTCAACTGACAAAAGATGCACTTTCAACCATTGATTACGTTAAGAAAATCCCTTCTCTAAGCAGCACTCTTTCTGCAATAGGAGAACCATTGTCCAACAAAGATCAACTTATTTATTTTCTAAATGGGTTGGGTCCATAATATAACCTAATCCATAACATGCTTCTTACTAGTGATTTTTGACTAGAGAGGCAAAACTTTATCTCGTAGCTGCTACCTTCGAGCTCCCTTCAAACAAATGCAACTCTCTCTTGATCGTTCAGACCTCCGTCGTGCCCCTTTACATAGCAATCTTGGGTCGGTTTCTCAACCCGGCTTGTTGGGCACTCCCACTGGTCGACCCACATTTTGGAGACAGCCCAGACCAAATACTTATCGCCATTGTTGCCAGATTTGCAACAAAGTTGGGCATTTTGTCTTGGTGTGTTACCATCGGAGTTCATCTTCTTACCACCCACCAGCACCGACATTTTTCCAGGGGCCTCCTCAAGCCTACCTTACAAGTATGATGTCTCCTTCCTCCACCCAACTCCCCTGCATTGCCTTGGTTGTTAAATTCAGGAGCTACAAATCACTTTACCACATACAACTCTACTTTTGCTCAATCTGTGCCCTATTCTGGCCTTACTCAAGTTTTGGTTGGAGATTTAATTTCTATTACTCGTATTGAGCATGCTTCCATTCTTATTGTCTCTTAACCACTTCAATCCTGTGTTTAAAAACTCTATAAAGATAATTATTTTATTGTTGAATTTTATTCAAATTTTTTCTTTTTCAAGGACCTCGTTTCCAAGATTATTTTGGTGCAAGGATCTCTCAATTATGGTACGTAGGCCTAGGACTTGGGGCAGGATCGGCTATCCTAGCCTAATAGGTGGAGTCACCTAGCGCGGTCCTAGGCAAGCTCGTGAGCCCAAACATGGGGATTGGATTGGCCCACCATCTGGCACTAGGCCAAGCAAGTGGGTTGGCTAGCCAGCCAGTTTAATAACTCTACTTATTTTCATTGAAAATGAGTGCATGAAACAAATATACATATCATGTTTCAAAATATCAATGCATGTAATAATACTTTATTCATTTTGTCTTAATTAAGTCACATGATGCATTACCTTATCTATCCCTCCTAATATATTAGGTTGAGAAAATAAACTAAGCATGTAATGACCTCTTTTTTCCAGTAAGATATTGTATGTTTTATAACGATTCGAGATTTTCCTATACTCAGCTTCGGGATTTACCTATATTCGAGCTTAGATTTCTAAGGTTTGCCCCACAATTATACTCACAGATTTGTTTTCAACGAGGACTTTCCAAGTGGTCACCTAACTCGGTACTGCTCTCGCTTGAACACTCTTAACTTCGGAGTTCTAATGGAATCCGGTTCAATTATGATACAAAACGTGTCTTACTATCTAGGAGAGACATCATTTACATATATTTCATTTCTATCTTCCCTCAAGTGATGTGAGATTGCTCCAAACCCTCTCTTAGGTCGTCATAATCACCCTTCTTTCAGGGGCCCAACGTTCTTGTTGGCCACATTTCCTGTTGGGTACAACTTCTGATACCATTTGTAACGACCCCTCTTTTACAGTAAGATATTATTCGCTTTGTAACGATCCGGAATTTACCTATACTCGGCTCCGAAATTTGTCTATATTCAACTTAAATCCTGAGGTTTGCCCCTCAATCGTAATCATGATTTTCTCCCCTTGGAAATGAAGTTTCATGATTTCCCCAACTCGAACCCAAAACCTTCAAATTAAAGTCTCAAGTTCCATTAGAGGTGATATTACTATTTTTTTTTTTTTTGAGTGGCTTCGAGCTCAATTTTCACAAATTTTAGTCAGTTTGTGCTAGTTTTGATAATTTGATTTAGTTTTCTAGCTGATTTTTCTTTTGCAAGTCTCTGAAAACTTAAAAAGAAAATCATACAAGTACATTGTACCACTTCAGTTCAATACCAACCGGATTTTCAAAATTAAACCAATAATCGAATAAGCACGGCTCTAAAAATTGGTTTTTAAAATGTCAGAACCAAACCCAACTGAACTTAAATAGCCGTTTTGGTTAGGCTTACCCGGTATCAACCCAAGCTAGAACGAAAAAGTTTGCAGACTTGTATAATAACCTATACAGTATGACAATAACTGACTCACGAACAAGGTTTTTGACTAGGTAAAAGCTCTCCAAATATGTCTACAATGTCAAAATTTTGGAAATAACAAAAAAGGAAATTAAAATATCATTTCTCCTCCAATTGTTCTTCGGCAAGTAAAAATCATTTTTCAATCTGGAAATCAAACTTCAATTTCCAATAGTTGAGATCAAGCTTCGGGGTAGAAGAGGAGGCTTACACTGGATGAACAGTTTGAGATTGTAAAGCTTCTTGAAGGCATTCCACAGCCCCGTCGTAGTTCAAGAAACCCATGAACCAAAACTCGAGATTGTCGACAGAGACGACCTGTATGTACTTTTCAGCAGGATTGGCTCTGCTTGATGAAGGATTTACAGCTTTGAACTGATGTCTTGGGATAACTACCTGTTCATATTGCAAATTAAATAAACCAAAGCAATAAGGAGACAACTGATTTTGAAAATCAAGTCAAACCGCAAGCGAATTGATTAAAGAGTAGATCGATATAGGCCGTATAAACAACACAACATATTGGTTAAAGAATGACCAGAAAAGACTTATAATATATAATGCACAATTGAAATCAAACTTCAATTTTGAAGACTGGAGGAGATTTTTGTAACTATCAAATCATTAGGGTAATTCATACCTTGTAATAGCTCCATTCTGTTTGACCTTCAGATTTATACGATAGCGGGTTGTCACTACAAAATGCAAGCTTGGCAGTAGACACATATAAAACTCCCATGACTGGACCGGCCGATGTTGATAAGTAACATGCATAAGAATTTTGAAGCTGCTCCTCCGGCACTGTCTCAAAAGTTTGGCGGAAAATCTTCTCGTATCCACCTTCTGCTAAGACCTTTGTTCCTTGTGCAATTCTCCCCAGTGCAGCATCAGTAAAACTGGGACTTGTTTTCACTAATCACAATAGAAGGGCTATGTTAAAATAATTTCAAGTAAGACTACACCATCACACAAGTAAGAAACTTAAATTTGCATTTCTCGATCCATTTTTATTAGTACCGAGTTCTTTGTATTTACACGAGAATCCTGCATGATCCGAGCCATATTTCACAATTGTTGATAGTCTGACTTGTGTTTATTAGTGTAAGAGCATACTACACTTTATTGTTTGGCCAGTTTTTTGAAAAAAAAAAAATCATTAAAAACATTCATAGAGTGTCTATTCTGTCTCTCTATACGTTTTCTTCTCTTAACATAATGAATTCTGCAGCAATAATGTAGATTCGAGCTCTCAAATCATATCAAGATTGCAGTATTAATGTGTTCTTCATTGTTTATGCTACTGTTTGCCATTGCTTTTGAAATACATAATTTACAGGATCATAGCGGAGTCAAGCTACACAACTGATCTGGTTAAAATCATTATAAGATTCAAAATCAGGCTTGTGTTAAATAAAGTAAGCTCAGTTGGAATATCATAACGCAAATGCAGCAAAAAACGTAAAAAATGCAATGATAAAACTTCAACAAACTATTGCAATGGACGGTCTGAATCTAGGAACAATCATAAAAATCACAGCCAAGATGAATCTACATGCTAGGCTGCCATTGCTGAAATATAAACAACCTGGAAAACTAAAAGAATAAAAACTCACAGTGCTGCCAGGTGTTTCCGGCAAGATCCTCAGCTTTCTTCGTAGCTTCGCCGACTTTCTTCCCCCATCTTCCAAGTACATTTCGCACAGTATCCACAGTCTCTGATCCAAAGTCTCCCAAAATTTCAACAACACTTTTTTCCTCACATAGCTTCCAAAAAAATTTATAGAGAAACATAAATGCATTGAATACCTTTGAACGAAAGTGAAGACGAAACAGGTGACGGAGAAACATAAGGGTTTGATCCATGATCAGGCGAAGGCACAGACGACGATTCGGTGACCAATTCGGGGCTCCAAGTCACCGATTTCCTCGTTCCGGCCAGCATTGTTTGACCGCCGGGTTGCTCCGCCGGAGTCCGAGTCTCCGATCCCATCATCAAACCCCCAAAATTTCCCTCCTCGTTCGGTGATTCCCTCCCCTCTTGGACATCCGACTTAGGTTTCCCATCCTTAATAAAATCTTGACCTTTCGCATCACTCTGCGGCGTCGGCGGGTCCATCCCAAAAGAGAACAGAACGACGTGTGGGGCGGCGCGTGTACGCTTACCGTGAATCGCGTCGGATGTCGGAAACGGAAGTAAACTTCTGTAACTTTTTCAGAAGGGTTCTAAAATGGAAGAAGCTTCAAGCCATGGCCATAAAATACGCGCTCTTTTAGCTCGTTTTCAGTACAGCCAATAGAAATGGAGGGAATTTCTGTCAATTACTTAATATCCACCCTCTTATATGGGCTTTCAATTGCATTGTTGGCCTTTAAAACCCAACTTAATCACTCGACTTAATAAATAAAGTAAAGTGCAATTTTGCTTCTATAATTAAGTGAAATTGACAACTTATACCGTAAATTTGGATAATATACAAAAACAACCTTAATATATTGATAATGAGAAATATGGCCCCTACCGTCATAATTTCTGTAAAAAAATAACGTTTTTTCACTTGTTTATTTTTTTTTCCCGAAATACCACTCACTGGACTGACGAATATTTTAAGAGAATAAATTAAGAGAATAAACATAGTATTACTCTAATACAAATAACTAAATGCATTATACATAAATTTCATTTGTTTAATTCACAGTAGAAGATGTAAAACTCAATAGTCACGTAACACTAAGTTACGATAATTTATGTGACGAGTAAACCTAACTTAAAGTTTTAGCGCTCGTAAAAATACATGTCTAACATGATTCAAAACGAGAATATGGATGAAATTTGTCTACAGCTTTTCAGATATCTTTTCGATGAAGTTGAGCATAATTTCTTCTTGTTCTTCGTCTGCGACCGGCAATAACAAACAAAGGCGACCGTCACGGATATTACTATTATTATCTTGGCATGATAATTTGTTAAAAAGAATAATAGAGGCAAAGTGTAAATTGCACCTAATCTTGGAACAGTGTGCCCTTTCTTATGATGTATTGCAACAGGGTCAACAAATGACTTGAGTAAAACCTTGCTCTCTTCTCTCAAAAAGTCCTTTTCACCTGCATGGCATGCAACCCATTTTCATATAAATAGTAATAGGTGTATTATCTTATTCTACTTTTTAAAATATTTATTGACGTATTAAATAATGAATATAATTAATATAATAAATTAATTATTTATAATTTTTTCATTAATTATAACAATCACGTGGTTGATTTTTATTTTTTAAATTTAATTACGGTATTAAATAAGTAATTTTTGGTTAAAATTTATAAAAAATAAAAATTATATTAAATTATAATAATCAAATAATACTACATACAAAAAAATTAGCTCGAGATAATATTTTGGGCAATATTTTGACAACTCAAAAATTAAAGAATTATTTAACTTGTATAAAAATTTAATAAAATATTAAATTCTTTTATAAAAAAGCCGTCAGGCCGGCCTTCCGCCACTCTCGCATGGATTATGACTTAATTAAATTTGATTTCTAGTCATGCACTACGAACCATAGTCTAATCCCTTAGGCTAGGTGAACGTATTATTTTCAAGTGTCAGATCATTCCACCAGTTGTTTCTGACATTGTTAATTTTTGGGTCGTGACAGTTTTTAAGTTATGCGAGATTACATTACCTTGATCCCACGTCTCAAAAGGATTTTTCAACGTGACACGATTAGAATATGGTTTTGACTAATATGTTTAAGCATACTCATGTTATTTAAAACTTAATAGTTACTTGTTGTAGTAGAATTATGTTACCTATAAAGTGAAGGGATGGGCAGTGAATGGGAGATGAGAAGGCATTAGTAGCCAGCTTGGGCACTCCAAACTTGGATCCTCCCATTTTAGCTGCAGATATCAATATCAAGACCTTGATTCCTCCGACCTTTTGTAGCGCTACACGCTGCAATTACGTAAAAACTTGGCATAAATTTACTTGGAAACATCGACTAATCGATTATGAATGACACGTCAACGAAGATGTTTATGTTAGCCTATCATCATTATCTTTGCTAACCCGATTATTGATAACTTCTCGATGCAAGTAAAGGCGCTAAGTATGTAAATTTCATGTACCTGAGCCTGCATCCCAGGCAAAGTAGCTGCTAGAGTTGCTCCCTGAAATTATACACGCTCAAACTCTACCTCTTAACATCAATTGCTTAAAAGGGTAATTAGGAAAAATGATCCATTAAACAAATTTCAAGTCAATAATAATCAAATGCGAATATAGAAACAAAAAACAAAAAACGAAGAACCAACGTTGATATTACATACAAAACCTTAACAGATAACAATGTTAGAAAAATAATAAAATTAATGAGAACAATAATAATACTGCCACTGTAAAACGCGGACAGTTTTGATTAGAATAATTCAAAAAAATACTGCTCTTGACAGTTTTCTTAGACAGAATTATATTTTCAAATATGTTCACAGAAAAGTATGGAGGGATCACAAACAGTTCCACTTAAAATCCAGTCTCTTAGACAAAACTTACTTAAATAGTACAATTACACCACCAAATAAGCGGTACGAGAAACGATAACAGATTCGATTCTAAAAATACCAAGAATATTTTTCCACCGTTATAAAATTATAACGGCAAAGAAGTAAGAGAAATAATAAGTCAAATGAACACTGAAAATTTTTACGTGAAAACCCAAATTGAGAAAAAATCACAGAAACCGAGTACAGAAAGATATCACTATGAAAAATCAGATTTACAATATTTTTCTAGATATCGAATATTTTAGAAAATATTCACTAAGAGAAATTACTACTCTTAGAACTCTCAATGTGCACAACAACACTTAACCTATTTTTCTCTCGTACTCTTTCTTTTTTCTCCCTAAAAAAAACTCACTATTTCTCTCCCTCCTCATAAAAGATCTTGTTTCTTCTCTCCCATTTTTAGATGCTAAAAAGTTTGCTCGGAAAGTGGTTCCCATCAAGTGGGCGCCGAATTAAGAAGAAAGAAGTTTTTTCTTCTTTCTTTGGTTTTTTTTTTTCCTTCAACATTAATGAGATGGCCCTCGCAATGGAAGTACCCCACAAACAAACACATTCCGTGTCAAATTGAAATATAGTGAAAACCCGAAAGCATGTTCCCATAGTTTTATTTTATCATTTTTTTTGTCGTACTAGCATAACTTAATTTAGTTGTTAACAACAAAAAATAGTGATTTGCCTCACATTACCCATCACAGATTAATCTAGTCAGAGAATATTCCAAAGCTTAAGAGTAAACTTAATAAGAAAACCTGTGAGAAACCCAGAAAGCCATCAAAAGGTCCATTCTTCACCATGAAAGCTTCAATGTAATTAACACATTCTTCGAATTTAGTGAACTCGGAGAAATCCTAAGACAGGAAAAAGTAAACCCAGAAAGCATTTACAGCAAATTTTGCAGAGAGATCAAGCAAATGAGTTCGTATTTTCTGGTTTAGAAAACGAAACCTGGTTAGATTGAAACCATTCGTAGTAAGGAGGATCGAAAATTCCTTCGACGTCGGACTTTCCTCTGGCCAAATATGGACCGTCGAGGAACACAAGGTTCAGCTTTCCGATCACCTTTTCCGGCCACCCTCCGATCATTTTCTCGAGAATCTTACCGCTGGTTCTGAATCCATGAAGACAAAGGATTCTTAGTTTTGTAGGTGACGTGTTTTCCATGGAAACTTTCTCTGAGTTTGGCTGCTTAAGTCTCTGCTATCACCCACGTCTTAGTTATATCAAGGCGGAGTGGCTGCTACGAAGAATATATTAATAGAAAAATACATTAATTAAACCAATCTATATAAGTTTTTGCATTTTGTTTAACGGGCGGGCTTGCTTGCCGCTCGGCTCGCCACAGTGACCAGCCGAGCCTGGTCCGGTCCTATTAGACTTGCCGAGCCCGCCATGGATCGAGCCATTTGATTCCCAAACGAGCCGGCTCGTTGACTCGGAGGAAGCCAGCCCGCTAGCCCCATCATCCATCTCCTCACTTTCAAGTTTTCACGTCTCCTAACCATTTCTTCAGATACTCAACTTCGCAGTTCATCTCAAGAATTAGGCGGAGGATCTGGGTCTCAACCACTCCAGCTGTCTCACAAACCTCCTCGAACCAGCGGATGATATCGGAGTCAAAAGAGTCGCCATTGTATATCGCTTCATCAGTTACAACTTCAACAGCGTCCATTATGAGAGCTTTCTCGCTTCCGTGTAAGAAAATTTAGCACCCTGCAGGCAGAAATTTTTGGTCGTAAGATTATGAGATTAAAAAGGCGGGGAAGAAGCCTTCAACTGTGTATTTTATCGAGATAGCGTCATCCTTTGTCATAGAGAGAGGAGAGATATTCTTTGGCATGATTATTTTGGACAGGGGCGAGTAACTAAAAGGTTATTGGGACCGAAACCAAACCAACTAGGTTTACAGCTTTGTCCGATGCGACTTTTTTCTCTTAATTTATGATTCGAAAACGATTGCAGACTGCAGACGTGACTGTTTGACTCTTATCGTCTATGCCAATAAGGGAAAGTTTAATGCTTTTCTACGTGGTAAAGGAGTTGGGCATGGATAAGAGATGATGGTGATTTGCAGACGTTTACAGATTTCTTGAATGGGTTATCAATCAGTACACCCATATCGATCTATTTAAGGATTAAGTGCATAAAAAATCTCCAAATATGAGAAAAGTGTAAAAAAAAACTCGAAGTATTTAAAAGGCAAAATAAAGTTTTGTGGGGGACCGATCATCCCCCGTAGAGGATGGAGCGGGTACCCGCCCCCTCACGCGGGTACCCGCCCCCTCACGCGGGTACCCGCCTCACGCGGGGGGTCACGCTGGTACCCGCCGACCCCCCGCGTCACGCGGGTACCCGCCCCCTCACGCGGGTACCCACCCCAGAAACAGTGCACCTACTCGCGATTTTTAACTTTAACTATGTCTGTAAATCCCTAAAATTTTAACCCTCCTCGCCGCAGAAACTCGCCTCTAAACCCCGACCACCACCACGCCCAACCCAACTCCGACGCCCCTAAACCCGACCACCACCACGCCCTAGTTACGCCGACCTCTCGGCTAGGCTTGCCGATTCCTTACCCTTCTCGAGGATTTCAGGTGCAATTTCTTCTTTCCTCCAACAGCTTTTCAAGAAAATTGAAAAACAATCTATTTTCTACGAATGCCTTCAGTATTTTGTTTCATGATGCAATTTTTTTTCCGATGCAATTTTGTTTCCGATGCAATTTTTTTTTTGTTTCATGAATTAATCAAGTTAATTAGAAACAATTGAAATAATTGAAATGGTCATTATTCAATTATGTGTTGGTGATTGTTGTTGGTTCAAAATCGTAGGACAATCCATAATTTGTTTGTGGTAGGTGTTGAAATGTTGTTATTTGAAATTTATATTTGTTGAATTGTTAAATTGTTGAAATGTTGTTGAATTGTTGAAATGTTGTTGTTTGTGGTAGATGTTGAAATGTTGAAATGTTGTTATTTGAAATGTTGAAATTCAAATTTCTGAAGTTCAAATGTTGTTATTTGAAATGTTGAAATTCAAATTTCTGAAGTTGAAATATTGTTATTTGAAATTTATATTCGTTTGTGGTAGGTGTTATGAAGGAACTTTCGTGAGAAAATCGCCCAAACCGACCCGAAAATGCCTCCTCGAACTTTTGTTGGTCGAAAGGTTCCCCGATGACAAATCGGGAGGAGGAGCCGCAACCGTTGTCGATAGAATTTCGAAATCGGGCGTGTGAGGAGCAATTCGAGCGGGATACGTCAAACCGCTCGATTATTTATGGAAAGACTGTCAACTTCTGCGGTTGGGAATCATTGGAGATCAAAGAGCTGTTTGACAACATCTCCTTGCACGGGGTGTACGACATGCAAGGAGATAGTTGTGACAGAGTAGTTCACCTATTTTATGCGAACTTGGTTGTTTCAGGGAGGGCAGGGTGTGTGGAGTCGTACCTATTTGGTACGAATATTGTTGTCTCTGTCAGCGTCATCAACGAATTAATCGGATTTTACGAAGAAGACACGGAGACATATTATCACAATTCCCGAGAGTGTGATTTTGCCCGGACTACAGACGGAATTGAGTTCATAAGGCAAGTCCATTCAAATTCGAATATTGCAGGCTTTGTGAAGCCAAGAGCGAATGCCTTGAACGTCAAGGCTCGGGTTGTTCACAACCTGATCACTCACACCCTTCTGCCAAGAGATGGTCACAGAGATCTGGTCAGCTTGATGGATCTCTATATTATGCAGAAGCTATATAGCGGTAGGACATTCGACCCAGGATTTATGATTGTAAGTCACATGCACGAGGTCAGTCGAACAAAAAACAAGAGTCTGCCGTTTGGTTCATTGATTTGGAAGATCGTAGAGCGATCTCAGATTTGTCTGCTGTTGCGAAAAATCGTGATACGCAAGTGCACGTGTCGCAAAAGTAATAAAGTGTGTATAAGTACGAGTGTCGATCCCACGAGGAATAATTATGTGAAATGTTGAATATCTAATTTTCAGTTTAATTTGAAAATAAATAATAAGTGGTTTTTGGATTTTAAACTAAAATAATTCAAATAAAAATCAAACAACAATTTAAATAAAAGATTTGAATGTAAAAGAGTAAGATTATATGATGAGAAAATCCAGGGTTCCGATTTCACTTAGCTAATCCTATTTATTAAACCTAATTCAAGTGATTAATTCCTATTCCTTCGTGTTGATGGCAATTTCACAAAAATATTCATCAATCTCTCTCGAGCAAAGACAAACTTATTCAATTAACGAATTATCACCTCTCGGTTTCTAATCCTGAGAATTAATTGAATACATTAGGAGCAAGAAATTATCTTACCACTCAAACGCCCTAACTATCTCTAGCATAGGATCCTTTTTAAGGCAAGCTATTCAGTGCACGGTTAAATTCTCCGCTCTCGCATCCCGAATTAACCCTAAAGTACTTAGTTTTGGTGATCAATCAAACCTAAGTATTACGTCCAGAATAAATTACTCAACACAGAAAAAGAACAGAAAATTAAATACTTGAATCAAGAAAAATAAATAATCATAGTAAAGTTACGTCGAAACCCTAGAACGAGAAGTTTAGTTCATGATAAAAGATAAATAAACAACAATAATAATAATGAAATTAATGGTTTTCATAAATAAAAATTAAAATAAAATAAAGAAAGAAAACTTCTCCTCGCTGCTGCTCGCTGAATCGCAGACTCCTTCAACGCCGAAGACCGAATCGCCCAAGGCTCTCGCTCCCGTCGAAGCTCTCCAAAATCGCCGGCTGCTGCGCTGTAGATCGCCGCCAGAGATTGCCCTGAAGATCGCTCCCCTCTGCCGCGCTCTAAATCTCTGTCGCAGAATCGCTGCTCTGTAAAATCGGCTCCCAAAGTTGCAGACTTCTCTCTTTTTTTTTTTTTTTCCGCTGCTCTGTACTTTTTAGGTTTTTATTCTTTTTCTCTCCTTGATCAATGACTCTGATTCATTCTTTGCTTAAGTTAATGGCTGAGATTGGCGTGAATAAACTTTCCAAAATTGCGCCCCTTTCCAAAATCAAACTCGAAACCGAATCTCGCCTCTGTTTTTAGGTTTTTATTACTTGCTTTCAACTCTATCAATGGTGGAGATTCACTAATTCTTACATTGACGGCCCAGCAGCAAACTTTCTAAAATTGAATTAATGTGGCGATTGGTAGCTGGATAAGTGGCGATTGTTCTCCATGTTCATTAATCATTGTTTTACCACTATTTTGTCTCTCCCTGTTTTAGATACGTTTTCTGCACACTTAAACAAAACTCATCAAATACTTTCACACACTTGAGAATAAACTTATCAAATCAAGTGTAAAACGTATAAATAAGTGTGTAAAATACACACTTATCACACCCCCAAACTTGAATGAAAGCTTGTCCTCAAGCGAACAAAAATAAGCATAGAAATCTAGCAAAATTTATCCAGGAATGTCTAAAATTTAAAGTCTGCAAAATATTTAAAATTTTCATGGTAAAATTATCTAAATCATAGTTCATAGTATTTCGTCTCAGCTTGATATTTGCATGCAAATAAACCATCTAAATAAACACTTTCAATAATACAACTCATGATATCACATTGATATAAACTTAATCAGAAATTCTTGTGTGTGTACATGCTCGAACTCATTCTTGTTTAGCTGATAAATCTATAATTGTGTCTTATAAGAAGGGAAATCAAAAATACCTCTCAGGGTCACTCCATCCACTCTTATTGTTCATCAGTCTTGCCCATTATTCACTAATAACAAATATGAGTAAACAGAATAAAAGTCGATAGGTCTTTAATTAAGCTTGTAATGCAAGGCCGGGTTTATAAGGTAGGAAATTTTTGGATTTAAGCGAAACTTTAGAGCACAATCCATCCTTATGCCACCCTCACTCCTTACACTCGCTTGAACTCTTTTTTAATCAGTTAACTCAATAATCCCCCCAAACTTGTCTCACTCTCTATTTTTCAAAACCAACTCATTTGTCAATGTCTTTACTAACAAACATAAAATACAAACAATAACAATAATAACAAATTAAATAGCATATAAGAAATTGTTCTACTACTGAACAATTCAACTTTCCAATAACTTTTTTTTTTTTTTTTTTTTGTTTTTTGTTTTTTTTTTTTACTTTTTTTTTTCAACTTTAATCACTAAAAAAAACATAAAAGAAGAATAAATAAAATCCCAAAATACTAACAACTTAGACAATTGACAAAAGAATTAGCTCTGATTCTCACCACTACTTTCTCCAACTCTCCCCATAATATGTACCCACAACCCTGTGCTCAATAAACAGGATAGTCAAAATAATTTCAGGGTAGGCTAAATTAGGGTTGACAAAATAGTGGTAAATAAAGGTTCAAATAGGAGACTAAGGGTGTCATTTAAATGACACAAATGAGGTATGTCAATAAAAGCTCAAACGATTCAAAAATGGCCTAAGTCATTCTCTTAATTCTGCAAAAAATCACAATTTGTATTCATGAATGCAGGGCAAAACCAAGAACAATTTAATACTCACTAATCACTCACTAAATTTAAATGGAGCTCACTCCCTTTCAGTGTTTACACTCAAGCACTCCCTTACTGTGTTTAGGCTCTCGATCTCAAGACAACAATTTATATCATTATGAGCTAAATTTAAATAGGAATGAACATTTTCACACAACAAGTCTAACTTCCTAAGCTCCAATCAATGCTACTATCATAAATCATATTATCTCAGAATCTATTCAGAAGTTAAAACATGCATTGATCAAAGGTGCAGTCATCGATACTTTAAACAAATGAAATAAATAATCATACCATAGAATTTAAAATATTAAGCAGACTTCCTAAAAAATAATATCCAAATAAAAACCCCCCCAATCTTAATATAGACATTGTCCCCAATGTTAAATCAGTTTAAATGAGTAGGGTAAAATAAAAGTACCTCATATCGTCTCGGGCAGTCGTCAGTGTGGTGGAGCTTCGGTCGAAGGAGCGATCAATCAGGATTTTTTTTTTTTTTTTTTTTTTTTTTTTTTTTTTTAAGAGGAAAAATAAATTCAAAATAAACTAAAACTAAAGACAAAAATAATAATAAAAGTAAAACGTGAGAACAGAAAAAATAGTAATAACAATAATAATAATAATAATAATAAAAATAATAAAGCAAAACTAAAATAAAAACAGTAACAAATAAATATAAGTAAATAAATTTAATAATAATAATAATAATAATAATAATAATAATAATAATAATAATAATAATAATAATAATAAGAACTAAATAAATTAATGGGTTACCTCCCACCAAGTGCGTGTTTTAACGTCGTCAGCTTGACGATATGCTGCGTCATGTGGGATCACGATATATAAGGGAATTTGCATTTTTAACCGTACTGTCCCAATATGGTAACCATTGTTGCCCATTTACGAACTTATCATTTGCCAAAAGCTTGTTGCAGTCGGGTGGTTTCTTTATATGTGGTAGGACCCGTAATGGCGACTCCCCCAAACTTTCAACATGCTGCTTTCCATTAGGCTCAAGAAAATCGTTTGGTTGATGTGAAGCTTCTATTGGATACTCCAGTGATTTATACACCTTGAATGTGACATCTTCATCCTGTACGTGCAATTTAAGCTCTCCCTTTCTTAGGTCAATTACAGCACCCCCTGTGGCTATGAATGGTCGACCTAATATTATAGGGATACCGCGATCTTCCTCCATATCAAGAATCAAGAAATCAGCGGGAAAAATAAACTTGTCGACTTTGATGAGGACATCTTCAATAACCCCATACGGATGCTTTATAGAGCGATCGGCCATCTGTAGAACTACACTTGTGGGCTTTGCTTCACCAATACCAAGCCTCCGAAATATAGATAGAGGCATCAGGTTAATGCTCGCTCCCAAATCACAAAGTGCACTTTCAAATATAGAATTCCCAATTTCGCATGAAATAGTGAAACTTCCTGGGTCTTTCAGTTTTTGTGGTAGCTTCCTCTGAATAATAGCACTGCATTCTTCTGTAAGAGCGATAAAACCACACTCCTCTATTTTGCGCTTGTGGGAAAGAATATCTTTCAAAAATTTTGCATATTTAGGCATTTGCTCGAGAGCCTCAGCGAATGGAATGTTGATGTGGAGCTTTTTGAAGATATCAAGGAATTTTTCAAACTGTTTATCCAACTTTGAATTTTTCAGGCGTTGTGGGAAGGGGACCTTAGGGATGATCTCCATTGGGATCTGAGGTGGAGTGTCCAGTAGCTCGTGATCCTTTGGTGTGGACTCGGATGATGACGAATGCACTCCGTCATGTGCGACCACTTTCTTATTTTCTTTGGTATAATTTTCAATCACTGCTCCACTTCTAAGTGTGATGGCATTGCACTGAGCTCTGGGGTTGATTTCAGTGGAACTGGGTAACGTACCTTGTGGGCGTCCATTTAATGCAGCTGCCATCTGGCCCATTTGAGTTTCTAAACTTCGAATTTGAGCTGACTGGTTTTGCAAGGTTGTTCGTGTTTCGGCCATAAATTTATTTGTGTACTCCCCCATTTCAGCAATCATATTACTGGTGCGCTCTCCCATCTTTGCAATTAATTCTTCAAGATTAACTTTCCTTTCCTGCACTGGTGGTTCTTGCTGAGGTACTTGAGGCAGTTGCACGGCGTTGTTCTGATTTTTCCATGAAAAATTCGGATGATTGTTGCGCCCCCCATTAAAATAATTCCCTGAATTCTGATAGGTAGGTCTAGTATAATTTCCCACAAACTGAGCTTGTTCAGACGAATTGCTAGCCATTTGGTTCCCTTGCTGACAGGTTTCACTAGCATGTGGTCCTTGGCACCAATGACATTGTATGATTGGGGAATGAATTGCATTAACTGGAGCTTGAGTACCCTAGATGTGCTGAGTGAGGGATGCAATCTGTGTAGTCAATGCTTTTATCGCTTCCAATTCTGGGGTATTTGGCCGCCTCCTCAAAATCTGACGTTCAACCGGGCACTGATCATTATTGAGGGATAACTCCTCTAACAGGTTGAACGCCTCCTCTTCCGTCTTTTGTAATAGTGATCCACCAGCCGCTGAGTTGACAAGAGTCCGTGTAGAAACTGATAAACCAATGAAGAATGTCTGTATTTGCATCCATTGTGGTAGACCATGTTGGGGGCATCTTCTTAAAAGCTCCTTGAATCGGCCCCATGCTTCATAGATTGTCTCACCATCAAATTGAGCAAAATTGGTGATCTCATTACGGAGTTTCGCCATCTTTTCAAAGGGAAAGAACTTGGATAGAAATTTCTGCACTAATTCATTCCACGTGGTAATTGAACCCGAAGGTAAGGAGTTCAACCAATTCTTCGCGCGATCTCTTAGTGTGAAGGGGAATAACCTGAGCTTGATAGCATCCTCAGAGACATTATGGTATTTAAAAGTATCACAGATCTCGACGAAGCTAGCAATATGATCCTTAGGGTCCTCATTAGGCAGGCCGCAAAATTGATACTGTTGGATCATTTGTATTGTTCCCGGCTTTATTTCAAAATTATTGCACGTGATAGCAGGTTTCCGAATTGCTGATTGAATCCCGTCCATGGATGGCATAACATAATCGAGCAAAGTTCGTCGTCCGACCTCTGCCACTTCAACCCTCTGTTGTAGATTTGCGTTTTGATCATCTGCCATAATTGCTTGTTTAGTTTCCCTTCGATTTCGGCGACAGGTTCGTTCAATTTCAGCGTCGAGAGGGATTAGGTTGGCAGTACCTAATTTTCGCATACACCTGTAATGTGCAAATAATATAATTTAAGCCTAGCAGGAAAAGAAAATTCAAATATGAACTTAAATCAAATAATGCAATAACAACAAAATTAATCCCCGGCAACGGCGCCAAAAACTTGTTGCGAAAAATCGTGATACGCAAGTGCACGTGTCGCAAAAGTAATAAAGTGTGTATAAGTACGAGTGTCGATCCCACGAGGAATAATTATGTGAAATATTGAATATCTAATTTTCAGTTTAATTTGAAAATAAATAATAAGTGGTTTTTGGATTTTAAACTAAAATAATTCAAATAAAAATCAAACAACAATTTAAATAAAAGATTTGAATGTAAAAGAGTAAGATTATATGATGAGAAAATCCAGGGTTCCGATTTCACTTAACTAATCCTATTTATTAAACCTAATTCAAGTGATTAATTCCTATTCCTTCGTGTTGATGGCAATTTCACAAAAATATTCATCAATCTCTCTCGAGCAAAGACAAACTTATTCAATTAACGAATTATCACCCCTCGGTTTCTAATCCTGAGAATTAATTGAATACATTAGGAGCAAGAAATTATCTTACCACTCAAACGCCCTAACTATCTTTAGCATAGGATCCTTTTTAAGGCAAGCTATTCAGTGCACGGTTAAATTCTCCGCTCTCGTATCCCGAATTAACCCTAAAGTACTTAGTTTTGGTGATCAATCAAACCTAAGTATTACGTCCAGAATAAATTACTCAACACAGAAAAAGAACAGAAAATTAAATACTTGAATCAAGAAAAATAAATAATCATAGTAAAGTTACGTCGAAACCCTAGAACGAGAAGTTTAGTTCATGATAAAAGATAAATAAACAACAATAATAATAATGAAATTAATGGTTTTCATAAATAAAAATTAAAATAAAATAAAGAAAGAAAACTTCTCCTCGCTGCTGCTTGCTGAATCGCAGACTCCTTCAACGCCGAAGACCGAATCGCCCAAGGCTCTCGCTCCCGTCGAAGCTCTCCAAAATCGCCGGCTGCTGCGTTGTAGATCGCCGCCAGAGATTGCCCTGAAGATCGCTCCCCTCTGCCGCGCTCTAAATCTCTGTCGCAGAATCGCTGCTCTGTAAAATCGGCTCCCAAAGTTGCAGACTTCTCTCTTTTTTTTTTTTTCCGCTGCTCTGTACTTTTTAGGTTTTTATTCTTTTTCTCTCCTTGATCAATGACTTTGATTCATTCTTTGCTTAAGTTAATGGCTGAGATTGGCGTGAATAAACTTTCCAAATTTGCGCCCCTTTCCAAAATCAAACTCGAAACCGAATCTCGCCTCTGTTTTTAGGTTTTTATTACTTGCTTTCAACTCTATCAATGGTGGAGATTCACTAATTCTTACATTGACGGCCCAGCAGCAAACCTTCTAAAATTGAATTAATGTGGCGATTGGTAGCTGGATAAGTGGCGATTGTTCTCCATGTTCATTAATCATTGTTTTACCACTATTTTGTCTCTCCCTGTTTTAGATACGTTTTCTGCACACTTAAACAAAACTCATCAAATACTTTCACACACTTGAGAATAAACTTATCAAATCAAGTGTAAAACGTATAAATAAGTGTGTAAAATACACACTTATCATCTGCCCAGAGGAGAGCAGATTAGATCCAACAGATCGGGCGATGTATTTGACAGGATTTATCTTACTCGGATGGGTCTGGTTAAAGTTGACGGGTCTTGGATGCCCAAGGGAGATCCTGGAGCCTCTACATCTCGGGATGTTCTGATGGAGGACAACACCACCACTGAGGACGCCACTGCTACCTTCACCGCACCGCCATTGCACCCCCACGAGGCTAGTATGTCGGAGCAGATACTTAACAATTTTGCCCAGATAAACTGGAGGTTGGACATGTGGGATCAGAGGTGGGAGATCATGCATGAGAGGATAGATCTTGTGAGATCGTCTCAACTACGGCTCGAAAAGGCTTTCAAGCAATGGCGTGCAGGCAGAGGCGGCGAGGGTGACGATGCCCCACCTCCACCCTTACCGTAGTTTAGCTTATGTTGTATATTCGTTTTAATGTACTTCTTATGTTTAACTTATTTTTGTATAGTTTATTTTTATTTTGTAGCTTATTTTAACTTATTTGTGTACTGGATCTGTCTGTTAGAAATATTTTTGTGATTTGCATATACAGGAATTATTTGAAGATAGCTATGAGGGAGTCATAAAACAAATAAACTTCTGTCCATTTTTTCAATTTTAATTTTATATTTTATTATAAATTAATTTTATATTTAATTTTTTCAATTTGAATAATAAATTAAGTTATGTAATTAATAATTAAACATTGTTTATTAATTAATGTATGTATTTAATTAAACACGTTAAAGTAATTAATGAGATCAGAAAATGCAAAACGTACGAGTAAGTTATGTGTTTTTTAATTTAATTTTAATTAAATAACGAGATTAATTACTTTAAAATAGTTAACGAGATTAATTACTTGTCTTAGAACAAAAAGACTTGTGGGACAGAAATTTGTAATTTTTTTTTAAATTTTAAATACAAGAATATTCTAGCTACTCTTTGAATAATGCAGCTATTTATTTATGGAAAATTAAAAAAAATTTCTTTTAAACGTATAACCAAATTAGTAATTAGATAAATAAAACATTATAATTTATTATTATTTTAATAAATATTTGGTAGATCAGCAATAATGGGCTTTGTTTAGATGGTTCAAGTGATGGGCCTAAAGTGTGTTATTTGGACAGATTGTTTGGGCCTAACCAAAGTCCAATGCTCCAAAGAAATTATCATTTTAATATTTTTCTTTGGTAAAATTTAAAAATAATGTTATATTTATCTTATATTCTTATTTTCTAATTATTAATTTTGGATGCAACTCATTGATGTAATTAATATTAATTATTTATAATTTATCATTTTAATTGTCAAAGTCAAAAAGTAAGAATTAAAATTTAAAAATAGAAATTAAACATAACATTACTCTAAATTCATCATTTCATGTAAATTAATCTCTAGAAAGAAATTAAGTATAATAATTAATCAAAATATTTAGTTATAGAAAAAATTACTTTTGAAACCTTAATTTATCAAATATTTGACCACAATTAATTATTATTATTATTAAAAGAATAATAATATCTAATTCTATATTTTAATTTTATTTATGAGGTGTCGATCATCTAGTATGCTTTTATTAATTTCACTAAATAAATATAATGTCATTAGATAAGTTGAGAATATAAAATTAAACAATAAACGTAGTATTATTAAAAAATATATTTTTGATGATATAAAAATATTGATGTTGATAAAAATATGAATAATGGAACCGACGCTAGTTTATGAAGAGAATTCGACTGGAACACCTATGAATTTGACTTTGAAGTAATGCGACGACAATTAGTCTTTTTGTTCAAAGGTAAGGAAAGCCGTTGTTTTTTTTCTTTACAAGGAATGTGCTTTATACATAAGCAACATAGTGGAACGAATGCTTATTCTAAAATGATGACAATTGTAAGGTTCAATGAATGCCAAAGATGTCTCTTATCTTATATAAAAAAGGACATATTTTTACCATAAAAAGGGAACCAACATGAGACACTTGAAGAGGGAGGGAGCAAACTAAAGATTTTTATCTTCCGAATCAGGGCTTAAGGCAAGAAATGTCCACTGAAACGGGAGAAAAATGATTTAGAAGATCCATGATTGTACTAGCATCTACAATTCTTCTAAGACAACTATGCCAAGATATAGGATGACAGAAAAAATCTGCTCAGGCAAGACAGCTGCAGATCCATAACGTTCTTGTAATACATTAGGCCCCCACTTACTCCACCCTTGGCGAATAAGATCTGCACCTAAATAGAAGAAGACCAAAAGTCATGAACTGAAATTTTCAGATAGCATGGAGAACTAAAATTTGAAGTATTAGAAGATAAGAATAAATATATTAAAGAATATTTTCGTTGAGGAAAAACCATATTTATCCCATTACAGTTAATAGATATAAGAAATTATGCATTAAAGAAATTATCCCATTACAGTTAATAGATATAAGAAATTATGTCGGATAGATGTTGTATACCATAGACAGAATGTAACAAAATAATTGACTGTCATTCAAACGTATACTTACATTCACCAATTTCTATCTTGACCTCGCGTCGCAGATTCTTGCGTCCCCTCAAATTCATTAAAACCCATAAACGTGTCTGCTGCAGCAATGTCAGAAGTGGATCCCCGGTGAGGACAAGTACGAATGTTATGCCCTTGCTGCCGACATATGCCACACGTCATCTTCGAGTTCTTCTTACTAACTTTCGAACTCGATGGTTCGTCAACATCCCGCACTCTTGTCTTTTTTGGCCTACCAGGTTGGCGATGTCTTGTGGGCGGCATGAGTGCCGTCATAGCCGGCCACATTTGTGAGCCGTTCATGGGTTGAATAAAATGTGAATACATCTGCATATAAGTCACCCGATGATAGTAGGGATGCACGTACCTTTTCAGTCTCACTCTCATTTTATTAATGCAGAGAATGGAGTGGACACAAGGGATTCCGATCAACTCCCATCTGGTGCACTCGTACACACCCATATTCATGTCGACCTTGTATTGTTCGTAACCGTTGCTGACCTCAAATCGTGCATCTCTTGCTAACTGAGCACTCCAGTTTCGAGCTGAAATTTGTAGATCCTTAAGCTTTTTCTTTATCCGGGGACATAGAATGTCTGTTGATTAGGCCATCTTCTCAAACTTTTTGACAATGCGAGTCATTAAATCCTTTCGTATTGTCTCGAACATGGTGATAATCGGTTTATCTCTGGCAGATAATAGAACTGCATTGTATGACTCCGACAAATTATTCAAGCCTATATCGCACTTATGGATCGAAGATAATGCATAACTAGCTCAATGTCTAGGCTCTTCCTTTCGAAGCCATGCATGGGCTTCCGAGTTTAACTGAAATATTTTTCTCATTTCTATTTCGAAATGATGCTAGGTGGGGGCCCTGGCCGCTTTCCACATCGCCTCTCTGTACTTTTTGCCCCGAAAGAGACTTTTGAAATTTAGATACATATGTCGTAGGCAGAATCGATGTTCGGCGTAAGGAAATTCGGTCTCAACAGCATTCCGCAACCCCTGATATTTGAAATAAAAACCAAGTCAAAATTAGCAACAATATAATTATCTAACAATTGAAAATGAATTATACCTTTTGACGATCCGAAATAATTGTCCAGTTCTCGCCCGATCCCATATTCAGGTCTTGCTTCAAAATTCCCAAAAACCACGTCCATGTATCCTCGGTTTCTTTTTCAACGTTGGCAACGGCAACATGATATATTCCATCGTTACCATCAATACTGACGGCCGTAGTAATTGGCCGGGACACGAGCCCTTTAGATAGCATCCATTCAAACAGATGACAGGGCGTCCGTGCTGCAGCAGACCTGCCTTGGAAGCACACATGCATATATATACTCTTTGACATATCATTAAAGTACTTCCTGTATCGTAAGTATGTACTGCTAATGTGCTGCCCGGATTTGATCTATATATTTCTGATGCGTACGACCAGACTAGTTTGTACTCTTCGTCGCCATGACCTTCGTTTAGTGTTCGGGCTATGCTTCTTGCTCTTTTGGCAATATCATGTGTAATATTGACAGTGAGATCTTTCCTGACTGTCTCGATGATGGAAGTGATAGCCCACATAGGTTGACTTCTAAATCTATCAAGATAATGAGTTGCAAGATTTTTTGCTCTAGCATTTCGATTCTCAACTACCCTCGCACAGTTGTGAGAATTGACCAAAGTTTTTATTTGATAGGTCTCCTCGTCTTTAATCTTCGATGCATGCAGTTGCCAAGGACATCCGTCTGCGCATCTAGCTGTCAGTCGCTTAGTGTCACTTTGGACAAATGTGACGTCGAAACCCTCTTTCAAAGAATATAGTTCTATTTCATTTTTAATTTCTTTTATATAACTATATGTTCTTCCCAAACAAAAATCCTTTGAGTTTTCTTCACATATCGGCAAGTTTTCCACCTCATCAACGCCCGATCCAATCGGTGTTCACAGCTCCTCGTCTAGAGTTACAGATGTCGAATACGCCTCAATTTCTTCATTATTAGTATGCGAATTCCAATCCATATCAACATCAAAATTTCTTTGCTCATTTAAATCGATAAATCTTCTTGGATCCATTGTCTACAAAAAAAAAAAAAGAATAAATAATAATTCTGAAATAATAAATTTGTAGATAGTAGCAAAATAATTAAAGGTGAAATACACATATTAATAATTACTATAAAAAAATATGGATTGTCCTACGATTTTGAACTTTGAACTTCAGAAATTTGAATTTCAACATTTCAAATAACAACATTTCAACATTTCAACACCTACCACAAACAACAACAATTCAACAAATATAAATTTCAAATAACAACATTTCAACACCTACCACAAACAAATTATGGATTGTCCTACGATTTTGAACCAACAACAATCACCAACACATAATTGAATAATGACCATTTCAATTATTTCAATTGTTCTAATTACTTGAGTTAATTCAGGAAACAAAAAAAAAAAAATTGCATCGAGAATGATGTTTTCCAGAGAACAATGAAAATAATGTTTGGTATACTATTTGTTTTCCAATTCTACACCAACTAAAAGAGGTAGAAAATGTCCACGACACTAAACACCAATCACAAAACACAATATGGTACTAAGCTTTTCAAAGAATAAAATGATAAAATGAATAATGATAAATAATAAAACAGTGAACAAGTAAAAAGTGACCTCAAAAACTTGATCTTTAATTTACTATCCTAGATTTATCCATAATAGAGTGTATTGAGTAGTTGTCACAGAATAAATAACTCAACCTCGCCTTCACACTCATGTCTCAATTTTCCTAACTCACGAAGCAAAAGCCACCTAACCACTCAATGCCAAAGTATTGCATAAACTCACCCCGAATAAAGAGGAATATCAAAAAATGGTTATAGATACAAAGTTAAGAAATAAAATAACCCAATAGACACACAGAAAAATTCTCGACATTCTGCTGTGTAAAGTTCAAATTAATACCGGACAAAATACTGAAGGCATTCGTAGAAAATGGATTGTTTTTCAATTTTCTTGAAAAGCTGTTTCAGGAAAGAAGAAATTGCACCTGAAATCCTCGAGAAGGGTAAGGAATCGGCAAGCCTAGCCGAGAGGTCGGCGTAACTAGGGAGTGGTGGTGGTCGGGTTTAGGGGCGTCGGAGTTGGGTTGGCCGTGGTGGTGGTCGGGGTTTAGAGGCGAGCTTCTGCTGCGAGAAGGGTTAAAATTTTAGGGATTTACAGACATAGTTAGGGTTAAAAATCGCGAGGAGGTGCACTGCTGCTGGGGCGGGTACTCGCCCCCTCACGCGAGTACCCGCCTCCTTACGCGGGGGGTCGGCGGGTACCCGCGTGACTCCCTGCGTGAGGCGGGTACCCGCGTAAGGAGGCGGGTACCCGCGTGAGGGGGCAGGTACCCGCCCCACCCTCTGCGGGGGGTGATCGGTCCCCCACAGAGCTTTATTTTGCCTTTTCAATACTTCGAGCTTTTTTTGCACTTTTCCTATACTTGGAGCTTTTTTATGCACTTAATCCTCTATTTAAAGTCTGACAGTTGCTGCCGCCTTTCCACTCCCTCTCTCCGTAAATTTAATTTTTTTCTCTTCATTTTTTTTTTTCATAAAATCTTATTCAATATTTTAAGTTTATTTCTCAACTCTGATTCTCAATCAAATTTTCAGTTTTTTACAATTCATTCTTTTCTTCCTTGTAAATAATTTTTAATTATAGTTAAATTAACTAATTTTTTTTTACATTAATTTTTTTAAAGTTTCGTTTAAGTGTAGTTCATCAATTTACAAAACCTACCAGTTAGTTTTTGTAGGGAATAATTTTATGGTATCAATTTATTATTAAAAATTTAATTTTCTATTTAATTTTATTTATTATAAATCTTCGCAATTATAATATTGATGATAATGACATAGAAGAAATGAAAAATTAAATTCTACATTTTCTGTAGAACAATCATCTACTTTACCTAGAAAAAAAAAACATAAAACTTTGGATGTATGGAAACATTTTGATTTAAAAGATGTTAAAATTGTAGGCAAAATAGAAACTAGAGCTCAATGTAAATATTGTGCTAAAAATTATAATTATATTTCTGGTAGCTCTACGAGCACTATTGGTAGACATTTTTAAAAATGTCACTTAAATTAAAAAACATGAGATTCAACATAATTTCAATTAAATGTTAGTGGTAGTGGTATTTTCACACATTTACAAAATAGAATGAGAGAATGAATAACATAACTTGTAGCACAATCCGAGTTGCCTTTATCATTAACCGATAGTGAAGTGTTTGAAAAATTTATTAAAGATATAATACTCCTAGTTTTAAACGTGTCCCTTGAAGTACTATGAGAAATGATATTCTTAAAATGTTTATGGATATGAAAAATGAATTAATTATATTTTTTTCAAATGCTTCTTCAATGTCTATTTGCATTACTTCTGATTTATGGAGTGCATGTAATACTGTTGGTTATATTGTTGTAACATTTCATTTTATTGATGAATTTTAACAATTAAAATTTTTTTTTTAAGATTTCGTAATTGTGAATATCTTCATTCTGGCAACACCATCTATAGATTTATTATCACAATATTGCAAGAATATTTCATTAAAGATAGAATTTTCAGTATAACTCTTGATAATGCAAGTGCTAATGATGTTATTTGTCAGGGCTCGATTCCTCCCAGAACCAGATCCCGACGGGTGGATTGGATTCCCAAAGTGGGAATTGACCTCGAATAGTCTCGAACGACGTACTCAAAATGTACATTGTGATAACCCAAATGTGTACGTATAAGTACGACTGCGGGGCAAACCTCGGGTTGCGAGACAAATCTCGAAACCTAAACCAAGTGTAGGCAAATCCCAGACTCGAGTATAGGCAAATCTCGGGTCGTAAAATGGGGGTCATCACAATCCCACATCACTTAGGGAGGTATATAGAAATGAAACATATGTAAGAAAACTCTCCCAAAATAGTAAGACACGTTTTGGAGCACAATTGGCAACGGATCTCATAAAAACTACAAAGTTAAAAGTGTTCCGATGATAGCAGTACCATGTTGGGTGACCGACTGAAAAGTCTTTGCCAAACAAATCTGTGAAGGAAGAATATTGGGCTACGGCCCAATCCCTAGAGTGAACAATATCTTACTGGAAAAATAGGTCGTTATATACATTCTCTAAGTGAGAATTTCTCAACGACATACATCCATCATACATAACCTACGTGGCATCCTAAATTAGGATTCTTCAAATCAATCCAACCAATCATAACACAAAACACATTTCATATATTGAAACGTTTACATCATCAAATTCTTTACATCAGCCTATCAGAATACTCAAACGGAAGCATAAACAAAATATAAATACACATAAGATACAACATGTGACTTTTCACAAACCCAAAGACCATCCACAATGATCTTTCACCTATGCCTCATTGCACATTTTATCTTGCCTTCGTTTTTCCGTCCTGGTGAATGTTCCTATTATTTGAAAAATAGAGACATTCCACATAATGAGTCATTGACCCAACAAATAAATCTAGCGACTAAATAGCTAGCCCAAATTCTATCAACACTATCCATACCCAATCACCATCATCCATCTATCATTGATTTATTTTTTAAATCAACTTAAATCATATTGATTTGATTTAAAATCCATGTCATTTATATAAAAATGCATGTATTGTAACACCCGGTTCCATCGAACCGATTTTACCTTGTCAACTAATAGTGTACATTTTATGGATGAAATTGGAAGAATTATTGATTAGGTTAATAAGTGACTAAATAAGGGCAAAATGGTAAATAGAGATCTATAGTGGATAACATATTTAAGGGAGAGTTTAATGAGGTTTAGCTGCCACTGTTTCTCATTTTCCTTTCTCGGCATTTAGCTCAGCTAAGCAGAATTTCTCTCGGCGATTTTCTCTCCCATTTTCTCCAAGCTAGGTGAGTTCTACTTCGATTTCTTGCTACATTGTAACTATCGATGATAGAAGGGGGGAGGGGGGGGATTTAAATGTGAGTTTTGAGAATGCTGTAAGTGAGAGTTAGTTCGGGTTTGGGGAAAATCAGGAATGCTTGATGATCAGAGTTCCCAAACTAGTTTCCTTACGAGTTCTGGTAGATTTGAGGATAGTTTAGAATGAAGCTTAACTAATACTCTGTCTACGACTATAGGTTTGAGCAAACCCGAAGTAGTTTGCAACCAAGCTTTTTCAGGAAACTAGGTAAGTGGAGTATGTGTGTGCCTTCGGGCCTACATCACAAAACAATAGGTTTATACTTGTTTGAATGTTTTCTGTATGTCATGTATCATGTTTTTGGAAAGAACACGAAAATGAATTTACATGTATTGACATGGTAAGACATAAACAGATTGTAATAGACCAACTGTTAAGGGAACTAATCCGCCCCTTAATCGATGAAGAGGATGCATGACTTTGGAAAATTGATCCGCTTCCCAATGGAATATAGGATCAGATCAGCTGTTAAGGGAACTAATCCGCCCCTTAATCGATGAACCAAAATCACAGAAAACCCAATGTTCAGTTGCCCACAAAAAATCTCTCTGTTCGTTGCCGTTCGTCGTCCACGAAAAAACGCCGTTCTCGTTCAGTCGGCGCCTCTGATGAACAGAGGAACCCCGTGTTCAGAACGCTGAACGCAGAACCGTTCTGAACGCAAAACCCAGTTCAGAACGCCAACTACTTGTTCAGAACGCTGAACACAGAACCGTTCTGAAAGTAGAACCCAGTTCAGAACGCCGGCGTTTTGAATGCAGAACCCAGTTTAGAACGCCAGCCTCTGTTCACCCACACAAACCCTCGTCGCCGTTCTTCGACGGCTCTGATACCATGAAGAAACTGAGATTGAATATGAATAATGCGATCCTTACAAAATTGGGAGAATGCAGTAAGAAGACAATGAACAGTTTTAGTACAATAAAATAAAAGACTAATCTACCCTTATATAATATATGCTAACGAATACCACATAGTAGTGGATTATTTTGAATGATGTTTTTATTTTATCAATGTATGAACATAAATATTTTTTTAAATGCTTGAAATAAAACTTAATCCTCTTGAGTTTAGTCGACTCACATAATCAGCTCTCTTTTCAAGACTTAATCAAGAAGATTTTCAGTTGCCAATTCAGGAGTAGACCCGACATGCAATATTTTCATATTTTGTTAGTTTCCTTTAGAAACTATTTTTATTCGAGAGCTTAGACTTTTATTGAAAATTTGTAAGCTTTTAATTTAATTAATTTTATCTGACAAAATTATTTTTGGATTTATATTACTACGTTTTCATGATGTTATTTGTTGTGTTTGTTAACCTATTGTTTTGGATTCTTATTTTTATTTGAATTTTTTGAGTCTTCTACTGCCATAAATAAATTCTTTTAATAAGGGTCGACCGGATCGATCTGTTTTCAAGTCGAGTCATTTCCCGATCTGTCTCGGATCCTTTTTGGGGAGTACCAGTTCATCTAACATGATTCTAAATTTGAACGACAATTTTAATTTTTTAACAAAGACTTAATAGAAGAAACAATGTTCCAATCTAATTTATACTATCATTCTATTAACTAATAGTTAATAAAATTACATAAATGTAAGATATATAAATGTCATTTTTTTCTTTCGTGGCAGAAGAGGCACCCATCGAATTAAATAGCAACAACTAGTTTGTTACTCATACAAAGAAATTAGCTAAAAGTTTAAACGGAACAAAACTCGGTCTACCAAGATATACATCTTACATTATTCTACACGAAAATATCGAACAACTTACTATGGTTCAACGGATATCTTCTCGATGAAGTTAAGCATAGTTTCTTCTTGTTCTTCAACTATAACAAAAAAAAAAAAAACGATCAATCATAGATATTACGATTATTATCTTCGTACGACCATTTTAAAAAGACATATAATGGAGGGAAAATGATAGTAATACCTAGTCTTGGAACAGTATGGCCTTTTGGATGATGTATTACAATAGGGTCTACAAATGACTCGAGTAAAGCCTTGCCCTCTTCTCTCAAAAAATCAATTTCACCTGTATTTCAAGACATGAATTTAAACCCGAGTAATTTTAGGTTTACACTGTAGTTTACATTCTAAGTTTTACCTCATGACATCGCACTTATCAATTAGTGCAATTAGCGTCATATTTTAACTATTTATAATTTACACTAACTATTAACTAATCAATGGGCTTTATGTCGGTAGGTAAAAATTAGAGTATAAATTTATATGGTTATTTAAGAATTAGTATTTTAAGTTACCTATAAAATGAAGGGATGGACAGCGAATGGGAGATGAGAAGGCATTAGCAGCCAACTTGGGTAGTCCAAACTTGGATCCTCCCATTTTAGCTGCTGATATCAATATTAAGACCTTAATTTCTCCTACTTTTTGGAAAGCCACACCCTGCGATTAAAATTAGCGTAAATTTTCTCAGAAACTCCGACTAAACGATTTAGAACGCGTTATATCTCAGCTAATCATCGTTATGTTCGCTAATCACATTACTGATAGAGTAAAAGTGCGCAAGTGAATAAAATTCCATGTACCTTGGCCTGCATTCCAGGCAAAGCAGCTGCTAGAATTGCTCCCTGAAATTAGTAAAAATCTACCTTTTAACAACAAATAAAAGAGAGAAATTGACTATGTGAAATCGAAGTACAATCCGAGTTTTATTACTTGTGCATAATATATACAGTGCATCTAACTCTAAAACAGGTCCCCATAAATCTGTTTTGTCACTTGTGTGAAACAACAGGCTTTCCATTTCAACCAAAACACAATTTCGTTAGTAAATTCTAACATAACTGTTATGTGTCACTTGACTAGTACGTGTTTTCTCTTTTCTTTCTTTCTATTCTCACAGTGAACTGTTGAAATGATGTTTATAGTTTGCATGATTTTGTTGCCCACTAATGTTTCCCGGCATTATCTCGTGTTAGTGTCGTTATATTAATTGTCTGGTAGCAAATATATCATGATCGATATATCTAATGTTAACCGATAGTTCGGCTTAGAGAAGATGATAGTTTGAGAAGAAAAGGAGATTCTGGTTAAGCTGCGGGTGTGGGTTTCAGAGAAAATCAGAGTATGAAAAGGGATCATCCGAGTGGAGGATCATGTAGAGGAAGGGTGCTTGAATCTCCACGATGGAGATTCAAATGCTTGACAAGGAAGGGGGTTTGAACATCTGACTGTTGGTTATGCTTACCGTTAATTATTGATTCAGCGTTTTGGTTCGGTCTGGTTCAATAGTTTTTGGAATTAGATTTGCAATTAAATTTGTGGTTACTTTTTTATTCTGTTAAAAATTTGTATTATCTATTTTAAATAAATGAGAGAGAAAATTGTTGATGGGGAATAAGAAAAAACAAGAGAGAGAATCAGATCTGGTGTGAGAACTCAGAGAAAAAATAAAAAAGAGAAAAAAGGTTAGGAGAAATTTCTCGGGTGATGCTGCGTGCGATGCTATAACATTACGAAAATATTTATTTTCTGGATTCTCTAATAAAATTCGCTATTAGACGGAAGTCGAAATGATCCGAAACACGTAAATTCTTATGTCTTGATTTCTTATTTGGCTCTTCTAATTAATTCTTGATTTAATTGCCCCGTGTGATCGGTTTTATCACAACACATACTGTGCTGATTTCTCTAGAAGTGATCATCACTTCTCTACCACAGTTTTAGCTGTATAGTTTTTATAGATTATGTACTTGTCACTGGTACTTAATTCCCTAACTACAGAGCCTAATTTTTTAATTATGCTTGATATTACCATAGCAGATTACCCTAATACAGTACAAAAGAAGTTGAGAGGAAACTTGATAAGAAAACCTGTGAGAAACCCAGAAAGCCATCGAAAGGCCCATTCTCCACCATGAAAGATTCGATGTAGTCAACACACTCTTCAAAATTGCTGTACTCGGAGAAATCCTAAGACAGTAAAAAGCAAAGCAAACCCAGATATTATTTACTGCGAATTTGAAGAAAGTTTAATCAAATGGGTTCGTATTTTCTGGTCAATAAAGTGAAACCTGGTTTGATTGAAACCATTCGTAGTAAGGAGGATCGAAAATGCCTTCCACGTCGGACTTTCCTCCGCTAAATATGGACCGTCGAGGAACAACAGGTCCAGCTTTCCGATCACCTTTTCCGGCCACCTTCCGATCAGTTTCTTGAGGATCTCACCGCTGGTTCTGAATCCATGAAGACAAAGGAGCCTCAGCTTTGTCGGTGAGGTGTTTTCCATGAACTGTCCGGGAGCTTTAGGCCTCTGCTCTCACCTACTTTCGAGTCAAAGCGAGATGATGGAGGGCAATTGCTTCTGCGGAATATATTAATAAAAAAAAGAGTAAAATCCAAAATCTATCTTGAAATTTAAGTCGTTGTCGGTAAGGTGTTTTCCATGAAACTGTCCGGGAGTTTGGATGCTTAGAGCATCTCCAACGCTAACAACGTTCAACTCGTTGCTAGCAATAAAATAATAATTTTTATATTATTATTTAAATAAATTACACTCTCTTTCTTCCATCTCATCTCCTAAACCACTTTCTTCTCCAATGCTAGCAACGTTTTTCGTTGCTTTAACAAATAATTTTATATTGATTTTAAAATTATTTTTTCTTACATATATATATCATTAAAAATAAGGAAATAATTATAATAATATAATAAAAAAAAATCGAGACTATATATACCTTCATATATACACTAAACTCTTGGCAAGTAAATTAAAATAAGTGTAAATAATTATAATAAAAAAAAAAATTACACCAACACGTATTCCGTTCAAATTAATGAAGACAAAATTTTCATAAACATTATGAACAATATTTTTTAATCAAATTGTGTTCCAAATCGAGACCATATATGCTCTATCAAGTCCGCTTGAAGATTGCGATGTACAGTTCTATCTCGGATTTCAGCATTTCGTTGAAGCATTGTCGGAAAATTGGAAATAGGTCCATGTGATACTTCTATTGTTGGTGATGGTGTAGGACCTTCATCGTACATATGATCATATATACCTTCATATAAGTCTCGTTCATCCTCGACAATCATATTGTGGAGTATGATGCATGCGTACATGATATCTTTGAGAACATCTCTTTCCCAAAAACGTCCTGGGCCTCGAATAATTGCAAACCTAGCTTGAAGAACACCGAATGCTCGCTCAACATCTTTGCGCACTCCTTCTTGGCATCGGGCAAACAATTGTCTCTTCTCTCCTTGGGGCAATGAGATGGTCTTCACAAATGCACTCCATTGTGGATAGATACCATCTGCCAAATAATACCCCATGTTATAATGAGTCCCATTAACCGTAAATTCAACCGGAGGAGCTCGGCCTTGCAATATGTCAGTGAATAATGGCGATTGATTCAACACATTTAGATCATTATTGGATCCCGGGACGCCAAAAAATGCATGCCAAATCCAAAGATCTTGTGAAGCAACTGCTTCCAGCATGATGGTCGGCCGTCCTTTATCACCGCGGGTGAATTGACCTTTCCATGCAACTGGACAATTTTTCCATGCCCAATGCATACAATCAATACTACCTAACATGCCGGGGAACCCTCGTGCCTCCCCCATTTGAAGTAAGCGACGTATGTCTTCAGCATTGGGTCGCCTCAAATACTCAGGCCCAAAAATCTCATTTACTCTCCGGACAAATTTTTTGAGGCACTCGACTGCAGTTGTTTCACCAATCCTAACATATTCATCCACCGAGTCTGCAGGCAATCCATATGCTAACATTCGCATAGAAGCAGTGCACTTTTGTAAAGGAGAAACTCCCCGTTTTCCGACTGCATCAACCCTTTGTTGGAAATACTCTGAATTTTGTCCAAGAGACTCAACTATGCGTAAGAATACGTGTCTACGCATCCTAAATCGTCTTCTAAATTGAAATTCTCCATACACCGGTTGTTCAGAAAAGTAGTCATGGAACAAGCGTTGATGTCCTTCTTCACGTCCTCTGTCTCTGCACACTTTTCTTTTTCGACGTCTGCTTGCGCCAACTTCTCCATGTCGATTCTCCATGAACTGTTTGACATATTGGTCATCGTAATCGTCGGTGCATTCGCTAACTATAATATCCTTGATAGTCATATTATCGTACGGATTAGTAGAAGATGGAGAACCCATTTGAAAGATGAAATTTGAGTTTACAGAGAGAGAATCGTTTCAGCTTCCGTAAGATTTCTCTTTTATTTATAGTTTCTTTGTTTTTCTGCGAGATGGGGTCGACACTTTCTTTATAGTGTCGACACCTTGTGACCGTTAAGCTTCAAAAATACCCGTTGTAAGCTTTCCTGGTCGGCCATTCCACGTATCTTGTCGACACTATTCGACACCAAAGAGAAAGTGTCGACCAGGTCTCCAAACGGGGTCGACACATTCTCTTTGGTGTCGAATAGTGTCGACAAGATACGTGGAAGGGCCGACCAGGAAAGCTTACAACGGGTATTTTTGAAGCTTAACGGTCACAAGGTGTCGACACTATAAAGAAAGTGTCGACCCCATCTCGCAGAAAAACAAAGAAACTATAAATAAAAGAGAAATCTTACGGAAGCTGAAACGATTCTCTCTCTGTAAACTCAAATTTCATCTTAAAACTCCAAATTTTGCTTTTAACAAATTTATAATTATGAATTCATGATTCGGAAGTCGGATATGATGCGAAAATTTTAATACGAGGAGGTTAAACTTCCGATTGTCATAACTTTTGATCCGTAAGGAGTTACGGGGCCCACGAGCTGTCAATTTGAAGGTCTTTTCGAGATCTACGACGGGTTCAACAGACTTTGTCTGTTGAAGTCCATCTTCGACCCCAAAAAACGTCGTTTAGGCCTTCTACGCGGAGTCTGAAGTTTTATCTAATTCCAGAATTTAACTAAAGCTAGGAATTGAATATTATCTAATTCGAGAAATCAAACTGCATGGGTTCGTTTGTATTTACAACAAACCCGTCAATGAAACCTGCATAACAATTTATTTGACATCATTCCCAAACATACCAGAATTCAAACATCTACTTTTACATCGTAAAAATAATCTACATCAAGTTCATTAAACTAAAATTGAACTACATCAAACTAGAATTGAGATTCATTAAACAATCGACATCAATCCAAAATTTAACATCAAGTTCATTAAACAGAAACTAAAATTGAAATTTGGCAGGGTAAAAATAATCGACATCAATCCAACGCCAACGATTGTTTATGAATCTCCAAATTGGTCAAAACTCCTCTCATAATCCCCCATTTGACTCCTCTCATAATCCCCCATTTGACTCCTCTCAGTTTCCCCATGGTAATGGATATGGTTATGGAGTAAGGTGCACTCGTCTTCAATAAAATTGCGTTCCTCATCGAACCGATTGTTTACATGATTAAACAATGAGTCTGAAGCAACTCCAACGCCATTCACAACAGCTTGCAATCCTGATACAGTACCCTCCAATTTATCCAGCCGAGTGTTGACTGAAGTCTGGTATTCAGAAAACAATGTTCCCATGCTAGCTGCTATAGAATTCTTCAGTTCATCAAGCTGATGTTGAGATAGTGAAAAACTGCCACTAGGAATGTCTCGTGGAGGAGGAGCTTGTGCATGTTCTGGAGCAAAATCCATGTCCATGTCCATGTCCATACGACCAGGTTCTGCTTCAACATTTTGCTCATCCATGTCCAAATGAGCAGGCACATTGCCTTCTTCACCTTCCCATACCCATTCCCCTTCATCGTTTAATGCAATCCCCATGCGTGCTAAAGTGGATGGGGTGTAGTAATTTGTTTGCCTCAGCTTGATTGGTTTGCCAAAGCTCAAATAATCAATCCCATGGACATCACAAATCTTCATTATAAGAAGATTGAAAGGTAGAGACTTGGAGGCATTGTTGAAAACATCGATCATTCGCTTGAGAATAATGTAGCCTACATTGAAGATTTCCTCACGAAATATCTTGCACAGCACGTACATATCCATCCCACTAACGTGATCGTAGTGACCATCTCTCGGCAACAAATTGTAGGTCATCATGTGATGGATAACCCTTGCACGGACGTTTAAATCTCTTGCTGATGGCCTATTTGAAATTGCTTGGTTTGGATTCCTTGCTATCAACCTTAGGAACTCATCTCCTTCTTCGGTCCCTAAAAACGAAGGAAATTTTCCAGACTCATAATACTCCTCACCATCATCGCAAAATTCACAATTAAGTAGCGCGTTCAACCACCTGGCAGTGATTTCTATGTGTTCCCCAAACACATAGGTAGAAATCTTCAGAGGGTTCACAGAGTGATCCATGTTTGCATAGAACATCATCACTGGAGTTTCGCAAAACTTTTCAGGAAGATCAAAAATACCATGCAAACCCATTTCAGTGAAGGTGTTCTCTAAATTCAATTTTGATAATCTTGCATAATCCACTTTCCTACTTAAGATAAGGCTCTTGAACTGAAAATCACGGTCATACCTAATTTTTGATTCTTTGTCTTTGTATCGGAAAGTTGGATATACTGGCTCGTGGTCTTCTTCCTCATTACCCCGAGTAGCATTCTTCGCTCTCCGCTTGTGAACTTGTAGCTTCTTGCGAGAGGAGGATGCCATTTATCGCGTGAGATCAAACTGTGCTGAACGAATGTGGAGAAAACAGGCGCGAATTGAGAGAACGACGGTGCGAATTGAGAGAACGACGGTGCGAATTGAGAGAACGACGGTGGTAGGGTTGCGGCTGTTCCGAATCTTCTCTCAGAAAGTTTAAGACTTTGAGAGTGTCGACCCAGTCTTAAAAACTTCAAAATAATCGCAAATCATAGAGATAGTGTCGACCAGGTTTCCATACTTGGTCGACACTATTGGACCAGGTTTTCATAGTGTCGACCCTGTCTCCAGACCTGGTCGACACTATTAGACCAGGTTTGCATAGTGTCGACCCTGTCTCCAGACCTGGTCGACACATTCACCTTAAAAGTGTGACAATACGCTTGAAACTTGATAAAATTAAACAAACCATTACATTAAAATTGCTGAAACCATTACATGAAAAGATATTACATAAATTGCTTAAACCATTACATTAAAATTTCATGATGTTTGCCCTAATATGATCACACAATCTTTCATGATCTATTTTTTGTTGATCGGTCATATGCGAGGTATCCATAACGAGGTAGTCCAGGTACTTTGTTATTCTCTGTTCTTCTGCCTTCTTTGCCTCAATCTCCACTAGTTTCTCCAATGCAGCTGCTTTTCGAGCTTGAGTTTCAAAATACTCAGCAGGCAGACTTTTGTTTCCTTCTTTCTCCTTTGCCTTTCTTTTGGCTGCCTTTTGTCCAATTGGCCGAACTTCATGTACTTCATCGTCACTGTTCTCTAGATTACATGACGAAGTGTATGCCCCTGATTCAGAAACTTTTGTTCTCTTTGAGCCCTCTTGATGATATGAAGTATTCCATTTTGGCTCATTCTTTAATATCTTCCAACAATAGTCAAACATAAAAGGAGAGCCACCATTCTCAGATTTATATAGCTGGTGAGCATGCTCCATAATTTGGTCATCGGACCACCCACTATGGCGTGATTGTTGAACTCGTTGGTAACAACCATTGAAAAGTAATACCTTATGATTTACATTGTTCCAATGATCCTTGCATTGCATCCGTGTTCTGCTTGGTCCATCTTGTCGGTGTTCGTTAAAGTAATTAGCAATGCGATCCCAAAAGCGTCTTGCTGTTTGGTCATTCCCGACCACAGCATCCTTGGATGTGTTGAGCCATCCACTTATGAGAAGTAGATCTTCTACTTCACTCCACCTCATTTTTTTTTGGGCTTTTTTTGGTTTAATACCTTCAACAATTCGAGGAGCATTCTGTAACTCGTCTCCACTACGTTCGGGTCGAGATTCAGAAGCTGAGGTGGATGGTGTTCGGTGTGAGGTTGGTGAATCAAGTGGAGGTGAATTTGCAAACGGGACAAATGGTGAATACGGAGACCTCTCAAATGAACTCATATTTGTGTTTTGAAATGGTGGAAATGGATAATTGAGTAAGTCATGAAAGTTTCCCGGTACTTGAGAAAATTGGAAATGTGGACCTTGGGATGTTGGAGAATTTTGGGAAAATTGAGTATTTCCAGTTTGAGGTAGTGGGTGAGGGATATTTGAAGAACTTTGGGAAAATTGAAAAATTGGATAATGATAATTTGGGAGGTTGGAGTTGGAAGAGTGATCCGAATCCATTGGTATACGAATTTGAGTCAAAATGAGAAGGAAATTGTGAAGAGATTGTAAGAATTTGTGAAGAAAATGTAGGAAAAACGATGAGAAAATTTAATATGAACAACAATAGTACTATTTATAGATAAAAAAGTAAAAATATTTAAATTAATAATTTTTTTCTCATTTCTATACGTTGAGCAACGGTCATTTTTTGTTTTACCCACATTTTTGTTTTGTAGGAAAATAATATAAATAAAAACTATTTTTTATTCTAATATTTATACATTATAAATTAAAAATTATTATTATTTTATTAATTCATCTCTCCTAGGTGGCGTGGTTTGAGGGTTGTTTATATAAACAACCCTCAAACCACGTGGGTTGCTCTCCAATGGAGAAAGCAACCCACGTTGGGTTGTTTGTCAGAAAATTCTGACAAACAACCCTTCAAACCACTCCCATTGGAGATGGTCTTAGGCCTCTGCTCTCACCTACTTTTAGTCAAAGCGAGATGATGGAGGGCGATTGCTTTTGCGGAATATATTAATAATAAAAAAAAAAAAGTAAAATCCAAAATCTCTCTTAAACTTTAAGTTCAGTGTAAAAAATGAATCAAACAAATTTTTTATGCAAATAATAGCTTAAAGTATGAAAAATAGACAAAATATGACTTTGAAGCAAACTATTAACTCCCGGGGAAGTGTTCTGAAGGATAATGGTTTGCCGTGCACTGAGAACGGCAAACCGTGCTCACGAGTGGACATTTCAGAGGGTGAACACCTCTTGCACACGTGAGTGGCATGCGCACGAGAGGATCTTCACCCTCTGAAATGCCCCCTGGTGAGCACGGTTTGCCTCGTGCGAAGAACGGAAAACCGTTCTCCTTCAGAAAACTCTCCGCGAGAAAATTTTACCCTCAACAGTGTGACGTGATTGTTGACTTAAATAATGTTTAAGTCTTAATTTGTTTTTGATGATGAATTTGTCTGCTTAATATTGTAATTTGATTATGTTTATTAATTGAATTTAATGAAATGCATTTGAGTTAGATTTGTTGGAGATACCCTTAAAAAGGGTATTTTAGTTTTTAATGCATATGATTAAGTGTACAGGGCTGAAATGTGTTAAGCAAAAGAATCAGTCCACCGGTCACAAAACGACAAGAGCGGAGTCGTTTAAAATGGTCAGTCCACCGATCACTAAACGACAAGGCGGATGACTAAATGGAATTAGTCCACCGCTCACTAAAAGACAAAGGCGGATGAGCGAAAAGAATCAGTCCACCGCTCGCTAAAAGACAAAGGCGGATGAGCGAAAAGAAATACTCCACCGCTCGCTAAAAGACAAAGGCGGATGAGCGAAAAGAATCAGTCCACCGCTCGCTAGACGACAAAGGCGGATGAGTAAACCAAATTACTCTTCCGGCCACAAAACGACAAAGGCGGATGACTTCAATAAAATGCTCTTCCGGTCACTAAACGACAAAGGCGGAAGACAACTATGAATCAATCATCCGATGCCGGTTCAAGCATTAAAAGCTTCATCATCCGACGTCGGTTCAAGGGTTTAAAGCTTCATCTTCCGTTGGCGGTTCAAGACTATAAGTCAGCCTTGTCTTCCGCCAGAATTCAAATTAGCCGCGAAGCTACAGTGACGTCGTTTTCAGCCATAACTCCAGAACATTAATGGCGACGATGATTTGCAACTACAAACGGCAACGGCTACCTGAACTTGTACGGAAGCTGCTCCAACGGTAACTAAACTTCTATGATTGGATAAGGAGCATTGAAGCCTAGTCGATTAGTAGACAGAGTATATAAGCTGAGCTCAGAGCACGAAGGAAGAACTTTTTGCCATTTTGAATTCTGAGCCCTAGGTGCGAAAATTATTACTCTGAATTCTCAATCTACACCTCTCTACTCCAAAACTTGAGATTCTGTTTTGAGAGCTTGTAGATCATTGTATTCTGTATTTCAAACTTGAATATCCTGTAAGGCAGTGGATTGACGCCCGCTAAGTTCAATCCAGGATTGTGAAAGGCTGTGGATCGAAGCCCGTAAGGTCGATCAGATTTTCTCGTTGAGGAGAAGTAAGAAATCTTCAAGGGAGAGCCTTGGAGCGTGGACGTAGGCAGTTTGGCCGAACCACGTAAAAATACTGGTGTCTAATTTCTCTTTCTCTCTCTTTACATTATTTGATTACTAGTGCTGTAACTAAGTTTAATCAAGAAGAGAAATTAGATTAAATTGAAATTAAAATTAAAAAGTCTAATTCACCCCCCTCTTAGACAATTCTGATCCTACAATTGGTATCAGAGCAAGGTTTATATTGTCTAAGCTATTTATCTAAGAGATATTGCTATATCTGAAATGGCATTCAACGTTAACAACTCACAAATAGAAGGTCAGGCAACAAATAGACCTCCATTCTTTGATGGTAGTGACTATGTCTATTGGAAGTCTAGAATGAAAATATTCATTCAAGCCATAGACTATGAGACCTGGTGTATTATAGAGAATGGTCCTTACAAGGCCATGAAAACTGTTGATGGGAAAAGTATCCCTAAGGACTCTTCTGAGTTAACAGAGTCCGATAATAGAAATCTAAGCCTTAATGCTAAGGCTGTAAACACCTTGTACTGTGCCTTAAATAGAGATGAATTTAATAGGGTACAAGGGTGTGAAAGTGCTCAAGAAATTTGGCACTTATTAGAGGTCACACACGAGGGCACAAATCAAGTTAAGGAGAGCAAACTGAATATGCTCATTCACGAATATGAATTATTTTCTATGCCCAAAGATGAGTCTGTCTCTTCCATGTTTACAAGATTCACTAACATTACTAATGGTTTGAAAGCTCTTGGTAAGTCTTATTCTAGTGAAGAACAGGTCAGGAAGATCCTCAGGTGTCTTCCAAGAAGCTGGCAGCCAAAGGTGACTGCAATTCAGGAAGCAAAGGATCTTAAAGCTCTAAAGCTTGAAGAGCTCATTGGATCTCTCATGACACATGAGATCACAATGAGGTCAAATGAGAAAGAAGACCTTAAGGAAAAAGAGACCTCCAAAAGAAAAGATATTGCTATGAAAGCTTCTTCAAGTAAATGTGAAGCCTCTGAGGATGAAGAAGAAGAGGAGGATGAGGACATTGCTCTTATTACTAGGAGATTCAGCAAGTTCCTTCGAAGGAAGAAGCTGCAGGGAAGAAGATTTTCCAAGAATGAAAAGCAATCCAAAGACAAGGAGTTTACCTGTTTTGGATGTGGAAAGCCAGGCCACATGAAGGCTGACTGTCCACAAGTTAAAGGTCCCAAGAAATTCAAGAAAAAGGCTATGAAGGCCACTTGGGATGACAGTGAAGGTGACACTTCATCTTCAGATGATGAGGAAGTTGCAAACCTGTGCTTCATGGCACTCGAGGAAAAGGTTAGTACTTCTTCTTCAAATGTATCTAGTGATAGTGATAGTGATGATGAAGAAGGTGAAATAATTGACGCCTTTAATGACTTAGTTAAACAGTTTGGCATGCTGAAAAATAAATACAATTTGTTGAAAAAGGAGAATACAGATTTATTAGAAAAGCAGGCCAATGAACTTAGTATGCATGAAAAGGAAGTTTCTGCACTTAAAAAGAAAAATGAGACGTTAAATAGACTTGTTCTGAATTTCACTGAAGGAAGTAAAAATCTGAACATGTTATTGAGCAGTCAGAGAGTGCAGTTTGATAAAACTGGTCTAGGGTATGAAGGGTTTAGTAAAAAGAAAACATATAAAAGGCTTTTTGTTAAATCCACTGTCTGTCATGCATGCAATGAAGTTGGACATAAATCATTTGTATGTCCATTAAATTCAAACAACAAGAAAACTGGGAGTAAATTACAGTGGGTTCCCAAAGGAACCAAAACTAACACCAGGACCCAAAAGATTTGGGTACCTAAGAAGACTGCTTGAACTTTCTATTGCAGGTTGACTGCTCTCCCGGGAAAAACCAGTGGTATCTCGACAGCGGATGCTCGAGACATATGACGGGGGACTCAACTAAATTTGCTGCAGTCAGCAAAAAGAAATGAAGTGTTACCTTTGGTGGAAACCAAAAAGGTAAAATTGTTGGCATTGGTAACATAGGTAACCCTATCAATCCTGTTATAGAAAATGCTTTATTAGTTGATGGGTTAAAACATAATCTACTTAGCATTAGTCAATTATGTGACAAAGGTTATGAAGTAATATTCAAATCAGATTCATGTATAATTAAAGATGCTGCAAATGGCAAAATTCTCTTTACTGGTTTTAGGAAAGAAAATATTTATGTTATTGACATTGATGATATTGATTGTAGTATTGAAAAATGTTTTGCTGTGAATTCTTCTATTGACGGTTGGATCTGGCATAGGAGATTAGGACACGTAGGGATGGATACCTTAGCTAAGATTACTAAGGAGAACTTAGTTAGAGGTATTCCTAAGATATCCTTTGAAAAGGATAAAGTCTGTGAAGCTTGTCAAATGGGCAAGCAGATCAAAAGCTCCTTTGCATCTAAGAATGCAATTTCTACTTCTAAGCCTCTCCAACTCCTTCATATGGACCTCTTCGGTCCTTCCAACATAGCCAGCCTAGGAGGAAAATTCTATGCATTTGTCATTGTTGATGATTTTTCTAGATTTACTTGGGTTCATTTTCTGAAGTCTAAGGATGAAACCTTTGACACATTTTCTAGTTTTAGGAAAAGAGTTCAAAATGAAAAGGAGCTCACCATTGTTGCTATTCGTAGTGATCATGGTGGAGAGTTTGAAAATGAGAAATTTGAACTCCTGTGTCTCAAATATGGAATTGAGCACAATTTCTCTTCTCCTAGGACCCCTCAGCAAAATGGTGTTGTTGAGCGGAAAAATAGATCCCTTCAAGAGCTTGCTAGGACTATGCTTAATGAAAACTCCCTTCCTAAGTATTTCTGGGCTGAAGCTGTAGCAACAGCCTGTTATGTACTTAATCGGGTCTCCATAAGACCTATCCTAGGGAAAACTCCATATGAGCTCTGGAGTGGAAAAACTCCTTCTGTCAAGTATTTTAGAGCCTTTGGCAGTAAATGCTTCATTCTCAATACTAAGGATAACTTAGGAAAATTCGATTCCAAATCTGATGTTGGAATTTTTCTTGGTTATTCTCTGACCAGTAAAGCATATAGAGTCTTCAATATGAGAACTCTAGTAGTAGAGGAATCCGTTCATGTCAACTTTGATGAGTCTCCTCAGCCCATATTAAATGTGGATGAGAATGATGGTGTAGTTTGTCAATTAGACTCTCTTTCCTTAGAAAAACCTACAGATCCCTCTCAAGCAGAAAAATCTTTAGAACCATCTTCAAAATCTCTTGATATAATTCCTGTCAAGGATGAAAATCCTACTTTACCAAGAGATTGGAAATATGTCAGAAATCATCCAATAGATGAGGTCTTAGGTGATCCCTCTTTAGGAGTTAAGACTAGATCCTCTCTTAGGAATCTCTGTGCCAATGTGGCATTTATATCTCAAGTAGAACCTAAGAAGTTTGAAGAGGCCGAGAGTGATGAAAACTGGATTTTAGCTATGCAAGAGGAGCTAAATCAATTTGAAAGGAGCAAGGTATGGGAACTTGTTCCACGGCCTAAGGATCATCCAATTATTGGAACAAAATGGGTTTATAAGAATAAATTGGATGAAAATGGGATTGTAGTTAGAAATAAAGCTAGACTTGTAGCTAAGGGATACTCTCAAGAAGAGGGAATTGATTTTGAAGAATCCTTTGCCCCTAAAGCTAGATTAGAGTCAATTAGAATGCTTCTAGCTTTTGCTTGCTACAAAAACTTCACACTCTTTCAAATGGATGTAAAGAGTGCATTTTTAAATGGTTATATAACTGAAGAAGTTTATGTAGAGCAACCTTTAGGTTTTGAAGCCTTTGATAAACCTGACCATGTCTTCAAACTTAGGAAAGCTCTCTATGGACTTAAGCAGGCTCCTAGAGCTTGGTATGACAGATTGAAGAACTTCCTTGAAGAAAGGAATTTCAATAAGGGTAACTCTGATTCAACTCTGTTTACCATGCAAAAGGAGAAGGACATTTTGTTGGTTCAAATTTATGTCGATGACATTATCTTTGGCTCAACTAATGTCAAAATGTGTAATGAGTTTTCATCCCTCATGCAAAGTGAATTCGAGATGAGTATGATGGGGGAGTTAAAGTTTTTCTTAGGATTTCAGATCTGTCAATCCCCTGATGGAATTTTCTTCTGTCAAGAAAAATACATCAAGGAACTTCTTAAGAAATTCGGATTAGAATCTGTTAAGTCTTCCAAGACTCCCATGAGTACCACAACTAAGTTGGATAAAGATGAAAAAGGCATAAGTGTGGACATTAAGAAATATCGTGGTATGATTGGATCTTTGTTATATCTGACTGCAAGTAGGCCAGATATTCTCTTCAGTGTATGTCTTTGTGCTAGATTTCAGGCTGCTCCTAAGGAATCTCATTTATCTGCAGTAAAAAGGATTTTCAAATATTTGAATGGGACTTATGACTTAGGTTTATGGTATCCTAAGGGAACTTCCTTTGATCTGATAGGATATTCAGATTCTGACTATGCTGGAAGTCTAGTTGATAGGAAAAGCACCTCAGGAACATGTCAATTCTTAGGAGAGTCTCTAGTGTCTTGGTATTCTAAGAAACAGAATTCTGTTGCATTATCAACTGCTGAAAGTGAATATATTGCTGCTGGCAGTTGCTGTGCACAAATGTTATGGATGAAACAGACTCTAGAAGATTATAATCTGTTTTATAATAGGATTCCTATTCGGTGTGATAACACCAGTGCTATAAACATCTCTAAAAATCCTATTCAACATTCTAGAACAAAACACATAGATGTCAGATATCACTTCATTCGTGATCATGTTCAAAAAGGTGACATATCTTTAGAGTTTGTCAATTCCGAAGATCAATTGGCAGATATTTTCACAAAGCCTTTAGATGAGAAAACATTCTGTGGTATTAGAATAAGATTAGGTCTTCTCAAGTATGAGAAAAGTTAAGTTTTTTTCCTTATTTTTCTGTCTTTATTGTTCACATCCTCCGGTCCTTTTTCATTTTTTCACCGGAAGATATACATCATCCACTGACCGGATGATACATTTTCTAATCTGTCAACACGTGTCTTTAATCGGACAATATCGATCTTACACGTGTGATTTTTGCATGTCGGGCGTAGTTCTCTCTCGTTTAAACTTGGCTTTCTCTCCGAAACGCTTCATCTTTTGCGCCCTTTCTCTCTATCGACAACCCTTGCTCTCTAGGTCGTCTTCCCAAAATTTCTCCAATGGACCAAGTTTTTGCACACGATCATGAGGCTTGTTCTTCAAAGGGTGGTGCTGAACCTGCGAAAAAGAAAGCCAAACCCAATCCTAGACCGGCACGGGTGATTCCTCGGGCAACCAGTTGGCCGTCACTCTACTTCATATCAGAAGCGGCTGAAATCCGATATCACGGCGACTTTAAGGACAAAAAGTTGATTCCGGGTTGTGGTATGGTTCCTGACGAACTTGTTTCTTTAAAAAATAGTAACACCCCTGGCCGATATTGGATTACTAGGACTGTTTGAGGTTGAATCCTTCTATTTTCCCTCTGCCATTAGGATGTTCTATGCTAATCTTAGCGCTACTTCTGATCAGTCACTCATATCTAGCTATGTGCTTGGGAAAACCATAGAGCTTACCTCAAAATCCATCAATGAACTTTTGGGAGCCCCCCATTTGGATAATCACCCTAAAATCTATTCTATTGGCCAAGAAATTCCATTCCTAAAGCTTTCTGATGGCCAACAATTCCTAAAGGAAATTGCTCTAGATCCGAGCAATATTCCAAACCCTCTCAAAAGCAAGCATCTAACCATTAGAGCTAGGCTGCTTCATCAAATGATCTGCTACAATGTCATTCCTAAAGGGGGACATTATGATGACATTAGCAGCATGGAGCATGTCATCCTTTATGCCATCTATATAAAGTTCCCTGTAGATATTGGATACATCATCCTGCGAAGGATGATTCAGAGTGTTTCGTCAGGGACCACATCCTTTCCCTACAACCTCCTACTCATGAAGATTTTTCAGAAGAATCTGGTTGAATTTCCTGAGGATGAGCATCCCACCTGTCTGAAACATACCAGCTATTACTCCAAGGATACCTTGTCCAGGATGGGAATTAAGAAGAACCGTCAAGGAGTTTTTGTCTTGGATCAGTCCAAGCAGAGGGTAGCTAAGGTCAAAGCTGCCAAAAAGGGCAAACAGGACGTGAGTTTGGATACAGAATCATCTGTTCATGAAGGTGGTGGTGATTCTGAGATCCCTGCCTTTGATCTTTCCCCTCCTAGTCCTAGGGTCACTCGTCCTAAACGTCCTCCACCTGTGACCAGACGCCGTGCCCCTTCTTCAAGGATTAGCCAACCTGCTCCAATAGCTTCTGCACATCCATTTGAGGCTATTTCTGCCCCTTCTGCACCTAGCCTACCTTCACCTCCTTCTCCTCCACCTTCTCTCATACTGCCTTCACAACCTGCTCTTCCCTCCATCTCTCCGGTATTTCGGGCCATTTCCTCAATCATTAAACATGGTCCTCCAGCTCAACCCTCTTTACCATCGCTGCCTCCACCTGCCTCATCTGGGCACCCTCTGCCTGCAGCCCTTTTGGAAACTGCTCAGGCCGAAGTTGTTCCATGGAGGAAAAGAAAACTTGTCCTGGCAGAAGAGTCTGATCAGGATAATGTGGATGCTCCTTTGTCTCCTATTGCTCAATCTTCTACTCCTACACCTCTCCTTCCTCCCACGGTTCAACAACCAGTGTCTCCAGTCCTTCTCCCTGCTCCAATAGTTTCCCTACCTCTTACAGTTCAAGTGACCTCACCAATTCCTACTGTCACTCCTGCCACTCCTATCCTTTATAAGAGGAGATCATCTATCAGTGAGGAACAGTACCTTGAGCTGAAGTCATGCCTTGCAAATCTAAAGACAGACTTTGATTCAAAGTTAAATCAACTCAAGGTGGATTTGCAAGAAGCTGCTGTGGTGGAACGGGGTCAAATGGATCAGAAATGGGACAGGCACACAAAAATCTTCTCTCGTGACCTTAAGGCTCTCCAGTCTAAAGTTGAGGGTCTCTGCCCTACACCTCATATTCCTCTCAGACCTTCTGAGCCTACATATGATGACCTCCTCCTTCCTTTCACCAGACCAGAGGTTGTTACCGATTCTAGAGTGATGCCTTTGGATTTACAAGAGTCTGAACTGGCATTCTCTACTTCTGTTGCTCTCTCAGTACAGGAGCCATCCTTAGAGCCCTCCAGTCCAATGGATACCTCTCCTATTGCTCCTCTGGAAGTGCCTCAATCTCCTGCTGCTCCTCAAATCGAGCCTTCTCCAAGTCAGGATCTGGTGGTTTCTCCAGAACCAGTTCCCATTGCCAATACCTATACGGACTTGGTGATCTATCAGGCACCTCTACCTCGTGATCTTGCTTCACTTCAAGCTCTAGTGGATGCCTACTTCAATCCTGCACTCACATTGCCTTCTTGGGCTATCCATGCTTTTTGGAAGAGATTTTTAGATTCCTGTAATAAACGATAATTTTGTCTTTATCTGTATACATTTTCCTTATAGATCTCTATTTTGAATCAGGAACTCTTTCCTTTTTAATATTCTTGAATGCCATGTTTTCTGCTGTCTTTCTCTGTTTATTGTTTTTGATAATGTCAATGGGGGAGACATGTATGCAAACTGTGTTGTATGCAAAATGTGTTGTCTGATTTAGTTATGGATATGCTCTCTGTTTGTTCTTTTGATATCAGATGCATATATGCAAAATGTGTTGTCTGATTTAGTTCTGGATATGCTCTCTGTTTGTTCTTTTGTTATCAGATGCATATATTATGGGGGAGCTTAGATTATGGGGGAGTTATACGTATTTTGATAGGTTGTCATCATCAAAAAGGGGGAGATTGTTGACTTAAATAATGTTTAAGTCTTAATTTGTTTTTGATGATGAATTTGTCTGCTTAATATTGTAATTTGATTATGTTTATTAATTGAATTTAATGAAATGCATTTGAGTTAGATTTGTTGGAGATACCCTTAAAAAGGGTATTTTAGTTTTTAATGCATATGATTAAGTGTACAGGGCTGAAATGTGTTAAGCAAAAGAATCAGTCCACCGGTCACAAAACGACAAGAGCGGAGTCGTTTAAAATGGTCAGTCCACCGGTCACTAAACGACAAGGCGGATGACTAAATGGAATTAGTCCACGCTCACTAAAGACAAAGGCGGATGAGCGAAAAGAATCAGTCCACCGCTCGCTAAAAGACAAAGGCGGATGAGCGAAAAGAAATACTTCACCGCTCGCTAAAAGACAAAGGCGGATGAGCGAAAGAATCAGTCCGTCAGTCCACCGGTCCACTAAACGACAAGGCGGATGACTAATGGAATTAGTCCACCGCTCACTAAAAGACAAAGGCGGATGAGCGAAAAGAATCAGTCCACCGCTCGCTAAAAGACAAAGGCGGATGAGCGAAAAGAAATACTTCACCGCTCGCTAAAAGACAAAGGCGGATGAGCGAAAAGAATCAGTCCACCGCTCGCTAGACGACAAAGGCTGAGCGAAAAGAATCAGTCCACCGCTCGCTAAAAGACAAAGGCGGATGAGCGAAAAGAATCAGTCCACCGCTCGCTAAAAGACAAAGGCGGATGAGCGAAAAGAATCAGTCCACCGCTCGCTAAAAGACAAAGGCGGATGAGCGAAAAGAATCAGTCCACCGCTCGCTAAAAGACAAAGGCGGATGAGCGAAAAGAATCAGTCCACCGCTCGCTAAAAGACAAAGGCGGATGAGCGAAAAGAATCAGTCCACCGCTCGCTAAAAGACAAAGGCGGATGAGCGAAAAGAATCAGTCCACCGCTCGCTAAAAGACAAAGGCGGATGAGCGAAAAGAATCAGTCCACCGCTCGCTAAAAGACAAAGGCGGATGAGCGAAAAGAATCAGTCCACCGCTCGCTAAAAGACAAAGGCGGATGAGCGAAAAGAATCAGTCCACCGCTCGCTAAAAGACAAAGGCGGATGAGCGAAAAGAATCAGTCCACCGGTCACTAAACGACAAAGGCGGAAGACAACTATGAATCAATCATCCGATGCCGGTTCAAGCATTAAAAGCTTCATCATCCGACGCCGGTTCAAGGGTTTAAAGCTTCATCTTCCGTTGGCGGTTCAAGACTATAAGTCAGCTTTGTCTTCCGCCAGAATTCAAATTAGCCGCGAAGCTACAGTGACGTCGTTTTCAGCCATAACTCCAGAACATTAATGGCGACGATGATTTGCAACTACAAACGGCAACGGCTACCTGAACTTGTACGGAAGCTGCTCCAACGGTAACTAAACTTCTATGATTGGATAAGGAGCATTGAAGCCTAGCCGATTAGTAGACAGAGTATATAAGCTGAGCTCAGAGCACGAAGGAAGAACTTTTTGCCATTTTGAATTCTGAGCCCTAGGTGCGAAAATTATTACTCTGAATTCTCAATCTACACCTCTCTACTCCAAAACTTGAGATTCTGTTTTGAGAGCTTGTAGATCATTGTATTCTGTATTTCAAACTTGAATATCCTGTAAGGTAGTGGATTGACGCCCGCTAAGTTCAATCCAGGATTGTGAAAGGCTGTGGATCGAAGCCCGTAAGGTCGATCAGATTTTCTCGTTGAGGAGAAGTAAAAAATCTTCAAGGGAGAGCCTTGGAGCGTGGACGTAGGCAGTTTGGCCGAACCACGTAAAAATACTGGTGTCTAATTTCTCTTTCTCTCTCTTTACATTATTTGATTACTAGTGCTGTAACTAAGTTTAATCAAGAAGAGAAATTAGATTAAATTGAAATTAAAATTAAAAAGTCTAATTCACCCCCCTCTTAGACAATTCCGATCCTACAGTGATGATCTCCTAAACTTCAAACGACTATAACTTTTGACACAGGTATTCGTTTTGGATAGTTAATATATCAAATCGAAGCTCTCGCTAATGCCCACACATTTCATACTTATTTTGGACCTGAAATATATTGTTTAAGCCTTTAATTCGACATCTGAAGATTTTACTAACTATTTTATGTATTATTTGATTTTATTACAATTTTCTTACCGTGGTTGATAATTTATTTAATTAATGCATTTAATTAATTAAAGTAAAAAATGTGTTTAAATAATTAAAGTAATTAGCGTGTTTTACTATTTTTACCACATGTTTTTCACATTACGAGAAGATATATTAATGCTTTGAGCTTTTTGTAAAATTAAATCAATACTTTGAGTATTTTTTTGGATTTAACCATTTAATTAAACTGAAACAAATAAATAATTGTAATTTGAATAACTCATAATAAATAAGTATTCTTAAAATAAACTAAAATAAAAATTTTTCATATAAAAAAAATAATTATAATTTGAAATATCTTCGGCTTGTAATTAGTTATATCTTATTCATCGGAACAGAAAAACATCGCAAAACTTAATGCTTGCAAGGCAGATTTGAGTACTCCACTCTTTTCATAATCTAACGATTTTAACTGCCTATCTAAAATCGTTAGATTATGAAAAGAGTGGAGTACTTAAACCTGCCTTCTAAGTGTTAAGCTTTGCGATGTCTTTCTAATCCGATGAAGCCGATACAACAAATTTTAGCCCGAAAATATTTCAAATTATAATTATTTTTTTATATAATTTTTTTTTATTTTATGTTAGTATAATAAAATTGAAAAAAAGGATCAAGAAGCGAGTATTTTCTCTTTAATTTGCAGGAGTGGCGTGCGCATACCAATTGATATCGACATCAAAATTTGTTGCTCGTCTAAATCAGTTGCTCTAATTGAAATATCATCCATCGTCATCGCTAATACCTAAAAATTCTCGAAAGCAAGATAATAGTTGAGAAGCTTTAGAGAGATCGAGAAGTATGGAGTTAGAGGTGGTGTGAAAATGGAGGGAAGAGGCTTGACCTTTAAATAGGCCTGGAGAACGGCAAACTGTTCTCCAAGCACGGTTTGCCATTCTTCTGCAGTGCAGCCCGTGATCAGCCAATAATTGATCACGGGTTTGACGGAGAATGGTTTTTCGTATGAGGAGAATGACAAACCATTCTCCGTCAAGGGGGCACTTGTGAGGGTGAAGATCTCCAGCGCACGTCAGGCGCACGTCAACCTGTGAGGAAAACTGCAAACCGTGCTTTGCGGGGCATTTTTTAGGGTGAAGACCCCTCGCGCACGCGAGGGGCACGTGCACACGGGAGATCTTCACCCTCTGAAATGCCCCCTTGTGCATAGAACGGTTTGCTTTCTCTGCACGCAACAAACCGTTCTCACGAGGGGCATTTTAGGGGGTGAAGATCCCCCGCGTGCATGTGCCACTCATGTGCGCGGGGGTTTTCACCTTCTGAAATGCCCCCTCGTGAGCACGGTTTGCTGTTCTCAGTACATGGCAAACCGTTATCCTTCATAACACTCTCCGTGGGGGGTCAATGGTTTACCGCAAAGCCATTTTTTGTCCATTTTTCATACTTTGAGCCATTTTTTAAACAAAAAATTTGTTTGATCTATTTTTTGCACTTGACTTAAAATTCAAGCTAGATTTTGGATTTTACCCTAAAAAAATATACTTATTAAAACATCTGAATAATTCATTTCCTGGTCCCAATTGTTTTCTTTCGAGATATTTAATAATTTTAGATATAAACTCTAATCTTAGGCAATAACGCAATAGACAAAAAAGTTACCTAAAATGTAGAATATAATGATATTTAATCGATGTGTCAGGGTCTAGGCTGCTAACTACTAAATTCCGTCTTCTACCTTCCCTAAGTAAGAGAAGAGCGTCTATACGTTCAAACCTTTACAATCGTGACGAAATGCATTAACCTCGAACTCTCGACATCCTCCAATAAGATATTACTAATATCATACAAAACCATGCATTGCACAACGTATAATGAGTTATAAAAATTAAATATGTAAATATAATTAAAATGCCCTACATGACCATTTTATTTATCTTAATCATTTACAAGTATATATACAAGTCTTATTATTTACAATACTTAAAAAACAACTAAATTAATTTTATGAACATTAGTCATAACTAAGACAAATTACATATAAAAGACCAAAAATAAATGTCTTCTAATTTTATGTTGTGCTAGATCTTTAAATCATTTTCCACTCGCCTATATCATCATTATTTTATGGGAGAAACTACACAATAAGCTTTTATAAAGTCTAGTATGAATCTTAATCTAACAATTACCTAATGCTCCTATGGAACGAATGGTTCACTGTAAAGTGAGGAGTATTGGTAACTATTATTCAAGCGTTCATTTTGTCAGAAAAGGTCAAAGCATACAACTACGAATGAAGGCCAAAATGACATGATAAAAGATCAAGAAGATCACATCAATTTGTATAAGAATCTACAAGACCAACATTCCTACTTTCGTGCAAAATCAAGGGAGCTCAAGGATTCCTGGTTGAAGAGACAAGTGCATACAATCAAGATATATAATGTATCATTATCGAATCAAGTGAAAATAGTGGCTTTGGAAACTTTCTTTTGGGACATTAATAACGCCACATCAATAGAAGATAATATCATGTCATTTATCATAAGAATGTATCTTACCTTTGTGGTGTAGTTATAGCCTATAATTAATCAGACAACCAAACTTAAGAAGTCAAGATTATTGATTAGTTCCAATTCGACTATTTCATCTTTGTTTTTGCAAATTTGACACTATTTTCACAGTTGCATTTCAATTTGGTATCATAGCCATGTTGATTTCTTCATCAAATTACTTAGTTCATATATTTTAAGAAAATGAAAGGAGTGGAACAAATCTAACTCAAAGTCAACAACTTTAAATGGATGAATCATGATGAAGTAGTTTAATAACCATTGAAAGAAGAAGAAGAGTTGGAAGTGAAGATTATCTATCTAAGGTATTTAAAATAGAAGAGGAAGATTGTGTAGTATCGAAATTAACCTAAGAGGGAGGATACTTTTTTCATGTGATTAAGAAATCCTATTATGTAGCAATTTCTTTATACGTTTTATCTTTCTTGATTGTATAAACTAAAATAAATATACAAAGATAAAACAATATAGTAAGGTGAGAGAGAGATAAGAGAGTGCAAATAAATTTAATAACGTGGTTCGGCCAAGCTGTCTATGTCAGCGCTTTAATGCTTTTCCTTGATGATTCCTTCACCAAAATTCTTTTGGTTACAAGTGATTGCACTTTTGGGTGCAAATCAAACCTTTCAACTATTGCAATGCGTTACCTTTTACAAGGTTTTCCATATACAAAGAAGAGATTTAACAATGAAATACGATATCACACTCTCTCAAGGTTGATAATCTCAGGTTAAGGTTTAGGAGAAGTGCGATTATGCTGAAGATTTTTTGTTCTCAAGTGGAAAAATCAGCAGCACTTCGATATGGTTCTCAAACTCCCCACATTGCACAAGGTTGCACTCTATTTGTGAGGACCCGGATGTGTAAGTATGTGTACGATGGCTGCACGAACTGAAACTCGGATGGCGATACGTCTGCGCGGGCGAATCGGAAGGTGACGGGTCGTAAAAAGAGGGTCGTCACAATCCCACATCGCTTGGGAAAGTATGTGGAAATGAAACATATGTAAAGAGACCCTTCCAAAATAGTAAGACGCGTTTTAGAGTACAATTGGCAACGGATCTCATAAGAACTCCGAAGTTAAAAGTACTTAGGCGAGAGTAGTACCAGGTTGGGTGACCGACTGAGAAGTCCTCGCCAAACAAAGCCGTGAGGGGAGGATATTGGGCCACGGCCCAATCCCCAGAGCGGACAATATCTTGTTGGGAATAGGGCTAGTTACAAATGGTATCAGAGCCTGTACCAACCAAAAATATGGCCAACGAGGACGTTGGACCCCCGAGGGGGGGTGATTGTGATGACCCAGATGTGTAAGTATATGTACGATGGCTGCACGAACCGGAACCCGGATGGCGGTACGTCTGTGCAGGCGAACCGGAAGATGACGGGTCGTAAAAAAAAGGTCGTCACAATCCCACATCGCTTGGGGAAGTATGTGGAAATGAAACATATGTAAAGAGACCATTCCAAAATAGTAAGACGCGTTTTGGAGTACAATTGGTAACGGATCACATAAGAACTCCGAAGTTAAAAGTGCTTCGGCGAGAGTAATACCAGGTTTGGTGACCGACTGGGAAGTCCTCGCCAAACAAAGCCGTGAGGGGAGGATATTGGGCTACGACCCAATCTCTAGAGCGGACAATATTTTGCTGGGAATAGGGGTCGTTACACTATTTATAGACGTCTTTAGAAAATCAGTGCACTGGTCGACACTTCATTCTAGCCAGTCGACACTTGTAGACCGTTGTGTGTAAATTTGAATGTTGTTCAACAACTCGGTTAACAGTTCCTTCTAGCAGTCGACACCTTTACCTTTCTATGAATTAAGCGGTTGACCCTTCATGCTGACGGTCAACACTTTGAGCTCTCTGTAATATTTACAAGATGGCCAAGCGGTCGACAACTTGAGTCTTACGGTCGACACTTTGAATAGTTTTTCACACTCTTTTACATCTAAGTTCTATATGCTTCATTGTTAACTGAGAGGACTTAATCAAACATATTAGTAGTTATTCCTAATGAGAGCAAAGATAATATTATTGCAATCAATATCATGCACATTATTTATTATATCCATGTCTAACACATATCAAGTGCTCGTAATCATAATCATAGTCATCATAATAACATAGAATAATCTATAGCTCATAATCACTTTCATCATAAAAATAATTATGCTTAAACCTCATTAAGCCAACAAATCTTCTATTTTTTGATGATGACAACACTTATTCTAAGTTATGCATTTATCTCTACTTACTCTCTCTTAGTTCATGTATTACTGGGTACTCCTTCGTATAATTCTCTCCCTCTTTATCATTATCAAAAAATAAATAAATAACCATTAGGACAAGGGTAAGATGCATCAAAGTAGAAGAAATTAGAGTATAGAGAAGCTAACAATTTTGTCCTTCTGAATATATAAATGTAGATGAGATTTTCCTTTGATTAAACAAAAAAAATTTCTCTCTCCCTTAATCCATACAACTCTCCCTCTAAATATAATATATTTGAGATATTTGACTTGATATCATTGATAATATTGATAATATTCTCTCACTTTTTTAAAAAATATTGAGAAGAGTAATTCTTATGTTCTCTCTTCCTCTTTAGACATTAAAAAGAGAATTCATGCATTAAAATGATATATTAATTCAAGATATGCATAATTCATTACCATAGCATAATAGCCAAGTGCAAAGAGATGCATCATCATGCATGATGGAAATAATCAAGAGAGGTATTGTAAAACCCGTCAAATCTTAGTAGTAAAAAATTTGAGAAAATTTTTCGCGAATTTTAAGTGTAAATATTTGGGATCAATTTCGCTAATTTACGGAAGGAAATTAGGTCGTAAAACCGAACGTTAAATTGAATGTAATTAATTGTAAAATCAAACTTTAAATGGTTTTATTATAAATTAAATAAAAGAAATAAAAAAAGATTAAATATAAAATAAAACAATTAATAAAATAAATAAAATAAAAGAATTAATAAAAATAAAAAGAAAAGTTAAAAGATAAGGTTTCAAATGAAACCTTATCTTGTCGGCAGCGTACCAGAAGAGAGAGAGGGAGAGAGAGAGAGAGAGAGGAGAGAGAGAGAGCCGTGAGGGAGAAAGTCGCCGACGCCGGAACGACCTTCGTTCGACGCGATCTTGGTGTCAAAACGTTCGTCTCGAAGCGTAGATCAACGTTTGTGAAGGGCGATTTCGAAGGCAATTCCTCTTTCTCCCGATTTTTGCCCGAGAAAGTTTCGGGTTTTAGGTTTTTGTAGATCTACGATTTAGGGTTGTCTTTTTCGTGTTTTTGGTAGGAAACGATTGGAGAGGAGTCGAGTAACGCGTTGGAAACGATTTTGGGCGAAAAAGAGGTAAGAAAATGTGTTTTTCGCCGCGGGTTGATCGTCGGTCGGTCGCGGGATCTTCGTCGGCGATCGACGGTCGAGTCAACTCGACCATGGGCTGAGTCAACTCGGGCTGTTGGCCGAGTTATCTCAGGCCCAAGGCCGAGTTGACCCTAGCCCAAGGCTGAGTTGGGCCCGACTTGGCTTGGCCCAGCCCGATCCAGATTTGGGCCAGGCTGACCCAGGCCCCTTTGGCCTTCTGGGTTGGGTTCGACTTGGGTCCATTGGGCCGAGTCTGACCCGACCCATCAGGCTGGGTCTACCCAGCCTATTCGGGTCGAACCCGCCTGGTCCGACCCGATTTGGGTTTGGGCCGGGTCTGGCCCGAGCCCAGTTGGAGTGGGTTGGTTCGGGCCAAACCGACCCGAACCAGGCCGACCCGAACCAGGCCGACCTGAACCAGACCCGAACCAGGCCGAACCAAACCGGGCCGACCCGGTTGACCGTTGACATTGACCGTTGACCGTTGACCGGTGACTTTGACCGTTGACTTTGACCATTGACCGTTGACTTTGACTTTTTGACCAAAAGTCAACCTGGGCCATTTTTGCCCGTTTTCACCCCGGTTCGTAGTTGATATCGTTTCTGGACCCAATTGGGCCTTAACGGAGTTCCTTCCTTGTGTTGTTTCTCAGATTCAGAGGATTTTGCTAATTGGGAAGCAATTCCTGAGGAGCCACGGTTTACCGAAGATAGGAGGACTCGCCGCAGGGGTATGGGTTATTATACTTACTACGTTTATACCTATATGCACATGCACGTATATTATTTTGGTGGGATACCACTAGTATTGAGGTCGGCATTTTACTAGCATAATTATTTTGCATACGGTGGCACGTATACTTTATCATTGATTTACACTGCCAATTTGATTTCGATGCCATGTTTTACTTGCCTTTGCCGACGTAGTGTATTTGAGAATTGTCCTGAGATTTATCATATTTGGCATGTGGTTGGTTTTATACGTGCATTTGGTATTGTTCATGCATTGGTTTTCTGCTGTGCCAATTGGAGTTAATACTGGAGATAACCGTCTGGCACTCTTAGCTGGGCCCTTATGCTAGGAGTATCAGGGGGTTTTGCCCAGTTGTTGTGGTATTCCCCACACTTGTTTGGATAGGGTACGCCCCCCTGAGAATAGGTGGAATGTAGGGTACGCCCCCTTAGAATATGCGGAATGTAGGGTACGCCCCCTGAGAATAGGCGGAATGGGCTCGGAGGTATGCTCGCCCAGTTACCCGACCTGGCCAGTGTCTGTTCGTTGCTACCCCGGTATGTTAAGTCCACCTTGTGGACCCCTTGGGCCCAGGGTTGAGTGGTTCGTCCCTCCTGGTGTGCCCTAGCGCGTGTCCCGGTGGCCCAGGGCTGAGTGGTTCGTCCCTCCTGGTGGTTGACCTTTTCTCTTCTCCCTATGAGGCCCTGCCTGGTGTTATCGCGGCCTTTCTGTGTTGGTGTGGTTCGGAGGATCCGTGAGTGACCTCCCTTTTCACTGTACACCTGGACATATATTTTTATGATAGAATTGTTGATGTGGGCCTATTTTCACTATATATACTTATTCTATCGTTAGCCCCATTAACCGTTTTAAATGGATAATAAGAAGAGAAATGAATAACATTAAAATTGGTTTTGATCTTTAAAACGTGCATTGATTTAATAAGGCATACATCATTGAGTGGTAGGTATAACATCTCATACTGAGTTTGTCACTCACCCCATCGACTCCCCCTCTACAGGTAAAGAAAGGAAGGCTAGGAAGTGAGCTCTGTCGTGTGGATTTTCCCTAGGGTCACACTTTTTATTTCCTACAGATTTGTGTATGTAAGACATTCGAGATTGTACTTTATTTTGGCATGTAAGTATTCTCATTTATCTTGTATTTCTACGATTGTTTGTACTCTCTTTTATTTGTTGCTTCGAGGAGGTCCTGGATCAGTGCTAATCTTCCGCATTTAGCCTTAGGTTAGGCGGTGGACCTCTCCGAGGTTGATCGCTTAACCTGGCGTTTCTGTTAGGCCCCCTCCCGGGTTGTGACAGGTATAACAATGATACCAAGGATAAACATCTCAAATCAAGAGAAATTATAAAAAACAAGAAGGAAATCTCAAATTCAAGCCTAAAAATGTATAGAGAATCTATAAACTATAGATAAAATTTCCATTTGAACTACCAGCAAATTTTCAATTTAAGAAAAATATCATTGATCACATAATTCACTAAAGCTTAAGAGACTATGCTTTAACCCATCAATCAAAAGCTCATACTCAAAAATAGCACCTTTATCTTCAATACTTATACGCTTACCATTTTGGTTTCCTCCAAGAGAGATATTTTATTCCTTTAATAGAAATTGGTGAACTTTGAGCAATCTCCCATCATATGCCTTGATCACCCACTATTAAGGTACCAAGTGTTTTTTGTGGAAAATTCTCCAACATACAAACAAAATTAAATACATTTCTTTATTACCCAAATCTTTTTGGGTCCATGATGATTAGCCTTGGTTCCTTTAGGAACCCATTTCAATTTACCAAAAGATTTATGACCATTAAATTTCAACGGACATATAAAAGTTTTATGGCTTATTTCATTACATGTATGGCAAGTAGATATTGCAATAAAGAAATTTTTATAAGTCTTTTTCTTTTGAGAGGGTTCATAACCAATGTCGACTTTATCAAATGTAACCCTTTGTTTTTCCAAAAGCATCTCCAAATTTTTACCACCATTTGTAAAAATAAGCACAATATTTTGCAAATCAAGATTTTTTCTTTGTAACTCACTAATTTTTTGTCCAAGCAATGATGACTTAATTGTATGCTTCTTCACAATAACAACATTCTCTTTCTTTAGCATTTTATATTTAGACATGAAAATATCATATTGATTATGTAATTCTTCAAATGCTTCAAGTAATTTATCTTCATCAAAATTTTCTTCCAAGTCACTTGAAGAATCACATACCTTGTTTTTCTTTGCCATGAAGCTCATGTTTGAAACTTCCTCATCCTCGAATGATCTCTTCGCTATTATCTCAAGTGTCTTTCATTACTTTCTTTTTTAAGCCTTTAGGTGCCTTTTTGGTTTGAGGACAATAAACTTCATAGTTTTCTTTTTTTCTTGCCATTTCTTTTGTTGAAGGAACTTGTTGAATTTCCTTGTGATGAAGGCAATTTCCTCATCATCTTCTTCCTTAGTGGATTTCACTTGATTACTTGATGAGACTTTGAGGGCTATATCCTTTTTCTTGGAGATCTCTTTCTCCTTTTGCTCTTGTATTCCGTTCACCCTCATTGTGATTTTGTGAGTTATAAGGGATCTAATGAGCTCTTCCATCTTCAATACTTTAAGATCGCAAGCTTCTTGGATTGCCGTCACTTTGGGTTGTCATGTTCTTAGTAAGCACCTAAGGATTTTCCTCACACATAGCTCATTTGGATATGTCCTACCAAGAGCTTTCAAGCCATTAAGAATATTAGTAAAATGAGTAAACATTTGGCTAATTGTTTCATCATTTTCCATGAAAATAATTCATATTCATGTTACTAGCATGCTCAATTTACTTTCTTTAACTTGATTAGTGCCCTCGTGTGATCTCAAACAAATTTCATATCTCACATGCATTATCACACCATTGCACTCTAAACTAATATCTATTTAAAGCTCAGTATAAAGTGTTCATTGCTTTAGCATTTAAGAAAAGTTTTTGTTTATCGATATCATCAATGTCAAAATGCAATTAGGAACATTTACACCATTTTCTAGTTTAACGAGAGCATAAGATCAGTTTTCTTTTAATTGCCATAAATTATAATCTAGCGATTGAATATATATTCTCATTCTTGAATTCTAATAAATATAATCATTGCCATAAAAAAATGGAGGTCTAGTAGTAGATTGACCTTGGACATTTGGGCTAAACATATCGAAGGCCATAGATAAATTTTCAAAAAAAATCTACAAATTTTAATCATAATAAAAGATTACAACCTGCTCTTATACTAATTGTAGGATCGAAATTAACCTAAGATTAGATTAACTATACTTTTTCGTGTGATTATAGAATCCTATTATGTAACAATCTATTTATACATTTCATCTCTTTGGATGGTATGGACTAAAATAAATACGCAAAGATAAAACAATATAATAAAGAGAGAGAGATATAAGAGAGTGCAAACAAATTTGTTAATGCGGTTCAGCCAAATTGCCTATGTTCGCTCTTCAAGGCTCCTCCTTGAAGATTCCTTCACTAAAATTCTTTTGGTTACAAGTTATTGCTTTCGGGTGCCAGTCAAACCTTTCAACTATTGCAGGGAGGCACTTTTCTCTTTTATTGAGCTTGCGGGTGTTAATCAAACCTTTTTCGACTATTCAAAGACGTCACCCTTTACAAGATTTTTGATATACAAAGAAGAGATTGAACAATGGAACACAATATCACACTCTCAGAAGGTTGATAATCTCAGGTTGAGGTTTAGGAGAAGTGTTATTAGGTTGGAGATTTTTTGTTCTCAAGTGGAAAAATCAGCAGCACTTCGATATGGTTCTCAAACTCCCCACATTGCACAAGGTTGCACTCCTCTATTTATAGACGTCTTCAGACAAGCAATGCACCGATTGACACTTCATTCTAGCAGGTCGACACCTGTAGACCGTTGTATGTAAATTTGAATGTCGTTCAACAACTCGGTCGACACTGTGGTAGACCGCGCAGTCGCCACTTTTTTCTACCAGTTGACATCTTTAGCTTTCTGTGAATTGAGCGGTTGACCCTTCATGTTGACGATCAACACCTTGAGCTCTCTATAATATTTGCAAGATGGCTTAGTGGTCGACACCTTAAGTCTTGTGGTCGACACTTTGAATAGTTTTTCACACTCTTTTGCATCTAAGTCCTATATGTCTCATTGTTAACTAAGAGGACTTAATCAAACATATTAATACAACCAAATACCCATAATTAAGGATATTTTTAATGAGAGCAAAGATAATATTGTTGAAATCAATATCATGTGCATTATTTATCATATCCATATCTAACACATATCCATGTTTAACACATATCCAAGTGCTCGTAATCATAATCATAATCATCATAATAACTTAGAATAATCTATAGCCCATAATCACTTTCATCATAAAAAAAATTATACTTAAAATTCTTTAAGCCAACAAATTGAACAAGAGTGGAAACCTGTAACACCCGACAATTTCGGCCAGGTGATTTTCTTAACTATTTTAATTGTCACCCTTTTTATTGACCTTTATGATTTTAAATTTAATGTCAAGACTTATTTATTACAAGTTGAGTGAAATTAGGTTGGGTGGAAAGTTTGTAATTAAGGTGGATTTTTATTGGTATAAATAGGTTATGAGAATTCTTAAACCTCATTAAAACCTCACTGTAGCCGATATTTCCTCTCTCGGCGATTCCCTTCCTTCCAGAGCTCCCTCTCTGCCAGCTATTCCTTCGTCGGCGACCAGTTCTTCAGCCTCCACTTCGACAATCCACGCTCTAGGTAAGATTTAGACAATGTAGTTACTGGGTAGTTACTTAGAGCTATGTCTTCAGCTAGAACTTGAGGTTTCGGATTCTTCACTAACAGAGTAATGGTAGTGACAATCATGATCTGTGTTTAGTAATGACATTTTCGATTCGATTCTAGACATTTAGATAACAGACCATGTTTAGTTGTTAGACTTAATCCGGTTATTTAGGTTCTGGAAGTTTAATCTGTACAATCTAGGCGCTCGACTAGGAAGATTAGAAATATTTATGTTAGATACTAGGATGACTTTTAATTAGGTTTTGATTTAACACTGTAATGTGAAATGTTTCTAGGTGAAGAAGTTTGAAGAGAAGTGCTGAAGTTGCTAAGGAAACCAGGTAAGTGAGTGAGTAAGATTCCCGACCATTAAGGCCCTACATCACAAGGGTACTAGGTAGAAATTGTCTATGAGGTTTAAAGATTTTCTGTGCTATTGTCTGTTTAGTTATGGTACTCGAGTTGATGTTATGATCCTTTGATGAATGAATGGTTTGTCCAGTAGCATGATGAACTAAGTTTACTCATGCTCATGCATCATGAATATTTCTCAAGCATATGAAAATGTTTTAAGTGCATGATTTCTCTCATGAACAAGATATGAAAATGAAACTTATGCAACAAGGATTAAAAGAGGGTTGAGGGCGGTTTGGCGTATGTCACTGTCCAAAAGGCGGACCATGAATACGACCCGCAAGGGACTATGTACACTCTCACTGTCAACCCCATTTTCGGCACAAATCCTCCCTTAATCCATATGATGAAAACGATGAACATGAACAAGAACAAGAACACGAAAAGATCATGAACATGTGTTTCTTTAACTAGTGCATTCATGCATACATGTTAGCATTGCACTCCTTACTAAGCATTAGGCTTATCGTTTAACCTTATGATGTAGGTGAAGAACTACCATGTGAGGATTTCAAGTCTAATGAGGATGATTAAGGCTGGTTGTTGAAAGGTGCTCAGGGTGGCAGATTGGTGGCTGGGAAGGCGATTTAAACTCCTGGTTACTACCTTTATCATGTTAGTAAGGTTATGAATACTGAGGTCTATGTAGGGTGTTTTCTTAATACAATAGATACTGGAACCTGACTGACTAACTTCTGAGTTTGAGAATGATCGTGAAATGATAGAATGATATGTTTTGTTAGAGTCTCTCGCTACACGTATTCTAGATGAGATTATGGTCCAACTGTGTGTTAGTTTATTCAGTCATGTTGAAGTTTGTGAAAGTCTGAGGGTTTCCTGTCAATCGGTAGAAGTCGATATTAAGTCTTGTTGTTTTGTGATCGGAATGAAGTTTATTGAGTCACGTGCTGTACGTGTGTCAATCGGTAGAAGTCGATATTAAGTCTTGTCGTTTTGTGATCGGATGAAGTTTAATGAATCACGTGATGCGCATGTGTCAATCGGTAGATGTAGGTTTTCCATTATCGGCATGAGTATGTATTAAGTCTTGTCGTTTTGTGATCGGAAGGAGTATAATGAGTCATGTGATGTGCATGTGTCAATCGGTAGAAGCCGATATCAAGTCTTGTCTTTTTGTGATCGGATGAAGTTTAATGAATCACGTGATGTGCATGTGTCAATCGGTAGGAGCGTGCACCATGCCTTGTCGTTTTGCGATCGGTAGATGTCCTTGAGTTTCCAATTCTCTTCGGCTAAGTGTCTTAACGTTTTGTCTAATTATAAACGTTGTCTACTTATTGAGTTTTCTGCTGTACAGTTGAGGATTAAAGATAGAATTATCATCACTGAGAGAAAATTTAAAATTTTCCGTAATTTCTCTTAGTTCAGTTCAATGTTTTGGGTAGCGAAACCGGGTCTAGCAGACTCGGGGCGTTACAATTATGGTATCATAACGAAACCAGGTTCTAAAATCGATTCTGTAGACTGCCTTCCAGCACTGACTGCCACCTGAGTACACTCCAGCAACTGTAAGTATTTACGATTTTAGTAATGTCATTACGTTAAGATGTGTTTATGATTACTTGTTTAGGAATCTAAAAATGGTGAGAGGTCAACAAAGGGAGAGCAATGAGGATAGTAATACCATCGCTCAGTTAACCGTGTTGGTTATCCGTCAGTCCCGCCAAATTGAGCAGTGGGTGACTGCTAGGGATGAGCAAGGGAATTCTAGCTCAAATACGACTCATGATAATGGAAGCGAGTGTTTTCACCGCCTTCGACCTCCTGTATTCAATGGTCAAGTTTCGAATCCTATTTATGCTGAGGAGTGGATTCGGACAATTGAGGACATGTTCAAGTATACCAAGGTCGATGAAGGGGACAAGGTCACATGTGCTGTTTTTCATCTTGCATTGGGTGCAAGGCATTGGTGGGATTCAATTCAGAGCACTACAAATGCGGAAACTATGACTTGGGCGTGGTTCAAGACGGCCTTTTATGACAAGTATTTTAGCCGAGTGGTTTGGGCCAGCAAAAAGATGGAGTTTATGCAGCTGCGACAAACCGGTTCTGTGGCTGACTACATCTGTAAGTTTAAGGCATTGTCCAGGTTTGCACCCCGTTTGGTGGATGATGAGGAAGATAAGATCCACCAGTTTGTCCATGGACTGAAGCCGAACCTCTTCTAGGGAGTAAAGACTACAGGGATCCATAACATACCTTATTCCGAAGTGGCTGCTAAGGCTTTGGAGTTGGAGGAAGTTGAGTTAACAGTACAAGGACAACGTGAACCACCAAGGAAGTTCATCAAGGATACTCAGCCGCCACCACGACAGAACAAAGGTTGGTAGCCACAACAGATTAGGGGACCACAACAACAACAGAGAGGTATGAAGAGACCTTTCAACCAGAATGATGACCAAGGAAAATGAAAGCGACCTCAAGCTCCCCTATGCCCCACCTGTTAGAAGAACCACCCTGGCGAGTGCAAGGCTCATTCTGGCTGTTGCTATAGATGTGACAAGGTTGGACACATAGTCAGAGATTGTCCCATGCCGCCAGACCCTAACCGAGCAAGAGTAGCACCAAGAGTCTATGCTTTAATGGAGGACGAGGATGTAGTGCAGCATACGGTCATGACAGGTACAATTATGATCTGTGGTATTTCTGCTTATACACTTATAGATACGAGAGTCACTCACTCGTTTGTATCAACCCTGTTTGTATATAAGCATAAATTAGAACTCTTGCCAGCCGAGAGATCATTTAGTGTCATGTTACCATCGGGGAAGTCTTTACATTCCGAACGGATAATAAAAGGTGATGTTGTGTCAGTAGGAAATAAGAAGTTATACGTAGAACTAATCGTAATTGACATGAAGGGATATGAAGTTATACTAGGAATGGATTGGCTATGCAGACATTATGCCACGATAAGTTGTAGGTCTGGATTGGTTGAGTCCCGACCCCCAAACGGAGATCGGTATTCCTTCCAAGCTATTCCAAAAATAAGTAAAATACCGGTTATATCCTCATTAGAGACTCAACGGTTACTGAAAGGTGGTTATGAGAGTTATCTAGCTAGTATAATTGATGTCCGAGTAAAGAGTAAGGTAGAACTTCAGGATATTCCTATAGTTCGAGAGTTTCCAAAAGCATTTTTGGATGACTTGCTTTGGCTACCACCTGATAGGGAAATCAAGTTTGTAATTGATACATATCCCGAGGCTTTACTTGTGTCTAAAAACCCCTACCACATGGCACCTGTTGAGTTGAAGGAATTGAAGGTCCAACTATAGGAATTAGTAGACAAGGGATTTATTTGCCCCAGCTGTTCTCCCTGGGGTGCACCTGTCCTATTCGTTAAGAAGAAAGATGGTTCTCTTAGAATGTGCATAGATTACAGAGAGTTAAACAAGTTGACAATCAAGAATATATATCCCTTGCCCCGTATCGACGATTTGTTTGACCAACTTCAAGGAGCCAAAGTGTTTTCAAAGATCGACTTATGTTCAAGTTACTACCAACTGAAGGTTAAGGGAGGGGATATACCAAAGACAGCCTTCATAACCCGCTATGGACACTATGAATTTCTTGTGATGTCTTTTGGACTGACAAATGCATCTGCAGTTTTTATGGACTTGATGAATCGAGTGTTTCGTGAGTACTTGGATAAGTTTGTGATTGTGTTTATTGATGATATCTTAATATATTCACGGACTAAAGTTGACCATGAAAAACACTTAAGAATAGTTTTAATGACATTAGAACAGCAACAACTCTATGCCAAGTTGTCCAAATGTGAGTTCTGGTTAGATAAGGTCAACTTTTTAGGTCATGTCATCTCTGCTGAGGGCATATCCGTAGACCCAACCAAGATTCAGTCTGTTAAGGACTGGCCATAGCCAAGGAATGCCAGCAAGGTCCGTAGTTTCCTTGGTCTGGCAGGTTATTATAGGAAGTTCATTAAGGGATTCTCTATGATAGCTGTCACGACCCTAATACTATATCCAATTACCGTACTATTTTTTTTTCTCTAAACTTTAAATAAACTCTAAGCAGAACCTAAACCGAAATCAAAACCAGAATCAAAATCGGAATTGAAATCTAATCTTTAAATCACTTAAAACATAACTTAAAGTAATTAAAACAATTAAATAAAACAATTAAAAACTAAATAAAAATAGGCAGAGGGCAAAAAGGGGCAATCGCCCCATTTATGCAGGGGCGACCAGTCGCCCGCAAATGGGGCAACTGATCGCCATCGGTGATTCGCAACAGGCGAACATTCGCCTGTTGCGAAACGCCTAGGGCGATTGATCGCCACAGTTTGTGGCGATCAATCGCCACACCCTCTGGATTTCTCCAGAGGGAGGCGATTCGATCGCCGTGCTTGGCGACTATTCGCCAAGCGCTATGTTTTCCCCCTCCCATTCTCTTCCTCCTTCCCTTTTCTTTCTTTCCTTTTTTCCTGCGCTAATTACACACTTTTATAGACTCGTCCAAAAACTGACTCAAGACGTATTTAAAACGAAGTACAGTTTCCTGAAAACAAACTGTATGGATATATTTAAAAACTATACATTTCCTCCTGTTTTACATCAATTTCAATTCAAATGAAAACGGTACGAAATCAATTTATAAAACAGGTTTTCAAAACGTTTAAAACCTCAAAAGTAAATCTATCAACTACCAAAACCAAGCATCCTAGAATGTTTATATAATCATCAATCCAAAATATCCTAAAGACCCCAAAATCTATACATACATCCCCACGGGTCAGGTAAGCGTCGACTGCGCCGGCACACCACCACAGCCATCCTTCGTCAACTGAACTCATGTCTCAGGAGGAGGAATCTCGTCCTCACCTGTTTCCTCGTAATCACCTACACCATACTACACACTATGAGATAAAAATCTCAGTAAGGCTCGTAAATGCAAATGCTATGCTATGCTATGCACTGTAGGTGTCACCGAGATCCTATCCCCCTAACCAGAGAGAGCTCATCTAGCGGGCGGACTACTCTTTCCAGCTAGAGGAGGGAGGTGCACGCTTACAACACGTACAGCCGTGCCTGAGCCCCACCTCGCGTGACCTGTAAATTGTATGCCTTGCGGCCTGTAAACTGTATGCCTTACGGCTGTTTTCTTTGCATTATCTTTAAAACATCGTATGGAAATTCATTTTCATGCTTTTCTTTTAAACACGTGATGCATGAACAGTTTATATCATAAAGTAAACAACTATATATGTACCACCAAGACTATAAATACATAACCTATAACCTATAAAACATCTAAACCTGTCTACCCAACCAAAGCAAATAAACATACGCATCTCCAAAACTCCTCGAGACGACTTCGACGTACGATGTAGGCCTATCGGTCAAAGAAGATCACGAGAACTTACCTCGTGTCCAAAGCAGCTCAAGCTCCGTCCACGAGCGTTGTTTGTCTGAGGCAAAACATAATATCGACGTTAAAACGAGTTTAAGCTATCGATCGCCCAAATTTACAAAACCTTAACCACGGAATTTCCTAAAGTTCTAATCCAATTCATTGAACTATTTATTCGAGCAATTTACACTCGGCACCTAAATTCCTAAATTACAAGTTTTCCCTAAAATCTCAAAATTTCACAACTTCTAACATTTTTTTCTAAATCAATTAGATTAGTCCAATAACGTCCAATACGTTCGATATATACTTAATTGCAGCAAGTCTATAAATTTTGAATCCTAAATCTCGTTTTTAATCGAAACCCTAAACGAACCCTAATTGGTTTAACCCTACGAAACTCGGAATTTAACGCTCTAAAACTATAGAATCATACATAGAGCGTCGATTGGAGGAGAAAACGTGAAGAAAACGGAACGATTGGAGGTCAGAACCGAGTCGGATTGGAGAAATCGCCGGCGGTCGAGGGAGAGAAATGCTCTCTGTTCTCGTGAGCTCCAGGGAAGAAGAAGAAAGAAATGAGGAGAAAAGAATTTTGTGTTATTTTATAAAATTTGATTTGGCAAATTACTAAAATGCCCTTCCATAGTTTTTATATATGTTTCGTCATTCGTATCGTTAATCGGCTAAATATTCGGATTCTCCAAATTTCCTTATTTCGCCAATAAATCCAACATATTATTTAGGTTTTACTAAAACTGTCCATTCGCAATTCGGATCTCATTTACTATTTTTACTAAAACGTCATTTACATTACGAGAAGCGTATTTACTCAGAATATAGCGTCTAAACTCCGAAAATTCTTATAATTTCTTTAAAATTTCTATTATTCGTTAGGATCGTAATGACGCTTTCTTTTCGTAAAACGGACCTGATTTGACATATTTACCAAAAATACCTCGTATATATTATAATATAAAATCTCGTACAAGCCGGATATTACATTCCACCCACCTTATTTAAAATTTTGTCCTCAAAATTTAACTATACAAACAACTCAGGATATCTAGCCATCATATCCTGCTGTCGTTCCCACGTAGCTTCTTCCACCTCGTGGTTCCGCCACAATACTTTAACTAGCGGGATCTCCTTGTCGCGTAAGACTTTGATAGAAGACTCCAAAATACGTACCGGCCTCTCCTCATATGTCAAGGTAGGCTGTACCTCGATCTCTCTAGCCTCCACAATATGCGACGGATCACGCAAGCACTTTCGAATCATATATACATGAAATACGTCGTGGATGCCCTCCATAGAAGCCGGAAGCTGCAGTCTATACGCCAATTTCCCGATCCTCTTCAGAATAGGAAAGGGCCCCACATAACGAGGGTTTAACTTACCCCTCCTTCCAAATCTCGCAATGCCTTTGAACGGAGAAACTTTAAGATAGACCTCGTCACCTTCTTCAAACTCTAACTCTCTCCGTCTAGTGTCAGCATAGCTCTTTTGCCGGCTCTGAGCTATCTCAATACGCTGTCGGATAACGGCAATCTTCTCTGCCGTTTGCTGTAGAATCTCAGGACCAACGACGCTGGCCTCGCCAACCTCGTCCCAATATGACGGAGATCTACACTTCCGTCTATACAGCGCCTCGTACGGAGCCATGCCTATCGTAGCCTGGAAGCTGTTGTTATAGGAGAACTCGATCAGTGGCAAATACCTGCTCCACGATCCATGAAACTCCAGCACACAGGCTCTGAGCATATCCTCAAGAATCTGATTCATCTTTTCTGTCTGACCGTCAGTCTGAGGATGAAATGCCGTGCTGAAATTAAGCTGAGTCCCCATAGCTTTATGCAAACTCTTCCAGAATTTCGAAGTAAATCTCAGATCATAATCTGAGACTATCGAAACTGGCACTCCATGAAGTCTGACAACCTCCTGCACATAAAGCTCAGCGAGCTGATCCATCGAAGAAGTCATCTTCACAGGCAAGAAGTGAGCCGACTTTGTCAATCGGTCCACAATCACCCAAACACCATCATGGCCTTTCGTCGTCCTCGGGAGCCCCACAATAAAATCCATGGAGATCTGCTCCCACTTCCACTTCGGAATCGGCAGTGGCAATAATGTTCCGGCCGGTCTCTGGTGCTCTACTTTCACCTGTTGACACACTAAACAGGTCTCAATATACTTGGCAACCTCCCTCTTCATGTTCGGCCACCAGAAGTGTTGCTTCAAGTCCCGGTACATCTTAGTACTTCCCGGGTGCACAGAATACGCCGAAGAATGTGCCTCGGCCAATATATCCTTCTTCAGATCCTCGTCGTTAGGCACGTACCACCTATGCCTGAACTTCAGAATACCCTCCACTGATAAATGAAAATCTGACGAGTCTCCCAATGTCATGCTGGATCGAAGCTCCTCACACTCCGTATCATTCTGCTGAGCCTCACGTATCCGATCCAGAATAGTCGGCCTGAGAGAAATGTTGGTGAGCATACTGGACAAGTCTGCCACTATCTCAACGTCGAACCTCTCAATCTCAGACCGCAGCATAACTGACATCGTTGCTAACGAAGGCTGACTCGCAGAAGGCACTCTACTCAAAGCATCAGCTACCTTGTTCGCCTTTCCTGGGTGGTACTTGATATCGAAATTGTAATCTTTGACGAACTCAAGCCACCTTCTCTGACGCATATTCAGCTCCTTCTGTGTAAATAAATACTTTAAGCTCTTATGGTTAGAAAATATCTCGCACTGCTGCCCATATAAATAATGTCTCCATATCTTCAGTGCGAAGACCACAGCTACTAACTCAAGGTCGTGCGTAGGGTAATTTTGCTCGTACGGCTTTAGCTGCCGAGAAGCATAAGCAATAACTCTCCCCTCCTGCATCAACACACCACCTAGTCCAACTCCTGATGCATCACAATAAATACTGAACTTGTCACCTTCAACAGGTAACGCCAATACTGGAGCGGTGGTCAATCTCTGCTTTAACTCCATAAAACTGCTGTCACAAGCAGCTGACCATATAAATCTTTCGTTCTTCCGAGTCAATCGTGACAGAGGAACTGCGATCTTTGAAAATCCCTCTATGAACTTCCGATAATAACCAGCTAATCCAAGAAATCCATGCACCTCACGTACGTTCTTCGGCTGTGGCCAATCTCTGACCACCTGAATTTTGCTCGGATCCACAGAAACTCCGTCCTGCGATATAATATGGCCAAGGACGCTTACTCTGTCTAGCCAAAACTCGCACTTTGAAAACTTTGGATACAGCTGGCGTTGACACAGAACTCGCAATACAATCCTCAAATGCTCCTCGTGCTCTTCCTTCGTCTTAGAGTAGATCAGGATATCGTCGATGAAAACCACCACGAACTTGTCCAGATACTCCTTGAAAACACGGTTCATCAAATCCATAAACGCTGCAGGGGCATCAATAAGTCCAAAAGACATGACAAGCAACTCATAATGCCCATACCTCATTCGGAAAGCCGTTTTTCTGAATATCTTCCCTCCGGACCTTCAGCTGATAATAACCCGAGCGTAGGTCAATCCTGGAAAACACTCGGGCACCCTGTAGTTGGTCAAACAAATCATCGATCCGAGGCAACGGATACTTATTCTTCACCGTCAATTTGTTCAACTCTCTGTAGTCAATGCACATCCTGAGGGTCCCGTCTTTCTTCTTGACGAATAGAACAGGCGCACCCCAGGGTGAAACACTGGGTCAAATAAATCCCTTCTCTAACAACTCATCAAGCTGAGTCCTCAACTCTCTCAACTCAGCTGGTGCCAACCGGTACGAGTTTTTAAACCTTGGCGCGGTATTAGGATAAACATCAATAGTGAATTCAATCTCCCGGTCTGGTGGTAACCCGGGAAGATCATCGAGGAATATATCAGAGAACTCTCTGACTATAGGAATGTCGCTCGGCTTCAATCCGCTGAGCAACTGAATATCAAAAACTGAGGCCAAATAAATAGAGCACGCACCTTTAAACTGCTCGTTGACCTTCATGGAATAAGAAATAGGCGAGCTACTCAATCTGCTCATCGCCTGATAAGAAAACTCGGCTTTTCCCGGGGGTCGGAAGGTCACAATCCCAGATCAACAATCGATGGTGGCGTAGTGCTGTGATAGCCAATCCATCCCTAAGATAAGATCATAGTGCTCGATGCCCATAACAATAAGGCGAGCATAGAGGGTATCGTCTCCAACTGAAACAATATTCCCCTGGACAACCTGACTTGACTGCATACGCTCTCCTTAGGGCAGCATCACACTATACTCGTACTCTGCCAGCTCTGGCACTAACCTCAGTCTAGACATGCAAGCAGTTGATATGAAGGAGTGCGTAGCTCTGGTATCCATCAAAGTAAATACACTTGTGCCCATAAGCAATATAGTACCTGAGATAACGGAGGGTCTAGCCTCGTCGTCAACATCACCAGGCTCGATGAATGCAAAGATCCTCGGCATAATCCTCCTCTAATCACTACCTGACTGATCTCGACCCTTCTTCGGGCAGTCTTTAACAAAATGACCTGCGTCTTCACACCAATAGCACACATCTGTGCCCACTCTGCACTGGCCACGGTGTTCCTTCTGACATTTAGGGCAAAGAGGCATCTGAGGAGCCCCCTGTGCCTGCTTGCCTTTCCCTCGATCATTGCCTCCCTCTAGAGGTCTTTTAACACCCCTCTGTTGTTGTTGCTGAGGCTGTGCTCTCGGTTGCCAACCCCGTGACTGAGGACATATCTCTCAGAAGAAACCCTTAGATGGCTCCCTCGGTTTGACAGAACTCTGCTCAACTGCCTCTATATCAAGCGCCCTGGCTACAATCTCGTCGTAAGATACATTCCGTACCCCAGATATAGTGAGACGCATCCAGAACTCCTGGCTAAGTCCCTGTAAAAATCTCCGTACTTTATCCTCGTTTACACTGACCTGACATGGCACGAATCGAGAAAGGGCTTCGAACTTCCTCACTTACTCGGCAATCAAACCTACTTGCCGTAACTGCATAAACTCAACCATCTTCGTCTCTCGTACAGTATGGCTGAAATACTTGTCGTAAAATAACTCTCTGAATCGTTCCCAACCCATAACCGTAACATCGGTGGTCGTCTTGATGGAATCCCACCAAAACCGAGCATCTAACGCTAGGTGGTAAGTCACCAACGCCACCTTCTCTCTGTCCTCAATGCTATCATATGCCAGCATGTCCTCCATGGTGCGAATCCACTCCTCGGCTGAAGAGGGATCCGTGGACTGTCCATTAAAAATAGGGGGCTGGAGCTTCTGAAATCTCTCCATCCCGCGGTTACACGGAATGGCTGCCTCCCGAGCTCTAGTGCCCTCTCGGTCTATAAGAGTACCCAGCTGCTGAGACTGTCTCTCCATTTGCTGAGCCTGTCGCTCGATATGTTGGGACTGCTGGGCAATAAAGTCCTTAAGGGTATCAATTGTATCGTCCCGGTCATCTCGATCGTTTCCTCGACGCACCATAGTTATAAAATTCCTATACAAAAGTTAAAGCACAATACTCTAAGAAACTAGAAATCAAATAAAGCTAAAAAATGTACTTACAGTTGATGAACAATGTCCGCGTAGTGGCTGTGCAGTCGAGCAGTCTACAGAACCGATTTTAAAACCCGGGGGCTCTGATACCATAATCTGTCACGACCCTAATACTGTATCCAATTGCCAGTACTATTTTTTTTTCTCTACACTTTAAATAAACTCTAAGGAGAACCTAAACCAAAATCAAAACCAGAATCAAAATCGGAATTGAAATCTAATCTTTAAATCACTTAAAACATAACTTCAAGTAATTAAAACAATTAAATAAAACAATTAAAAACTAAATAAAAATAGGCAGAGGGCAAAAAGGGGCAATTGCCCCATTTATGCAGGGGCGACCAGTCGCCCACAAATGGGGCGAATGATCGCCATCGGCGATTGATCGCCACACCCTTTGGATTTCTCCAGAGGGAGGCGATTCGATCGCCGTGCTTGGCGACTATTCACCAAGCGCTCTGTTTTCCCCCTCCCATTCTCTTCCTCCTTCCCTTTTCTTTCTTTCCTTTTTTCCTGCGCTAATTACACACACATCACAATCTTCATCATAAGAACTTAAACCCAATCAAAACCGAACAATTACACGCTCTTATAGACTCGTCCAAAAACTGACTCAAGACGTATTTAAAACAAAGTACAGTTTCCTGAAAACAAACTGCATGGATATATTTAAAAACTATACATTTCCTCCTGTTTTACATCAATTTCAATTCAAATGAAAACGGTACGAAATCAGTTTATAAAACAGGTTTTCAAAACGTTTAAAACCTCAAAAGTAAACCTATCAACTACCAGAACCAAGCATCCTAGAATGTCTATACAATCATCAATCCAAAATATCCTAAAGACCCCAAAATCTATACATACATCCCCACGGGTCAGGTAAGCGTCGACTGCGCCAGCACACCACCACAGCCATCCTTCGTCAACTGAACTCATGTCTCAGGAGGAGGAATCTCGTCCTCACCTGTTTCCTCGTAATCACCTACACCATACTACACACTATGAGATAAAAATCTCAGTAAGGCTCGTAAATGCAAATGCTATGCTATGCTACGGAGAGAGCTCATCCAGCGGGCGGACTACTCTTTTCAGCTAGAGGAGGGGGGTGCACGCTTACAACACGTACAGCCGTGCCTGAGCCCCACCTCGTGTGACCTGTAAACTGTATGTCTTGTGGCCTGTAAACTGTATGCCTTGCGGCCTGTAAACTGTATGCCTTATGGCTGTTTTCTTTGCATTATCTTTAAAACATCGTATGGAAATTCATTTTCATACTTTTCTTTTAAACACGTGATGCATGAACAGTTTATATCATAAAGTAAACAACTGCATATGTACCACCAAGACTATAAATACATAACCTATAACCTATAAACATGCTATGCTATGCTATGCTATGCTATGCTATGCTATGCTATGCTATGCTATGCTATGCTATGCTATGCTATGCTATGCTATGCTATGCTATGCTATGCTATGCTATGCTATGCTATGCTATGCTATGCTATGCTATGCTATGCTATGCTATGCTATGCTATGCTATGCTATGCTATGCTATGCTATGCTATGCTATGCTATGCTATGCTATGCTATGCTATGCTATGCTATGCTATGCTATGCTATGCTATGCTATGCTATGCTATGCTATGCTATGCTATGCTATGCTATGCTATGCTATGCTATGCTATGCTATGCTATGCTATGCTATGCTATGCTATGCTATGCTATGCTATGCTATGCTATGCTATGCTATGCTATGCTATGCTATGCTATGCTATGCTATGCTATGCTATGCTATGCTATGCTATGCTATGCTATGCTATGCTATGCTATGCTATGCTATGCTATGCTATGCTATGCTATGCTATGCTATGCTACTGTAGGTGTCACCGAGATCCTATCCCCCTAACCGGAGAGAGCTCATCCAGCGGGCGGACTACTCTTTTCAGCTAGAGGAGGGGGGTGCACGCTTACAACACGTACAGCCGTGCCTGAGCCCCACCTCGTGTGACCTGTAAACTGTATGTCTTGTGGCCTGTAAACTGTATGCCTTGCGGCCTGTAAACTGTATGCCTTATGGCTGTTTTCTTTGCATTATCTTTAAAACATCGTATGGAAATTCATTTTCATACTTTTCTTTTAAACACGTGATGCATGAACAGTTTATATCATAAAGTAAACAACTGCATATGTACCACCAAGACTATAAATACATAACCTATAACCTATAAAACATCTAAACCTGTCTACCCAACCAAAGCAAATAAACATACACATCTCCAAAACTCCTCAAGACGACTTCGACGTACAGTGTAGGCCTATCGGCCAAAGAAGATCACGAGAACTTACCTCGTGTCCAAAGCAGCTCAAGCTCCGTCCACGAGCGTTGTTTGTCTGAGGCAAAACATAATATCGACGTTAAAACGAGTTTAAGCTATCGATCGCCCAAATTTACAAAACCTTAACCACGGAATTTCCTAAAGTTCTAATCTAATTCATTGAGCTATTTATTCGAGCAATTTACGCTCGGCACCTAAATTCCTAAATTACGAGTTTTCCCTAAAATCTCGAAATTTCACAACTTCTAACATTTTTTTCTAAATCAATTAGATTAGTTCAATAACGTCCAATACGTTCGATATATACTTAATTGCAGCAAGTCTATAAATTTCGAATCCTAAATCTCGTTTTTAATCGAAACCCTAAACAAACCCTAATTGGTTTAACTCTACGAAACTCAGAATTTAACGCTCTAAAACTATAGAATCATACCTAGAGCGTCGATTGGAGGAGAAAACGTGAAGAAAACGGAACGATTGGAGGTCAAAACGGAGTCGGATTGGAGAAATCGCCGGCGGTCGAGGGAGAGAAATGCTCTCTGTTCTCGTGAGCTCCAGGGAAGAAGAAGAAAGAAATGAGGAGAAAAGAATTTTGTGTTATTTTATAAAATTTGATTTGGCAAATTACTAAAATGCCCTTCCATAGTTTTTATATATGTTTCGTCATTCGTATCGTTAATCGGCTAAAGATTCGGATTCTCCAAACTTACTTATTTCGCCAATAAATTCAACTTATTATTTAGGTTTTACTAAAATTGTCCATTCGCGATTCGGACCTCATTTACTATTTTTACTAAAACGTCATTTACATTACGAGAAGCGTATTTACTTAGAATATAGCGTCTAAATTTCAAAAATTCTCATAATTTCTTTAAAATTCCTATTATTCGTTAGGATCGTAATGACGCTTTCTTTTCTTAAAACGGACCTGATTTGACATATTTACCAAAATGCCTCGTATATATTATAATATAAAATCTCGTACAAGCCGGATATTACAATAGCTAAGCCTTTAACTAGTTTAACAAAGAAAGACAACAAATACTCTTGGTCTGAAGCTTGTGAAGATAACTTCCAAACACTAAAATTGAAGTTGACTACAGCTCCTCTCTTGACACTCCCAACTGAAGAAGGAAGATTTAGTGTTTATTGTGACGCATCTAAAGTGGGACTGGGATGTGTTTTTATGCAAAAAGGCAAGGTTGTAGCTTATGCCTCCAAGAAACTGAAGAGTTATGAACAAAATTACCCCACTCATGATTTGGAATTAGCCGCAGTTGTTTTTGCATTAAAGATTTATAGACACTATTTGTATGGTCAGCAGTGTGAAGTGTTTTCTGACCATAAAAGCCTGAAGTACCTCTTTACCCAAAATGAGTTGAACATGAGACAAAGACGTTGGTTAGAGTTTGTTAAGGATTATGACTTTGAAATTAAGTATCACCCGGGTAAGGCTAATGCGGTAGCCGATGCATTAAGCAGGATGTCGACGACAATGCAGCCCGCGGTGTCAACCATGTCTATACCTTTGAGGACAGAAGTACAGAAGTTCAAGTTGGAGATGGTTTCTGAACTGTCAGCCTTACTTGCCAAGGTTTCTATTAGACCAACTATCATGGATAGGATCAAGGAGGCACAACAAAAGGATTCAAAGGAAAATAGTAGCACGATAAGTAAGTTGAAGGACGCCTCTTCTGAGTTCAGTCTCTCCAAGGATGGTATTTTGAATTTTAGGAATCGATAGTACATTCCAAGTGATGAGAAATTACGTAAGTTGATCTTGGCCGAGGCGCACTCGTCCCCCTTTTCTATACATCCTGGCAGCACCAAGATGTATCGGGACTTGAAGTTACTCTATTGGTGGCCGTGTTTGAAGAGGGATGTTGCCAAGAATATGGAGTCGTGTTTGGTATGCCAACAAATTAAAGTAGAACATCAACGTCCAGGAGGTACCCTTCAACCCTTACCGATTCCAAAATGGAAGTGGGAAAACATTGCCATGGATTTTGTTGTAGGATTACCTAAGACAACTAAAGGTCATGATAGCATTTGGGTCATAATTGACAGAATGACGAAATCAACTCACTTTCTACCTGTAAAGACGACCTATACGATGAACCAGCTTGCTAACCTGTATGTTCAGGAAATTATCAGATTGCATGGGATTCCTATATCCATTGTCTCCGATCGTGATCTCAGGTTCACCTCGAGGTTTTGGCAAAGTCTTCAAGGCACGCTTGGTATAAAGTTATCTTTCAACACTGCTTTTCATCCTCAGACAGATGACCAATCAGAAAGGACAATTCAGACACTTGAGGATATGTTAAGGGTGTGTGTGCTAGATTTTCAGACATCTTGGAATCGATACCTGCCCTTAGTGGAATTCTCCTACAACAATAGTTACCAGTCCACTATCGGTATGGCACCTTACGAGGCACTATATGGTAGGAAATGTAGATCACCCTTATACTGAGATGAGGTTGGCGAAGCAAAGCTTCTAGGCCCTGAAATTTTACAGCAGATGTCAGACAAGATTGCCATAATTAGGAAAAGGATGATGACTGCACAAAGCCGACAAAAGAGTTATGCAGACCAAAGAAGGAGAGGTCTTGAGTTTGCTGTTGGAGATGAAGTTTTCTTAAAGATTTCACCATTTAAGGGAGTTTTAAGATTTGGCAAGAAGGGAAAACTTAGTCCACGATTCATTGGTCCCTTCCCTGTCTTGACAAGGATTGGTAAAACCGCTTATAGGTTGCAATTGCCTCCATCGCTGGAAAAGGTCCATAATGTCTTTCATGTATCCATGCTAAGGAAATGCATACGTGATCCAACGCAGGTTGTTAAGCCAACAGAGATTGATATTGAGCCAACACTGATGTATGAAGAGAAACTTGTTCGAATATTAGAAACTGCAGTTAAGACTCTACGGAATAAAGAAAATCCTCTTGTAAAAGTTTTGTGGACGAATCATGGTATTGAAGAAGCCACTTAGGAGCGACAGCAGGACATGTTGGACAAACATCCAAAGCTCTTTGTTTGATCAATTTTCGAGGACGAAAATTTTGTTTAAGGAAAGGTGGATGTAACACCCGACAATTTCGGCTAGGTGATTTTCTTAACTATTTTAATTGTCACCCTTTTTATTGACCTTTATGATTTTAAATTTAATACCAAGACTTATTTATTACAAGTTGAGTGAAACTAGGTTGGGTGGCAAGTTTGTAATTAAGGTGGATTTTTATTGGTATAAATATGTTATGAGAATTCTTAAACCTCATTAAAACCTCACTGTAGCCAACATTTCCTCTCTCGATGATTCCCTTCCTTCCAGAGCTCCCTCTCTGCCAGCTATTCCTTCACCGGCGACCAGTTCTTCAGCCTCCACTTCGAAAATCCACGCTCTAGGTAAGATTTAGACAATGTAGTTACTATGTAGTTACTTAGAGCTCTGTCTTCAGCTAGAACTTGAGGTTTCGAATTCTTCACTAACAGAGTAATGGTGGTGACAATCATGATCTGTGTTTAGTAATGGCATTTTCGATTCGATTCTAGACATTTAGATAACAGACCATGTTTAGTTGTTAGACTTAATCCGGTTATTTAGGTTCTGGAAGTTTAATCTGTACACACTAGGCGCTCGACTAGGAAGATTAGAAATATTTATGTTAGATACTAGGATGACTTTTAATTAGGTTTTGATTTAACACTGTAATGTGAAATGTTTCTAGATGAAGAAGTTTGAAGAGAAGTGCTCAAGTTGCTAAGGAAACCAGGTAAGTGAGTGAGTAAGATTCCCGGCCATTAAGGCCCTACATCACAAGGGTACTAGGTAGAAATTGTCTATGAGGTTTAAAGATTTTCTGTGCTATTGTTTGTTTAGGTATGGTACTCGAGTTGATGTTATGATCCTTTGATGAATGAATGGTTTGTCCAGTAGCATGATGAACTAAGTTTACTCATGCTCATGCATCATGAATATTTCTCAAGCATATGAAAATGTTTTAAGTGCATGGTTTCTCTCATGAACAAGATATGAAAATGAAACTTATGCAACAAGGATTAAGAGAGGGTTGGGGGCGGTTTGGCGTATGTCACTGTCCAAAAGGCGGACCATGAATACGACCCGCAAGGGACTATGTACACTCTCACTGTCAACCTCATTTTCGGCACAAATCTTCCCTCAATCCATATGATGAAAACGATGAACATGAACAAGAACAAGAACACGAAAAGATCATGAACATGTGTTTCTTTAACTAGTGCATTCATGCATACATGTTAGCATTGCACTCCTTACTAAGCATTAGGCTTATCGTTTAAATCTTATGATGTAGGTGAAGAACTACCATGTGAAGATTTCAAGTCTAATGAGGATGATTAAGGCTGGTTGTTGAAAGGTGCTCATGGTGGCAGATTGGTGGCTGGGAAGGCGATTTAAACTCCTGGTTACTACCTTTATCATGTTAGTAAGGTTATGAATACTAAGGTCTATGTAGGGTGTTTTTTTAATACAATGGATACTGGAACCTGACTGACTAACTTCTGAGTTTGAGAATGATCGTGAAATGATAGAATGATATGTTTTGTTAGAGTCTCTCGTTACACGTATTCTAGATGAGATTATGGTCCAACTGTGTGTTAGTTTATTCAGTCATGTTGAAGTTTATGAAAGTCTGAGGGTTTCCTGTCAATCGGTAGAAGTCGATATTAAGTCTTGTTGTTTTGTGATCGGAATGAAGTTTATTGAGTCACGTGCTGTACGTGTGTCAATCGGTAGAAGTCGATATTAAGTCTTGTCGTTTTGTGATCGGATGAAGTTTAATGAATCACGTGATGCGCATGTGTCAATCGGTAGATGTAGGTTTTCCATTATCGGCATGAGTATATATTAAGTCTTGTCGTTTTGTGATCGGAAGGAGTATAATGAGTCATGTGATGTGCATGTGTCAATCGGTAGAAGCCGATATTAAGTCCTGTCGTTTTGTGATCGGATGAAGTTACTGAATCACGTGATATGTCGATATTAAGTCTTGTCGTTTTGTGATCGGATGAAGTTTAATGAATCACGTGATGTGCATGTGTCAATCGGTAGAAGTCGATATTAAGTCTTGTCGTTTTGTGATCGGATGAAGTTTAATGAATCACGTGATGTGCATGTGTCAATCGGTAGAAGTCGATATTAAGTCTTGTCGTTTTGTGATCGGATGAAGTTTAATGAATCACGTGATGTGCATGTGTCAATCGGTAGAAGTCGATATTAAGTCTTGTCGTTTTGTGATCGGATGAAGTTTAATGAATCACGTGATGTGCATGTGTCAATCGGTAGAAGTCGATATTAAGTCTTGTCGTTTTGTGATCGGATGAAGTTTAATGAATCACGTGATGTGCATGTGTCAATCGGTAGAAGTCGATATTAAGTCTTGTCGTTTTGTGATCGGATGAAGTTTAATGAATCACGTGATGTGCATGTGTCAATCGGTAGAAGTCGATATTAAGTCTTGTCGTTTTGTGATCGGATGGCATTTTGCGATCGGTAGATGTCCTTGAGTTTCCAATTCTCTTCGGCTAAGTGTCTTAACGTTTTGTCTAATTATAAATGTTGTCTACTTATTGAGTTTTCCGCTGTACAGTTGAGGATTAAGGATAGAATTATCATCTCTGAGTGAAAATTTAAAATTTCCCGTAATTTCTCTTAGTTCAGTTCAATGTTTTGGGTAGCGAAACCGGGTCTAGCAGACTCGGGGCGTTACAACACCTCTTGAATGATGGAAAAGGTGGAGGAATCATATTTTCAACGTTTCACAATTTATAACTGGGATAGACCAACTTGGGTGTTGAAACTATAAACTTGATTTCTTCAGGATATTAGTTTTGGGCCTTAATTGTTTAGAAGCCCAAACTATAGAAGCTTATAGATGCTTGTAGAAGCTAGTAGAAGATTATAGAAGAGTCTAGTATAACCATGTTCTAAAGAAGTCTTCTCTAGAACCTTGTAGAGAGTTATTTATGACCACTAGATTAGAATTGAGGTGACTTAATCCTAGCTACTGTTTAAGGAGGTGCCACTAGTATAAATAGAGGTGATGTCTTTGAGTTTGCAAGTAGCAAAAACAAAAGTGAGAAATAAGAGAAGTTGCATTCTCCTTCTAAACTACCTAGCCTCTCCTCTTTTTAAATATTTTTTTTCTAACAATGTGGTATCAGAGTTTGAACATCCTTTGTAGTGAGATGGTGATAAGTGGTATGGTTCCCTTCCAAGTCCCAACACTGAACAAGAGTAGACAATTAGAGCATCAAGATGAAGGCTCTCCTTGGATCCCAAGACGTGTGGGAAATAATATAGAAAGGTCACACCAAGCCAAAGAATGATGGAAGTCTATCTAAAACTAAAAAAGGTAGTTTGAGTGACTCAAGAAAGAGAGACAAGAAGGCTCTCTATCTCATCTATCAAGGGAAAGATGAAGATGCATTTGAGAAGATTTCAAAAGCAAAGATGGAGAAAAAAGCATGGGAAAAGCTTAAAAACTTCTTACAAGGGAGCCGATCTAATAAAAAAGGTATGTCTTCAAACTTTAAGAGTCGAGTTTGAAATATTTCAAACGAAAGAAGGAGAAGTCATCTCTGACTACTTCTCAAGATTCTTAACGGTGAACAACTAAAGAGAAATTGTGAAAAGTTAGATGATCTAAAAATTATGGAGAAAATCCTTAGATTGGTAGATTTAATGTTTGACCATATCGTCACCGTTATCGAAGAAACAAAAGACTTGGAGACAATGACAATGGAGCAACTTTTGGGATTGTTGCAAGCTTACGAAGAAAAAAAAAAGAAAAAGAGAGAGATTATGGAGCAACTACTCAAGAATCAAGTTGATCCAACCAAAGGAGAAAGTGGCTGCAATGATAAGAATCAACAAAGACGAGTCCATACTTAAGGACGAGGATGAGGTCGTGGACTTGGACAAGTCGGTGACCCAAGAATGGCAAAAACAAAAACTTTCAAAGAGGAGAAAGCTCAACAAGAGGTCATGGAAGAGGCAATTCAAAATCGTGGTATGACAAGTCACACATTAAGTGTTACAATTGTGAGAAGTTTGGTCATTACGCTTTCGAATGTAGAGCTCCTAGAAGCAACAGGATTGAGGAGAAGTCAAACTACATTGAAGAAGTCGAGAAAACGACACCTTGTTATTGGCTTGCAAGGATAATAAAAAAGGAGAAGATAACAGATGGTACCTAGACATTGGTGCAAGCAATCATATGAGTGAAAAAAGAAGTATGTTTGTGGAGCTTGATGAATTTGTAGGTGGCAATGTGACTTATGGAGATGAATCCAAGGTAACGGTACAAGGCAAAGGTAAAATTCTCATTCGATTAAAGAATGAATAGCACACATTCATTTCAAATGTTTATTATGTGCGAATATGAAGAATAATATCTTGAGTTTGGGTCAACTCTTAGAGAAATGTTATGATATTCATTTGAGAGATAATAACCTTTCTTTAAGAGATAATGACAACAATTTAATCGCTAATGTGTCCATATCAAAGAATAGAATGTTTGTGCTCAACATTCAAAGTGAAGTTGCTAAATGTCTCAAGACATGTTACAAAGATGCATCTTGGCTCTGGCATCTTCGATTTGGGCATCTCAACTTTGGAGGTCAAGATTTGTTATCCAAAAAGGAGATAATAAGAGGACTACCTTGCATTCGTCATCCCAATCAAGTGTGTGAAGGATGTCTACTTGGTAAGGAATTCAAGAAAAGCTTTCCAAAGGAGTCAAACTTAAGAGCTTAGAAGCCGCTAGAACTCATACATACAGATATGTGTGGTCCAATCAAGTCAAGCTCACTCGGTAAGAGTAACTATTTTCTTCTCTTTATAGATGATTTCTCAAGAAAAACATGGGTATATTTCTTGCAGCAAAAATCCGAGGTCTCTGTAGTCTTCAATAAATTCAAAGATGTCGTCGAAAAAGAGAGTGGCCTAGAGATCAAAGCTATGAGGTTTGATCAAGGAGAAGAATTCACCTCAAAAGCATTTCAAGAACTATGTTATACCTAAGGGATACGATGACCATTGATAGTCCCAAGATCCCCTCAACAAAATGGATTGACAGAAAGGAAGAATCAAACAATTCTTGAAATGGTGATGAGCATGCTCAAAAGCAAAAAATTACCCAAGGAGTTATGGGCAGAAGCAGTTGCATGTGCAGTCTATCCATCTAATCGATCTCCAACAAGAAGCGTGTGGGAAAAAACACCACAATAAGCATGGAGTGGACGAAAGCCTGACATTTCATGTTTAAGAGTCTTCAGGAGTATAGCTCATGTGCATGGACCTGACGAGCAAAGAAGCAAGCTAGATGACCAGAAGTACATCTTTATTGGCTACGACACCAACTTTAAAGGTTTCAAGCTCTACAATCCTAATATTGGGAAGACAATCATCAGCCGAGATGTCGTATTCAATGAAGAAAGAGAATGAGATTAGAGATCACATAATGAAGACTATAACTTTTTCCCATACTTCGAGGAAGCTGTTATGGAGCAATCAAGGATGGAACAAGAGCCTACTACTCCACCAACTTCACTAACTCCGAGTCCTCAAGAAGACGAAAGCTCAAGCCAAAGAGTTCCATGCTTCAAGAGTTTACATGAACTTTATGGGGTAACTGAAAACCAAGATAATCTTACTCTTTTTGGCCTATTTGTTGATTATGAGCCCATGAATTTTTAAGAGGCGGTGGAAAACAAAAATTGGAAAAATGCAATGGACGAAGAGATAAAGACAATCCAGAAGAACGATACATGAAAGCTAGCTTCACTTCCAAAAGGGCACAAGGCAATCAGAGTAAAGTGGGTGTACAAAGCAAAGAAAAATGCCAATGGAGAAGTCAAAAGATACAAGGTGAGATTGGTGGCAAAAGGCTGTTGTCAAAGAGTCGGCATTGACTATGATGAGGTATTTGCTCCTATTACTCGACTAGAAACTGTTAGATTAATTATTTATTTGGAAACTCAAAATAAATGGAGGATACATCAAATGGATGTGAAATCTGCTTTCCTCAATAGAGTTCTTGAAGAAGTCTACATTGAGCAACCACAAGGTCATGAGGTCAAGGGAAAATAAGACAAAGTTTTAAAGTTAAAGAAGGCAGTCTATGGGTAACGTGATGTATCCTCCATTAAGAGTGCATCATGAGGAAGGATGTGCAATTGGAGTACATGAAGTCTCATGAGCAAGTTGCTGATATCTTCATAAAACCTCTCAAACAAGAAGACTTTGTGAGATTGAGAAGTTTGATTAGAGTAACAAGAAATCAAGTTTAAGGGGAGATGTTGAAACTATAAACTTGACTTCTTGGGTATATTAGTTTTGGGTCTTAATTGTTTAGAAGCCCAAACTCTAGAAGCTTGTAGAAGCATATAGAAGCTAGTAGAAGATTAAAGAGTCTAGTATATCATGAGAAATCTTCTCCATAATCTTGTAGAGAGTTATTTATGACAACTAGATTAAAATTAAGGTGGCTTAATCCTAGCCATTGGTTAAGAAGGTGTCACTAGTATAAATAGGGATGAAGTCTTTGAGTTTGTAAGTAGCAAAAACAAAAGTGAGAAATAAGAGAAATATCATTCTCCTTTTAACCAACCTAGCCTCTCCCCTTTCCAAATATTTTTTCCAACACTGGGAACACTCGTGAAAAAAAACCCCATAATATGGCCTAAAAAGGCACCAGCGTAACAAATTTGAGTTAGAACAACACCACCAAATATTTTGTGCATGGACATGTGTTTGTCATAGCGCCCGATATCACCTCTTTCAACACCTTGATGCAACACGTGTCACAAAATTGTGAATTCCATAAAATCATCTAACGTTGCAACATTATGTTCATGCCGCAACTTTGCAAATAGATTTGTCGATGCCTCACCACCCGACATTCATTATCGCAGTAGTTCTGATTTTTTATTTTCAGTCAAAACCAGATCTTTTTCTTATTTCTCAACACCTAAATTAGTATTGAACCCTAGTCATTCCATAATCCATTTACGTGTATCTTCCTATGATCAATATTAACTTTTATCCATAAATGCAAAATCTTTGTCCACTTACTTAGATTTTTTTTTTATAAATATCATGTGTGACTTTGTTATGATTATAAACCAATCACACCGCGTTAAAATAATTAAGAATAGGGTAATTATCGATTTGAACCCTGTACTATACATTTTTTTTCAATTTGCCCCATGTACTAAAAAAAAGGGCAAACCGAACCCTGTACTTTGATTCTGTTATCAATTTTGACCTTCTATCAACAATTTCAATAAACTCTCATTTAAAAAATTACAAAATGATCTTGGATTCAGTTGAAATTTTTACCACATATTCACTACTTAATGAGAAGATAATTTGAAAATTTTTGTGATTGTTTAACATATGTACGATTTATTATAATTTTATTTTAGTATTTTATAAAAATATTATAATAAATAATACAAGTTTTAGAAAATCACAAAACTTTTTCTATTATCTACCCGTGATAGGTTGAACATGTGAAATTATTTCAAATAAATCAAATATCGTTTGGTAGTTTTTTAAAAATTAAATTATAAAGTAAAGAAGAAACTGAGATTAATTTAAAAAAATACCATACGATATTTGATTTATTTGAAAAATTGTCCACATATGCAACTTATCATGAGTAGATAATAGAAAACGTTTCGTGATTTTCTAAAATTTGTATGATTTATTATAATATGTTTATGAAATAATAAAATAAAATTATAATAAATCGTACATGTGTTAAAAAATAACAAAACTTTTCAGATTATCTTTTCATTAAGTAGTGAACATGTGGTAAAAATTTCAACGGAATCCAAGATTGTTTGGTAATTTTTTAAATGAGAATTTAATGAAATTGTTGATAGAAGGTCAAAATTGATAACATAATCAAAGTACAGGGTTCGGTTTGCCGGTTTTTTTAGTACATGGGACGAATTGAAAAAAAGTGTATAGTACAGGGTTCAAATCGATAATTACCCTTAAGAATAAAAAATATAATGAAAGAAGAATCGAGACACAATAATTTACATAGCTTGGACCAAACTATCCTACGTTCATGACATAAAACCCAGGCACTAATTTATTCAAGAATCAAGAAAGTAAGAGTTTTCCATAATGCTGAAGCATCGCCTGCAGCATTATGCCCGAATATAGAGCACACTCTCACAATTCTCACCCTTCAGCATTCCCACTCTTAGACCCTTTCTATATCTCTCTATTTTTTTCTTACAACTCACTCACTCACTAATATAAAAATAAGAATATTAAAATATTAATAAAGAAATAAATCAACGTAAATTCAGAAAGAATAAACCACAAAATCTGAACCAATATTAACAAAATTAATCTTTCAAAATTTAGCAATAAAATATGAGAATTGATTGAAATTTTTGTTCTCCTTTTAACGTCCTTTATTGATTCTCATATATGTAAGTGTTGGGGTTACCGATATGCCATTATTTTGATAGAATTTTGAGTTCCCGTTCTAAAAATTATGTTCCTAATATAAAATTTGAATCCATAAAAAGCTAGATATAAATAGTTAAAATCCATGTTTAACTTCAAAAGCCTTTGAGAGTATTTTCATATATATGTGCATGCGAAAGTCTCTTCTATAGTCGTACAAAACAATTTTCTCTCTAAGTTCCCAACTCTCTCTCTCTCTCTCTCTCTCTCTCTCTCTCTCTCTCTCTCTTAGTTGCTGCTTGCTTCACCTCAAAGTTGGGTTGTTAAGTTACTTGTGGAGAATTCAATGTCATCAATCCATGGAAAGGTAGTGTTGGCTAAGCAACTGCATTAGTTTTGAAAACGCTATTAAAGAAAATTAATCAAAATAAAGAGTAGTAGATTTGAGGCCAAATTATCTCCAACCTCGACAGGATGATGTACTAATGGAATCTATAATTCACTTTCAAGTGAGGAGTTTTAGTAACTATTTTTTAAATGTTCACTTTGCAGGGAAAGGTGCTCAAAGCATCCAACTACGAATTTAGGCCGAACACATCAACATGCTAAACGATCAAGAAGATCACATTAACTTGTCAAGAAATCTACAAAATCAACATCCATACGTCCACTATAAATCATGGGAACTCAAGGATTCCTGGTTGAAGAGATGTGTGCATACAATCAATCCATATAATAAAAAATCATTAGAGAATCAAGAGAAGACTAGGCTTTAGAGTAGATCAAGGTCATGCATAAGTGGAAGAATTGAGGAGCTCTGGTGTGATAGTTTGACTTGTAATTAAGCATAATTAACTTGTAATTAATATGTTAATTATATTTGAGCATGTTTAGATAGTCAATATTATTTTTTGCTGTTTGAATTAGATATTTTGATTGGGATATTGAAATTATAATGACTATTTTTGATTTTGGGTTGTCCAATAAAAAGTTGAGACCATGTTCAAATTTCCATTCTGATAGTAAAGAATGGAAGAGGAGAAAATAAGGAACTCAATCGCTGTAAAATTAAGTGAATTTGGTTCACAATGGAATAGTTATGCAAATATGAAGTTTATGATTGAATTAAGAAATAATTAAGTTTAAGTCATAATTTTAGTAAGTTCTTAAATGGTTGTAATATGCTAATTGAGAAGCGTGAAGTATGTCTGAATGACTTGTGTGAAGATAAATTAAACATATCTGGTGTTCTAAAGGATTGTTGAAACAATTAAGACTTTTAGTTGGCCGGTTGAATAGTGTTCTAATTAAGACTTTTACTACTGTCGATATCTTTATTGGGTATAATTTATCACATCAACAATCCTAAATTAAGAGTTATGATCATAATGAATATTATACATCATAACTTCAATTATATCTAAAGGATTGCGGTGAATATTAAAATTAATTTTTTGCAAATTAATATAGATTATCTATATTTTAAAAGAATGATGTTATATTTACTCTTTCAGAATATTCGCTGACGTGTCAAACAATAATTGATACAAATAATTTATTATTAACTATTTATAATTAACTGTATCAATCATTGTTTGATACGTATACGAGTATTTTAAAATAATAAAATAAAAGGGTAAAATGTATCATTATGATTACTAAAAATCTTAATGAATAATGCTATGGTTACCTTCTTATTCTACTCTCTTAAAATACGCTGATGTGTCAAGTAATGATTGATGTAATGAATGTAATAAATTAACTATTTATAATTTATTATATTAATTATAATTATCATTGTTTGATGCGTCTAACTATCATTACTCGAAATTCTAATTGATCACGAATGATGATTAGTTGACGCGGCAAATTTAACTGGCCGGATGACAAAAGCTTGAATTTAAATCATGGGGACGGAACCTATAAATTATGGAGCTCCCTCTTCTTCCTGAAATTTCTTCTCTCGATCTTCCAGAGCTTTCAGGAGAGATAGAGATAGATAGATAGAGAGAGTTTCAACGAGCGAAAAGAATAGAGTGGCGGCGTTCATTCTACTCTTTGCTTCAGGTAATGTCCGTTAGGTCTGTAATGTATTGAAGAAACTATTATCGCGCTTCGATGTGACGGATGGTTGAATTTCAAGCTTCGATACGATTTTAGGCAGTTCTTGTTAGACTCTTTCTTCTGATATTTTAGTTTCTACTTTGAGTTTGTGACTTTGTTTTCGTCGCTTGTTTCAGTTCTCTTGTTAGGAACAGCCATCGCTGGTGATGGATCTACTAAGTCGGAAACGGTGATCGGAATCGATCTCGGAACAACTTATTCCTGTTTGGGAATCTACAAGAACGATCGCGTGGAGATCATAGCCAACGATCAAGGAAGTAGAATCACACCTTCGTGGGTCGTCTTTACTGATAATGAGTGTTTGATTGGAGAGGCTACGAGGAAGCAAAAGGCTCTCAATCCAGAACGTACAATCTTTGATGTTAAGCGATTGATTGGAAGAAAGTAAGTAATAGCTCGTCGCTTTGATTTCAAAAAAAGATGCTTCTGTATCTTTTTTTTTTTTTTCAATTTTGTGATAGAAAATTATTGAGTCAGAAAGAGGACGGCTGGCTAGACTCCACGTGAAGTCTCAGGTACTCTTGGTACCATATTGTCTTATTTGGAATAGAGCCCGCGTGACTTTATTCTTGATGTTAGCTCAAAACGCATTGTACTAGGTAGAAAGAGGAGCTCTATTTAGAAAATACTCAAATTTCACTCTCTCAAGAGATGTGAGATTGTGCACCTCCACTGATATGGGCTGTGTCCTCACAATCAACATAATCTTGGGTCGTCCTTGACTTCATGAGGTGGACTGCCACACTCTTGGCACAAAAAAATCTCATTCTTATGTTACTTTAGCAAGAATTATAAACCACCATGCTCTTGGTTTGGTATGGTCAAATAAATTATTGATTTAGGATTGACATTGGTTAGAAAGTTTGTGTGATCGTAATGATCAATCATTCTTCTTGTGCGTTTTTGTAGCTTATTTCAAAGATGCTCAAAGGCAAGCCACTAAGGATGCAGGCGCCATTGCCAGACTCAAGGTAGAGCGTATAATAAACGAACCTACAGCTGCGGCTCTTGCCTATGGTCCGGATGACCAGAGTGGAGAGAAGAACATTCTGATTTATGATCTAGGAGGAGTTAGATTTGATGTTAGCATTTTGTCTATTGATGATGGTGTTTTTGAAGTTCTAGCAACCAATGGCGATACCCACTTGGGAAGAGAAGATTTTGATCACAAAGTAATGGATTATTTCATCAAATTGATCAAGAAAAAGTACAACAAAGACAGTGAGCAACGATAACAAAGCTCTCAGGAAGCTTAGTCAAGAATGCGAGAGAGCAAAAAGAGCGTTGAGTAGCCAGCACCAAGTAAGAGTTGAAATCGAAGCACTCTTTGAGGGAGTTGATTTCTCAGAGCCTTTGACGAGAGCAAGATTTGAGGATTTGAACATGGATTTGTTCAAGAAGACGATGCAACCGGTGAAGAAGGCGTTGGAAGATGCAGGGCTGAAGAAAAGCAAAATCAACGAGATTGTGCTCATCGAAGGAAGCACTAGAATCCCGAAAATTCAGCACCTTTTGAAGGATTTCTTCGATGGGAAAGAGCCTAACAAGGGTGTCAACCCGGACGAAGCAGGAATCCTCAGCTGCTCTGGAGGCACTAAAACAGAAGGTAAAACTCTTCAAACACATTCATCTATTCATAGAGTTTAGATTTGTAAAATACTGATTTTGATTATTATTTCATCATTTTGCAGGGGTTGTTTTGCTAGATGTTGCTTCTTTGAGTTTGGGAACACTAACATCCCAACCAAGAAATCACAGGTTTTCACCACCTATCAAGATCAGCAAACCGCTGTTTCTATCCAGGTAAAAATTTCGATATAGATCTTCCGATGATCGATTGCTTATAATTGGAGATTTTCACGATGTTGATGCGATAGGTCTTTGATTCGATTGAATTTTCAGGTCTATGAAGGTGAAAGGAGCTTGACAAAGGATTGTTGTTAGCTCGGAAGATTCGATCTCTCTCCGCGGTAAGAAAAGTTATCTGAACATTGATTAACTCTTTCAAAATATCGTCGTTTTCTCTGAATTTCACTGATATTTCGATCTTGCAGAGGTGTCCCTCATATTGTTGTGCGAGAGAAGGAATCGATTCCCAGGACAAACTTGAGGCTTACATCTACAACATGAGAAGCAGCATTGGAGATAAAGACAAGCTTGGTGATAAGATTGAAGAAGAAGATAAGGAAATCATGGAGAGTGCACTTAAAGAAGCTCTTGAATGGGTTGATCAAATTCAAGATGCAAAGAGGGAGGATTTTGATGAAAGGTTGAAGGAGGTTGAAGCAGTATGAAATGACGCAGCGGAAATTGCAGAAAATTATCAGAACTCACAAAAACTGTTGAATCACGCACGATTATCAGCAGTTGTCTACTAAAATCAGTTGAATCGCGCACGATTACTAGACTAAAGGCATCATTTCAAACCCTAAAGAGAGTAGAAACTGAAAAAGAGAGTCAAATCTTTATCAAATCAATCATCCATACAAAAGCAACTAAAGGGAATTAAATACCCATGAAATCTGACATCTAAGGAAACAAAGTAAATTCCTAAAGGAAATCAAATAAACTAAAATAAAGAAACTAAATAAACTCTTAAATAAAATAAAATAAAATAAACTAAGGAAACCATAGATTTTAGAAAATATGAAAATTAATCTGTAAAAAGCATCATTTTGCATCAAAATCTCATCATCAAAAAAATTTATCAGAGCAATAGAGGAAGTTCTTCTGATTTGAAAGATGAAGATGAATCTCATAATGAATTGTAGACTTTTTTTTTGTTAGATAGGATTATATATTGAATATTAGAGTTTAGAATTATTTTATTTTTATTGATACAAGTATTATGTCACATAAAGTCATGTTGGTTTTATTTTGAGTAATGTTACGTTTACTTTCTTATTTTACTATCTAAGAAAAATCAAAAGTTGAAATACGATAATCGTTCTATTTGGTTTCTCCTTGAAAGTTGTGTATCAAGCTAAGACGAGCATTTTGGTGAAGAATTTGTGCGGTGAAAAAGCAAATTCGGCAAGAAAATCAAAATGTTTTAGATTTAAATGCATATATATTGAATTTGCATTAGGAAGTGTGTTGATTGATAAATTTGATGTTAAAATGAAAGAGAATTTGATTCTTAATAAAATAGTGTAATTTATTTTGAAAGGAAACATGTTTGGTAGCAATTTTGCCAAAAACCAGTGGTTCGGTAAAGGGAAATCACGATCTGCAGTTAACGCCTCAGCATTATTGGGGTATGCCAATGTATTAGGTTAGTGTAACACGGCTAATGTAGAGGTGACACGTGCAAGCCACATCAGCGTTATGAAGAATAGAGTGCCTGCATCGACATTTGTAATGCCACGACGTTTTCTGGGTAAAGCCACAACATTTTTATCAGTGTATTGTTGTTAAAATTATTTTCAAAATATGTTATTTTGTTGATATATTTTATAGTGTCACACTAGTACACTATGACACGTCACTACATTATTGTATGAATAAATTAATTTAACAGGGGAATAGATAATGCATTGCATGTACAATATTAAATGTATAATACTGTATTTGTGTGATGATGGTACACATATCATTTGTATGAGACGGGGATAGTATGTGATTTAGTTTACACCAAACCCTGATCGCTATTTTTTGAGGTGTGAAGTATGTGAATCCATAAGGTAGATAGAAGATCAACTCAACGTCTTCTTTGGGTGCTAAACTAAAAAATCTCATGAAATAGCAAAGGTCGGTTTTGTGGTGAGACTATGAAATCTAGTGTTGTGTCGTGGATCACATATTGTTTGTGATGACATATACACATATCACATTGGGAATATTGAGATATACACTTGAATGCGGATATGACTATGGTTATTAATAATAAATTTCATTTGCACAACGCACTACATTGGAGTGCTAGGTTCATATGCACAACATCGATCCACCATAGAGTATTTATAGGGGAAGTTACGGGTGTGTTAGGCAAATCATTTTTTATTTTCTAGTTGTGTTAGGCACATTGGGTTTAAATATATTTGAAAAATCAAGGTTAGATACGTGGTGTCCTAATGAATTGGAATACTAGGTGAGGCACCGACGATAAAAATTATAGTGGACAATATAACAATGTGAAAGAAAAGAGATAAGAGGTTGATAATGTAATTCAGCAATTGTCTACGTCTGTGGGGCCATGCCCAGATATAAAAATAATTCACAGAGTTTACAAAGTTACAAGACACCCGGTCTAACACAAAGCAAGACTCTCTCTTTACTTTGTCGCCGCCTCTTCCTAACTTCCCAGTTAATCTGCTTTTGCTAGCTCCCCTCGTCTTAAGATCGATCTATCCTAAAATCTAAAATGTGACAAGATCCCCTTGTCGATGATGACTCTTCCCGGAATCCGTGTATGACAAGATCCCCTTGCCCACGATCAGAACTCCTCCCAAGTTCCAAGCAGCCTTCTCTTGAGACTGACATGAAGATCACCAGGAATGCACCTTCTACACCATTAGTAACACCCAACGTTGTCTTCGGATGTGATTCAGCCAACACACTCAGAAAACAAAGAAATCCAACCAAACAGAGTGTGTATACAGTCTCTTACAGACCGAATGATTAATGACTCACTCAATTCACAAAGGCGTGAGCAAGGAATGAATAACTGCTTGCGGCACAAGTAATTATGATAAGAATGAACAATTTGCACACGAACTATGAAGGAAGAATGCATAATATAATGCTCATCAAATCTTTCTAATTTTTTATCTAAGATATTTTATCCTAAATTAATCTCACAGAAATAGGAAACCGAATTCCACAAAATCCTGATCTGTGACACTGGCTGCAACATAAATGGAAAGTCCAAGCAACGAATTAGAAACGAATCTCCTAGTTGTTGTGATCTCGTATCTCGTCATAATCTAGCTTAACAAAAACCACAAACTTCAAATCAACCTTATAAAGATAATAGATAATTTATTGATCTCCAAGAAACAACATACCAAATATGAGTTCGCTGATTATGGAATAAAGTGCAAACTTTCTTAATTGTCAATTGCCAAAAAATCAATGTCAATCAATATTTAGCATTTACAATCTCCCCCTTTGGTATTTTTTTGGCAAAAACTAAACTCTCCCTATATGCTGGATATAAGTTTGACGAAACTCCCCCTGAACCAGAACTTACATAATGGTATTTGACAAAACATAATGCCAAAATTACTCCCCCTTTTTTGCCACAAAAAGACAAAAGAAATCAGAGAAAGTACCACAACAAATCATTAAGTAGAATCATCATCATAAGAAACCAATCCAATTGGACGCTGCCGGCAACTGTTTTTACCGAAGTTTAGGGTTTCGGTATTTGTGAAAACTCACTGTTTTTGGATGAAAACACGTTGTTGTTTTCTAAGAATTTGAAAGATGCTGCTGTTGATTTCTAACAGCTTATTAGTTAGCATTTGTAGCGTGTTTTAAATTCTCTACATGCATGCTACAGGTCCGAGCATTTCTGACACATTCAGAACATCAACGCGACAGCAACCAGGTAAGTTCATGCCGTAGGTTGGCCCTTAAGGCCCTGCAACTTGGAGGTACTAGGAGTATCAGTTCTGTCAGTTCGTTTTGGGTAGAAAAGTTAGAATAAGTTCTGAGTTGTCTGGTTTTGTTTCACTCTCTGTTGTGATATTCTTGTTGCCTGTTATTTTAGGTTCAAGCACCGTCCATGCATACCCGTTTTTCTGTAAAATCATGTAAAAGTTTTATGTACACAGTTTTGAAGTTAAGTAAGATAAAACCTGTAATGAATGTATGGTTAAGTGTGGACGAGGACTGGCATCCTGTTCTTGTCCTTCTCTGGGACTTATGTAAAAATTTATCCCCGCCAAGGATACCCTGTACATTGTCCTTCCCTGGGACCCGGCAAAATTACTAATCAGTGTCATGTCCTGTTATGTTATGTATGTTTATGCGCCAGTTCTTCTATAAGCCTCACTTATACCACCCTGTCCAGTGAAATGTAAAGCTCTGTTCTGTAACTGTATTTTTGAAAAGCTCATGCATAGCATACTGCATTCTGCATGTTATATGTTCTTACTGAGTTTTAGACTCATAGGTGAACTCCCTGTTGTAGGTACTGGACCCGTGACTGAGGACTTTGTGCCTCAAACTGAGGAATAGGTGGTTGGTGGACGAGCTCTCGGGTTTTGGTTGCTGCAGCCAGACAAATTTTGTCCCGAGGTTAAGAATTTAAAGTAAAGTCTGTGTCTGTAGACCCTTTGTGGGATTTTGGTGTTGTGTTTTACAACTCTGTATAGTCCTGTGTTTTGTTTAAAAACTCTGTAGGAAATTCTGTTGGATATATAGTGTATTGGGTCTGGTGTTTAAGTTTTCAAAACTGCTGTATTTGACAGTTAAATTATATTCTAAAGTATTCTGGGATTGCTTGGGATATTTTCTGTTAGTCTATGCATGGATGGTCTCTGGTTTTAGAGCCAGCCATGCTGTGTGATTTTTATTAAGTTTCCGTCATGTTCTCTGTTTGTGTTCAAAATTCCAGTTTTGAGCCGTTTTGAGAATTTGAAACTCATATGTCTTTTGTTTTTCAGCTCTCTGTTGGTATGTATTTCTATTGAAAAGTTGTAAAATTCTGCCTTTAAAAATTATGTCTTTCGATTGCACCCTCCGTTGCTTTAAAATCACATCTACCGTTGTTGTACAACTTCATCTTCCGGTCACTGTTCACACTTTGCATCTTCCGGTGACTGTTCACACTTTGCATCTTCCGGTTACTGTTCACACTTTGCATCTTCCGGTTACTGTTCACACTTTGCATCTTCCGGTCACTGTTCACACATTGCATCTTCCGGTCACTGTTCACACATTGCATCTTCCGGTCACTGTTCACACATTGCATCTTCCGGTCACTGTTCACACATTGCATCTTCCGGTCACTGTTCACACATTGCATCTTCCGGTCACTGTTCACACTTTGCATCTTCCGGTCACTGTTCACACTTTGCATCTTCCGGTCACTGTTCACACTTTGCATCTTCCGGTCACTGTTCACACTTTGCATCTTCCGATCACTGTTCATTCTTGTCTTATCCCACTTCTACCGATTAGATTCACCGCCCAATAATGTTCTGTCTTTTGTATTACATCTACTGTCTCGGTTTATTTATGTCTTCTACCTACGTCTTCCGCCCCGTTTTATTTACTCCTTCGGTCATAGATCATCCGATTCCGGTTTTCACGGTAGCGTTTCTTTCAATATGTCTTCTGACTCTGTTCCAAATTTTAAATTCTGTTATTTTTTTTGAGGTCCGTCTTTTAATATTATTCTGTCTTTTTAACTGTTTCTTTTTCTCTGATTGATTCCAAATCCTGAAAATGTTTTTCCTCCTCTGTAAAATTTTAAAGGTTTGTTTTTTTAAAGCTCGGTCTGTTATGTTCAAAAAAAAAATATATGTGCCCGTTTTCCGTTAAATGACCCGGAGTGACGGCTCTCAAACCCCGATCGGGTTTGGGGTCGTCACAAAAACTATAGTGGACAATATAACAATGCGAAAGAAAAGAGATAAGAGGTTGATAACGCAGATCAGCAATTACCTACGTCTGCGGGGCCACGCCCAGATATAAAAATAATTCACAGAGTTTACAAAGTTACAAGAAACCCGGTCTAACACAAAGAAAGACTCTTTCTTTTCTTTGTTACCGCCTCTTCCTAACTTCCCAGTTAATCTGTTTTTGCGAGCTCCCCTCGTCTTAAGATCAATCTCTCCTAGAATCTAAAATGTGACAAGATCTTAATCCTCCTAGAGGACAAGCTTATTCGTTTCTCTTTAATGTCCACACTTCTACAACCGTGAAACTCACTTTTTCAATTATCTTTATAGGAAGAAATCCAACCAATGTTGTACAGCCCACGAACAACCGGTGTGACATTATTTAAAAATATAGTTGTATAAATAGACAACTATATAAAAAGAGACCATCATCTTACATTTCAAAGAAAATCGCACAGCATAAGGTGTACTGAGAGAACCTCATGATACTTTGACACCGAAATCGTTCAAAGTATCAAGATGATTATCCCCTAATATATATATCACAACAAAAGAAAATATTATGCATCAATGATAAACGTGTAAAATCAATCATACATATATATAAAAAGATGACGATTTGGCAACCAGGCTCCGGCTCTATCCAGTTTTTCATTGGTGATATAGCTTATCAAAATAAGGTTTTCATAAAACCATGCAATCCAATGCAAAATGCATAAAACTTCTTCTTCGGCGAGATCTATTTTTCCTACGCACAAGAGCGACTACCTCAAGTACTGGATCTTAGTCCACAAACTAGTCCGAGTCTAAAACAAAATCAAGGTTATGAATATATAACTCAACACTAAGGGAAAATCATGGATGTAGAGATGAGAAACAAGCCAATCGGGATAGGTCGAGTCGAGTTGAGCCTGAAAAAATCTATCTCACTGAGCATAGCGAGTTAAACGAGTCGAGCCTAACAAGCCTAGTGAGCCAAACGAGCTGAGCCTAATGAGCCCAACCAAAAAAAATTCAACCTGAGCTGGCTCGCAAGCTAATGTTAAACGAGTCAAGCTAGCTTAACGAGCAAGCTAATGTTAAACGAGCTGAGCCGGCTTAACAAGCTAGCCAAGCCTAACGAATCAAACACATAAATGTTTTCAATTTATATAAATGTAATGTATATTTTTTTAAAAAAAAATTATTTATTAAAATTAGAATAATTATTTATATTATAATATCAAAATATAATAGTTAGTCATTCAATTAAGAAATTATTTTATCAATATATATAAATGACATGTATATTTAAGAAAAAAATCATTTAAGATGATCTAATAAAAAATTTATCACACTAATATCATTACAAATATTTGACAGTTGCATAATCACAAATTATACACATACTAACTAGGTTGTTACTAATTTAATTGTCAATCATTTGCAATTGAGGTGATAAATGAGGTGACCGATCCGAGCTAGCCCTAAAAAAATTCGTCTCGCCAAGCCTAACGGATTAAACAAGTTGAGTCTAACGAGCCTAGCGAGTCCAATGAGTTGAGCCTAATGAGCCCGCCCAAAAAAAAATTTCAAGCCGGCTCGTGAACCTAAATTAAATGAATCAAGCCCACTACAGTGTCGAGCTAGGTGAGCGCGCTCATTTGTCATCTCTACATAGATGGGTTCTATACCAAGACTAGGATCCCAATTTAGAACACTACAAACGGTCGTGAACTTCGCTGAGGAACAATAAAATTTTGCAAAAAAAAAAAAAAAAAAGGTTGTGCGGTCGACACTTGATACCCCTCGCGTTGGCTTGTTGTCGACACTTTTTCCAAACAAGTGACACTTAATACCTTTCGGGTTGGCCTACGATCGGCACACCTCAAAGAGGTCGCCACTTTTAATTCTCTAATTTTAGCCACAAGGTTTGAAGTATCGACTAGTTATCCACAACGTTTGATACTTGGGTGATTTTCAGCGCACCTCTCTCTCCCTCTTTCTCTTTCCTCTTTCCTCTTTTTGCTGCGGCGCACCAAAATAAAATAGAATTAAAGCACAATAATAATTAGTGCAATTAAAGTATAATTAATATAATAAATTATTTTTTATAATTTATTACATTAATTGCACTAATAATTATTTAACACGTCGGCAAATTTTTTAAAAGAGTACGTCCAACAATACTCTTTATTAATAGACTTTGTACTTTCTTTTCCTATTCTTGATTAAACCTAAGTCTTTATGATATATGTAAACGACAGAGCGTCTAAATTTTTTATTCTATAAAGTTATTTTTGTAAATATATCACGTTTTCATTTGATTATTGTTTTTAATGCTAAACATATAATTAATTATCTATTAAAAAAATGAATTAGGTATCGTTGGCTGTCTTAAGAAAATAAAGATTAATTTTACTCGTACCAAATGTGACTAAATAATAAGTAAATTAATTAAAATGCTACACCAACAAATTATATTATATTATCATTATATATATATAGACACGTGGCCATGTGGGTGAATAAAAAAGAAAAAAAAGATGACAGATTTTGCCAGCTCCCAATTATCTTTCCAAGTATGCACATGTTCTTCAGTCTCCTCCACCATCGTCTTTACCTTTCTCTTTTTTTATCATTTTTTTTCAGTTAGTTGTTTTTTAATCCTAGTTGTTTTCCATTTGTAACGGCTACATTTTCTCTCTCCTCTGTTTCTCTCTCCACTCCAACGGCTATCACGCCCCAAATTACAAAATAATTTCAAGTTTGATCAAGTATTTGTCAATCAAATGTGCAATGGTCGTCAATAATGTCTCTAGATCTAACTTTTTTTCTCCTACAAATGCTAGTTTTATTTCATTATTTATGGTTTAGTGCGATGCCAATAATATTTAATTAAATATTTGTGTGAAAAGATAAATGATTTATGCTAGATCAATGAACACTACTTTACATGTATTATTTTAAATTATAATTTTTACCATGTTTATTTTTAATAAATAATTAAATTTTGACATGAATAATTGAATGAAGAGCAAATAAGTTTTAATAAATTTGTTAGTCAAGTAACCCTCTCAACTTAAGGGGGCATTAACAATTAAGTACTTGTAATTAACATTATCACAGAAAAATTACGTTTTTTTACACATGATCTTATATGTTAGACGATTCATACAGAAAAAGAAGTCCTGATAAAGCAAGTATAGTGACAAATTGAAAAAACTAAACGTAGAAGTCAAATTTGGTAATAATAATGAGCCGTGAAATCTCATTTCCTAAATAAGTTGTTGTTTGACAAAACTGAGATCTTTGCGAAACACGAAAATTTAATTATTTATACATAATTTGTTAAAAAAAACAAATACTTATTTGTTCTTATAATACTAAGGGTTAAAATCAATTTGAACCTCAAACTATGGGTTTAATTTGAAACACTTCTTAAACTAAAAATATTAACAACTAAAATCTTAAATTATTAAAAACCTAACAAATCAAACACTGGTGGGGGGCCGGTCCTGTAGAACGGGGGGCTAATTTCCTTGTGCCAAAACCGGGGGGCCGATCTGGGAGAACCGAGGGGCTGGTCTGGGAGAACGGTCTTCCGTTCCTTCTTCATTTTATAAATTAATTTTAAAAAAATAACAAACGATATTCGATTTATTTGAAATTCTTACCACATGTTCACACATCATGGGAAGATAATCTCAAAATTTTCATGATTTTCTAACACTTGTACGATTTATTGTAATTTTAGTTAATTATTTTATAAAACCGTACAAGCGTTAAAAAATTATAAAAATTTTCAAATTATTTTCTCATGATGTGGTGAACATGTGGTAAAATTTTCAAGCAAATATAGTATCGTTTTGTATTTTTTTAAAATATCCCTAGTTTCTTCTTTATTTTATAAATTAAATTTAAAAATAAATATTAAGCGATATTGAATTTACTTTAAATTTTTATCACATGTTTACCATATTATGAAAAAATAATCTGAAAATTTTCTTGATTTTTTAACACTTGTACAATTTATTGTAATTTTAGTGAATTACTTTATAAAACAAACGTAAAACAATTATACGTGTACCAGGACTGGGGGCCGGTTCCTGAGAACAGGGAGACATTCTCCGTGTGCCAAGATTGGTGAGCCAGTCTAGGAGAACGACCCTCTATTATTTTTTCACTTTATAAATTAATTTTAACAAAAATACCAAAATATATTTGATTTATTTAAAAAATTTATCACATGTTCATCAAATTATGGAAAGATAATCTGAAAATTTTAGTTATTTTATAACACTTTTTGATTTATTATAATTATTTTACGTCTGTTTTATAAAATAATTCACTAAAATTACAATAAATCTTACAAATGTTAAATAATCAAGAAAATTTTTAGAATGTCTTTTCATAATGTATTGAACATGTGGTAAAATTTTCAAGTAAATTTAATATATTTTGTTATTTTTTTAAAAATTAATTTATAAAATAGAGAATAAAAGGGAGGCCGTTCTCCCATACCAGCCCCCCGGTCCTGGCACACAGATAACGGCCTCCAATTTTTCAGGACGGACCCCGATAAGATTTAATTTATTAAATTTTTTATAATTTAATATTTGAATTGTTAAGATTTTAGTAGAAGATATTACAAATTAAAAATGATATTTTGGTTGAAATATGATACCAAAAGACTTTGAAGTGAGAAATATGATGGATCCGCTTTTACTTGGGCAATCATTAAATTTGATCATCAAATATCAAATGAGGATATGCCACGTGTGACCCGACAAGGAATATGACAGTCTGGCTATTCCATATTTTATTAGCGAATAAATGGAAAGACGTATCCAAATCAATAACACGAAAAAGGTCATTCTCGTAAATTCCCCTACCTTGATTATAGAAGCTGTTGCCGTTGAACGTTGTCAAGTCGACGCGGAAGACAGACTGAGAACCGCGCCTAAAACCAATATTTTAATAATTAATATATATTTTCATTACAAAATAAATAATTAATTATATAATTTTTAATTAAAATTATATATTTAAATTTTAAAAACAGGTGGACTGAGAATATGACAGCTACATTTCATTGGATCATAGTCTGTAACGGGCCACGTGTGCGTTGCTAGTTGGTTGTAATATTGAGCGGTAATGGGAATAATCTTCCAACGGCTATAAAGGCTCGAAGGAGAGAAGGTAAATTTTTTAATTAATTCTATAATAATAATAAATTTTATTTAATATTTATAATTTGTAACCACATGTTCACTACATCACTGAAAGATAATATGAAAATTTTCGTGATTTTAAAATACTTGTACGATATATTATAATTTTAGATATTTATTTTATAAAAAAAAGTTATAACAACTCATTCAAATGTTATAAAATTACTAAGATTATCTTCCGAACATATGGTTAAAATTTCAAGTAAATTGAATATCGTCTGGTATTTTTTTAAATTAATTTATAAAAATTCCTCTTCGCGTTCAAATTTATGAAGGAAGAACGGTTTGCCGTTCTCATAACGCGGCAAACCGTTCTCCCTTAAAAAATTTGAACGCGGTGGCATATTGGTTTGCCGGAAGACCATTTTTTGGACGTTTTCGATAGTTTAAGCCGTTTTTTGGCCAAAAAAAAAGTTCAACCTATTTTTTGAACTCATCCTACAGTTGAGTCTATTTTTTAAATTTTACCTAAAGTTTAATATGAAAATATTAAGTTAATAAATTACATATATATATATTAATAAATAAATTACAAGTGCATGGAGCATTATCGGCAAAACCGCTGTCATTCAACCTCCACTGTCTTCCTCTTTTATTTTAAATATAAAGCTAATCTTCCCCTGCTTTTCATTTCACTCATTCATTCTATCTCACTCTCTCTCTGTGGCCACATTTTCTCTCTCTACTGAAACTCTGCACTCTGTTTTGTCGGGGAAGGTTGAGAATCTGAAAATGAGCTTCACCGGTCTCCACTTTCTCTTCATTTTCGGCCTTTTAGCCACCTCCGCCTTTGCCCAGGCTCCGGGGACTGCCCCCTCAGTCGCACCTACCACACCCACACCTCCTCCAGCTACACCACCAACAGCTACCCCACCGACCGCCACGCCGCCAACCGCTACCCCACCAACAGCTACACCGCCAACAGCTACACCTCCTGCAGCTACACCCCCCACAGCTACACCTCCTGCGGCTACACCGCCTACTTCGTCTCCAACCCCTTCTCCGCCAACTGAGGCGCCATCTTCTCCACCCACACCGCCACCTTCGAGTGAACCTTCGCCGCCACCAGTTGCAGCGAGCGAGCCACCCAGTGCGGCGGCGGAAATCAGCAAATTCGTTATAGCCGGAACCGCTTTGGCCGGAACTCTGTTCGCCGTAGTGTTGGTGTAGATTGGATCTGTTCTTTTATGGACGGCTGAGATCTATCTGATTTCTGAAACTCTGCACTCTGTTTTGTCGGGGAAGGTTGAGAATCTGAAATGAGCTTCACCGGTCTCCACTTTCTCTTCATTTTCGGCCTTTTAGCCACCTCCGCCTTTGCCCAGGCTCCGGGGACTGCCCCCTCAGTCGCACCTACCACACCCACACCTCCTCCCTCAGCTACACCACCAACAGCTACCCCACCGACCGCCACGCCGCCAACCGCTACCCCACCAACAGCTACACCGCCAACAGCTACACCTCCTGCAGCTACACCCCCCACAGCTACACCTCCTGCGGCTACACCGCCTACTTCGTCTCCAACCCCTTCTCCGCCAACTGAGGCGCCATCTTCTCCACCCACACCGCCACCTTCGAGTGAACCTTCGCCGCCACCAGTTGCAGCGAGCGAGCCACCCAGTGCGGCGGCGGAAATCAGCAAATTCGTTATAGCCGGAACCGCTTTGGCCGGAACTCTGTTCGCCGTAGTGTTGGTGTAGATTGGATCTGTTCTTTTATGGACGGCTGAGATCTATCTGATTTCAAGTGCTGGATCGTGTTTTTATTTTTATTTGTATTTATTTTTGAAAAATGGTTTAAATTGGGTGATTTTAGGAGGGATGATTGTTTCTGTGTGGAGACGCCTATGCATTTGTAGATCAATCCTATTTGTGTACATCTGATTATATATCAATAAAATCACTTGGGGTCATTCTTTCTAGATCTGTTGACCTCCGATTCATAATATTGCAATTATTTATAGTTAATTACATGGTTGTATTTTGGCTTTTATAGTTTTTATTAAAATTTTACTTTTGTAAATATGAAATTACATATAAAATAGTATGAATATATTTTATTTTCTTTTAATTACTTATTTAATTTTCTTCTTAAATTAGGTGTTATTTGTCATTCATAAAAAAGAAAAGGATTATTGTAAATTTTAATTTTCTTTTTAAAATCAAATTGTTCTTATGTTAGACTAAATCCGTAAGTTTATTTTTTCGTGGAAACTTAAAATCGTAACCGTTACATTTTTACTCGTGAAGATAAAATATTACTTGAATTCATGAAATCACGTTTAGAAATAGTTTTTGGAACGGTCTCCGATTTGATTACGAAGCTCCCGTTTAATTCTAGAATCGTGATTGTGATCTTCTAATGCACGGCGACTTTTCTCAAATACAAACCACACTTTTGGTATTCTTTGAACTGATGGAAGTCTAAGAGAATAGAAACTTAACAATCGTTTGACTTAGAGGCTCTAAATCATTTGTGGTACATAATTGAAATAGATATATATTCCAATTAGATAAAAAGGAGGTTTAAGTATGTCTCTTTAGAGTTTGATGATAATGATAAATGAAAATTATATTTAAATACTAAGGCAATGAATACTTTATATTGTGCTTTTAAATAGAAATGAATTCCATAGAATTCGAGTGTGTGATAATATGAACATGAAGTCTGAAAATTGCTTGAAATCGCACATAAAGACACAAACCAAGTTAAGGATATCAAAATGAGTGTTATTGTGCACGAATATGAATTGCTTGTTAAGGAAAAAGAAGAAACCATTAATTAAATGTTTACACAGGTTACTAATATTATTAATGGTTTAAAAGCTCTTAGTTGGACTTACCAAAACAAAGAGTTTGTTTAAAAAATTCTCATGTGTCTACCAAGATCGTGGCTACCTAAAGTGACGATAGTTCAAGTTCACGAGTCCTTCATGTGTTAAGGATGGAGGAATTCATTGAATCTCTAATGATTCATGAGATCACAGTTAAGGCAAACAAAAAGGAAGAGTAAAGAAGTCTCCAAGAAGAAAAACATAACTCTAGAGCCTCATCAAGCCAACACTTTGAATTCGAAAAGGAAGAAGATGATAAGAAAATCACTTTGATTACAAGAAGATTCAATAAGTTCCATCAAAGAAAAAAATGGCAAGAAAGAAGGTCATAAAAGGGGAATGACCTCGAGAATGAACCCAAATGCTTTCAATGTGGAAAGTCAGGTCATTACAAAGGCGATTGCCTTCAAGCAAAGAAGGCACAAAAAGCCTTCAAGAAGAAAGCAATGAAGACCACATGGGATAATAACGATGAAAATACATCGTCCAAGGATGAAGAGGTGGCTAAGATGTGCTTCATGGCTAAGGAGAATGAGGTACATGGCTTTCTTAGTGATTTGGATGATAACTATGAATAAAATGAATTGTTGGGTGCATTTGACAAATTATTTGAATAGTTTAACTCACTCAAATGCAAATATAAATTATTGAAAAGTGAAAATATAGAATTGGTGAAAAAATATGCTCATATTACTTTGTCTTTTGAGAAAGAATTATTGATGAAGAAAGAAGAATGATGAATTGAGTAATATGGTGCTTAAATTCACAAATAGTTGCAAAAAATTGAATATACTATTTAGACAACAAATAGTTACTTTTGATAAAACTGGTTTATCAACCATTTAAAAAAAAAAAACTTACAAAAATTTATTTGTTGGACTATCTACTTGCTATGTATATAATAAAATAGATCATAAATCATTTGTATGTCTTTGAAATTTAATGGTAATAAATCATGGGTACCTAAAGTAACCAAGATTAACTCTCAAGGACCCAAGAATATTAGGATACCAAAGAAAAATACGTAGTTTTCCCCTTAGGTTGGAGAATCTCCCTTAAAAGATTAGTGGTACTTAAATAGTGGATGCTCAAAACGTATGACGGGAGATTGCTCAAAGTTTACCTTCATCACTAAGAAGAAAAGAAATGTAACCTTGGGAAGTAACCAAAAAGCTAAAATTATTAGTATCGGCAATATAGGTAATGCTTCAAACTCTATTATTGGAGATGTTTTATTGGTTAATACTTTGAAGCGCAACTTGTTGAACATTAATCTATTGTACAATCAAGAATATAAACTTACATTTGAATCTAAAATTTACATGATTGAAGACGGTATAAAAAGAAAAATTTTATTTATTGAATATAGAAATGAAAACATTTATACTATTAATTTAAATAATTTGTCTCAACTTGATGAAAAATATTTTCCGACAAATTCTTCTATTGATTATTGGTCTTGGTATAGAAGATTAGGATAAGTAGAAACAGATATCTTAGCTAAGATCTTTAGAAATAATATGTAGCACCCGGCTTTATTAAACCAAATTTAATTGTCAATTATAATGTGTTAATTTTATGGAAGAATTGAGGGAGAAAGTGATTAGGTTAGTTAATAACTATGTAAGGACAAAAGGGTAATTAGCAATTTTATAAAATGGATAACGTATTTAATGGAGGGTTTAATGAGGTTTAGCCGCCACTGTTTCCCTCATTTTCCTTCTCGGTATTCAGCTCAAGCACAGCAGAGCTCCAGGCGATTTCCCTCTCCGATCCTCATTCCTCAAACTAGGTGAGTTTTCCATTTTATTTCTCGAGATTTTAGTGGCTAGATAACAGAGATAGTGTAATGCGCGTATTTTGATAATACTGCGAGTGAGTTGAGTTCGATTTTAGTATTGAGCCGAGAGTGTATGATGATTAGAGATTTCAAACGAGCCACTTAGGTTTCAGAACTATTTAAGATAAGGTTAGTGGTGATCTAATCGGTATTTTTGCTTATGACGCTAGGTGAGCAGGGTTTCCAGAGTAGTTGAAACCGAACGATTTCCAGGAGACCAGGTAAGTAAAGTATGCATGTGTCTTCGGGCCTACATCACAAAACAGTAGGGTTATGCATATTGAGAATGATTTTGTATGTCACGCATCATGTTTTTGAAAGATTACGAAAATGAATTTCCATGTAAGAATAGTGAAGTATGAACTGTATGTGACAGACAAACTATTAAGGGAACTAATCCGCCCCTTAATCGAGTAGAGGATGTATGACATTGGGAGAATTGATCCCACTCCCAAGGGAACAGAGGGATCAGTTCAGCTATTAAGGGAACTAATCCGCCCCTTAATCGAGTAGAGGATGTATGGCCTTGGAAAAATTGATCCACTTCCCAAGGGAACCGAGGGATCAGATCAGCTTATGAACGTATGTGAATGCAACTGACATGAGAAAGTAGAAATTGCATGTTTAAGAATTTATGTTTCAGTATTTCATTCCATTACTGCTTTACTTACTTAGCATTAGGCTAATAGATGAGTTTTGTGAAGTAGGTGGAGAAGTTACAGCAAGTGAGCCTTCTGAGTTCATTGAAGGATAGGCTGGTTGGGGGAGCACACTCATGCCACGGACCTGGTATTTGATGAGGCAGTTTAACTGATGTTTGTTGAAGTAAAGGTGAAGTTGACAACGTTTTGATTTGAATAGGTTGAGTCCTCATGACAGTGGTTGTTTCAATGTTTTGAAAATGTTTTGAATTTTTCTGATAATGGTATTCTGCTGAGATTTGACGATGGCACTTGCTGGATTGTTTTAAGTAATGCATTTGTTAGAATGGTATTTGAATGATTTCAGTAATGTGAGTAATTTCATTTCTGTAATTAGAGTTGTGTTTGCGTAGCATGGAGTAGTTGAGTTGTTGTTCTGTCGTCTATCGGAAGATATAAGTAAGACTTTTGTCGTTTTGCGGCCGGTGGTTATAGAGTAAAGTCGATCGGATGAGGAAATCATCCGGCTGACGTCACCGATGGTTATAGGGTAAAGTCGATCGGATGAGGAAATCATCCGGCTGACGTCACCGGTAGATGTAGGGTGTATCTTGTCGTTTTGTGACCGGATGATGTAGTCGAAACTTTGTCGTTTTGTTATTAGGGAAAAGCCTTCTGTTTTCTACGTCAGTTCCTTCCGGTTGACTTCGTTCTTCGGATGATGTGTTTGACTTTCATAAATTTCAAGTATTTCACGCCTAAACTTTCATCCCTTCCGGTTGAATTATTTTCTTAATATTTTATGTGATCATTCAAACACTGTTACATAGTTTTGCTCAACTCTATTTTGCTCAAAGATTTCCGCTGCAAGTTTTCATGCTTTATCAAACGTTAAAATTTGAATTTCGAAGGAAGTTTAAATTTCGGTCCAAGTTTTTTTTTTAGTAATATCCGAGTTTACGAGTAACAAACTGGGTTCAGAAAACTCGGGGCATTACATAATATTTACATTTGATAAAGATAAAGTTTGTGATTCTCGTCAAATAAAAAATGCAAATCATGTTCTCTAAATCCCTTCAATTACTCCATATGGATCGTTTTGGTCCATCTAAAATCGCAAGCATAGGTGGAAAATATTAAACCTATGTTATCATAAATGATTTCTGTATGTTCACATGGGCTTTCTTTGTAAGGACAAATGATTAAAACTTCGAAACCATTTCTAGCTTAAAAAAAAATGCAGAGTGAGAATGATCTCTCAACGTTTCAACTTAGAGTAATAATAGTGGAGAATTTGACAATGAGAGTTTTGAGCTTCCTTGTCAAAATTATGGCAATGAACACAATTTTTCTTCACGAAGAACCCCTCAACAAGATAGAGTTGTTGAGAGAAAAAATAGATTTATCCAAGAGCTAGCTACTAAATGAAAACAACTTTCTTAAATATTTTTTGGCAGAAGACGTTGCTAGCACATGTTATGTACTTAAGAGTGTGTCCATTCTTCCCATTCTTGTAAAGATCCCCTATGAGTTATGGAATGAAAGAAATCTCATTGTTAGCTATTTTAGATCCTTTGGATGCAAGTGCTTTATCCTAAACAAAAAAGATAATTTGGGAAAATTGGAGTCCAAGACTGACTACAGAATCTTCTTAGATTATCTATTCCTCAACTTGTATAGCATATAGAGTATTCAATAAAAGAACTCTAGTGTTGGAAGAGTCTATGCACATGACCTTTGATGAGACCATCCCATCATTGAAGGAAATGGAGTCAAATGATGAGCTTGACTGGAAATGAAAGCCCTAAGCTTCGATGATAATATTAATCATGAAGTTCATCACAAGAAAAACTTCTTAAAGAATATTAGCAACTCAAATCGAGAATGTCATGAGGACTAACCTAAAGATTGAAGATATTCCAAGAGTCATCCCACTACTAGTATTCTAGGCGATCTACCCTTAGGAGTCAAAACTAGATCCCCACTTAGAAACTATTATGCAAATTAGATCTCTCAGGTTGAACCTAAGAATTTTGATAAAGCAAAAATAGATGAAAATTGAATTATGGTAATGCAAGAAAAGTTAAATCAATTTGGAAGAGATAATGTTAGGGAACTAATTCTAAGACCAAATGAACACTTGATAATTGAAACCAAATGGGTGTTCAAGAACGAATTGAATGAAAACATGATAGTGGTAAGAAATAAAGCTATGTTGGTTGCAATATGTACACTTAAGAAGAATGAATTGATTTGAAGGAAATCTTTGCACCATTAACTTATTTATGGTCTATTTGTATGCTACTAGCTTTTGCTTGCTAAAACAACTTTACATTATATCAAATGCACACAAAATGTGTTTTTTTAAATGGTTATATTGTGGAAGAAATTTATGTTGAGCAACCATTAGTTTTCGAAGCACATGATAAGAAGATAATGCCTAAAATCTCAACAAAACACTTGATGAACTATAGAGCAAGCACCAAGAGCTTACCATGAAAGGAGAAGCAAATTTCTCATGGAAAGAGACTTAGATAAGAAAAATGAATTTCACTTTGTTCATAAAGCACAAGGACATGCTAATTGTGCAACTATTTGTGTATGAAATAATTTTTGGTGCAACCAATGAATCCCTTTGCAAAGAGTTTGTGGAACTAATGCAAAATGAATTTAAATTTTTCATTGGTTTGCAAATTAAGCAATTAAAAGAATGGATCTTTTTAAAACCAAAAAGTATGTTAAAGATCTCATCGAGAGGTTTGGAATGGATACCTCTAAGTCATCTCATACCCCCATGAGCTCGTTAACTAAGTTAGATGAGGATAAAATTGGAAAAGTATGGACATAAAGAAATATCGTGGTATGATTGATTTATTATTATATTTAATGACAAGTAGACTCAATATTCTCTTTAGTGTATATTTATGTGTTAGATTTCAAGGATGCCCAAAAGTGTCTCGTTTGAATGCGGTAAAGAGAATATTCATATATCTAAGTGAAAAAAGTTATTAGGACTTTGGTATCCCTAAGGATTTCATTTGATTTGATGGGTTACACCGACTCCGATTATGTTGGTAGTCTAGTTGATAGGAATAGCAATTCCTTGAAGAATCTTTAGTTTCATGGTTTTTTAAGAAGCAAAACTCGGTTGCACTTTCAACAGTCGAAAGTGAATATATTGTCGCCGCTATTTGTTGTGCTCAAATATTATGGATGAAACAAACCTTAGCAATGGAAAATCCTATAGAAAATCTCTATTAGGTGTGGCAACTCTAGTGCTATTAATATTTTCAAGAATCCAATTCAATACTTTAGCACTAAACATATAAAAAAGGTAATGTATCTTTTGATTTTTCAATTTTGAAGACCAATTAGCCAATATTTTACACGAAACCTTTGAATAAAAAGACATTCAACATTAGGATATGTTTGGGGTTGATTTGGCTTGATGAAAATTAAGTTTTACCCTCAATTCGGTCACCCAGAGGTAGCACAGGTCAACCTCAAAAATGATAGATTCGAGGTATTTTTTAATCAGGTCGGGACCATCCAAGGACCTGGCCAATGGCAAAAGTGGTCAATTACCCCCTAATTTTGATAAATTGTGATTGATTGATCTCAATTTAAACATAGGTCCACCGTTGCATCGTATCTATAAATGCATGAGTTGCCATAACCCTCAACTGCACACCGTTTCTCCTTGAACAAGATTTTAAGCATAGGTCGATTATATTTTCTTGAACAATTTCATTTTCAAATATTGTGACTTTAGATATCGATAGTAATGATGTCTAAATTTATTGCAAAGATAATCCATTGGATTTCCCTTTATAGCTTTTAAAAAAAAATATATCCTACTTGTTCTCCAGTCTTTGCAAATGAAATAACAGTCATTTTCAATGTGATTAATTCGTTCGTGAGATATTAGATTAGGAGCAATATAAAGAGCGACTTAATTATTACACCATAATTTAGATGGTAATAAAGTATCAAGGGAAACTTAAGTCAACAGTTGATATGTCCATATAAACATCTTGTGTCATAGCTTCCTTATTCACATTCTACACTAGATCAAGACACAATGTTTTACTTTTTACTTTTCCATGAGACTAGATTTTCTCCAACAAAAATACAATAATAAGTGGATCTTCTATTTACCTTTGAACCTACCCAATTGCATTTGAGAAGCACTCAATATGAGTATTCCCATGATTTTCATATGGTCCGTGGTTTCCATACAAGATGTCATGGCTCCTCTGTTAAAACATAAAATAATTTCTAACGATGCCAAATGATTAATTATTGTAGAAGAATATGAATTGAGTTATATATCAACATAGTATGCAATAATGGGAAACGGTACAATAAGAGCATTTCATTTTCTCACTTGTCTCCTATATCTCTCTGGATTTTTGAATGATTCACCATCTTTTGTAAGTTGTAAATAAGGAGTCATGTGAACTTCTTGGCTTCACTTCTAATTTTCTAGTCTCAGCCTATATGTCAAGCACATATTTTCTTTGAGGTGAGAAAATGTATTTCTTTTTTCACATCAATTCAACTCTAAAAAATACTTTAAATTCCCCCAACTCTTTCATGTGAAAATGAGTGTGAAAGTAAAATTTAAAAAATGAAATTCCAGTAATATCACTTCAAATAACGACAATATCATCAACATATAAGTCTAAAAGAATGATGACAACTTTATATTATTTATATAATCTAGAGAGGCCAAATTCACCCTTTTCATTCCAAATTGTCGAGATGTCTGACTTAATTTTCTTAACTAAGCTCGAGAACTCTATTTTAAACCATATATCAATTTGCAAAGGAAGCAAACTTTCTCATATTCCCTTTGAGCAAGAAACCAAAGAGATTTCTCCATAGAGACTTCCTCACGAAGGTTACCTTGTAAGAATTTTTTTTTCTATCCAACTGATGTGGAAGTCAATTATGAGTAGCTAACATAGAGATGAATCACTTTACAGAGATCAATTCAGCACAAGAGATAAACTATTAGAAATAAAGAATTTATTCATTTGACGTTTGATGAAGCAATTCAATTGTCAAACAATTTGGACTCAAATGACGAACTTGAAGAGAAAATTGAAACCCTAAATTTAGGAGATAAGGATTGTGCTAATCAAGAGTGCAACTCCTCTTGAAATGGTTTCTAAGGAATTAGAAAAATCTCCAATCGAGAATATTAACGGTGATCTACCAAAAGATCGGAGATATGCTACGAGCCATCCCATAGACGATATTCTAGATGATCCTACTTTAGGAGTCAAAACTAGATCCTCCCTTATGAATTTTTTTGCAAACATAACTTTTATATTTCTAATAGCCTAAAAATTTGATGAAGTCAAATTTGATGAAAATTGGATTATAGCAATGCAAAAAGAATTAAACAAATTTGAAAGAATAATGTTTGGGAACATGTTCCAATGTCAAAAGAACACTTCATTATAGGAAAAAAATGGGCTTTAAAAAACAAATTAGATGAGAATTGAGTGTTAGTTAGGAACAACGCTAGGTAAGTTGCAAAAGTATACAATCAAGAAGAGCTCATTGATTTTGAGGAAACTTGTGTAACGGTAGTTAGGTTAGAGTCTATTCGTATGCATCTAGCCTTTTTTCGCCTTAAGTATTTTACTCTCTACCAAATTCAATATCATTTCATCCGAGATGACATTAAATTCAAGTGCAAAAGGGAGATGTGTCTATAGAGTTTGTTAATTCCAAGAATCGATTAACTTATACCCTTTAGATGAAAAAATATTCAACAACATTAAAATATTATTTGTATGGATTAAATGTGATCAAAGTTGAGTTTTTCTTTGGAATGAATTGACACTTGATAGGACAGATAAACCCTTGATCCTCTCTATTATTCTGAAACTTCTCAATTTTTGTTCATCGATCGACACTTGAAACCTTTGTCAACACTTCATGTTCTCTAGAAACGTCAAATGACATAATATCTCAACACTTGAAAACATGGTCGATATCTCAAGCCCTCTGGGAAAATAAATGTTCAATTTTCATTCTAGCAGTCGACACTTGATTATAAAGGGTCAATCATTGTGTTAATTATATATTTTCGAGGGTCGCCCTAACCCTACATTGCACGCCGTTTCTTGATTTCTTTCTGGTCTCTCTCGTGATTTTTTGCCTTTACTCACCTATTTCAGCCCAAAATTGTTCCTCCTTTGCAATCTCACTTCTTTCTCAAATTTCACCTCATATTCCTCCTTAAATGGCGACTCTGTTGACTTAAATGATGTTTAAGTCTAAATTGTTTTTGATGATGTGTTTATATGATTAGCTTGGTATTTTGATTATGTTTATTGAATAAGAATTATAAATTATGCATATGATTTTAATATGTTGGAAATGCCCTTGGTAAGGGTATTTTAGTATTTAATGCATGTGATTAAGTGTACAGGGCTGAAATGTGTTAAACAAAATAATCTGTCCACCGGTCACAAAACGACAAGAGCGGAGTCGTATACAAGAATCAGTCCACCGGTCACTAGACGACAAAGGCGGATGAGTAAACCAAATTACTCTTCCGGGCACTAAACGACAAAGGCGGATGAGTAAACCAAATTACTCTTCTGGCCACTAAACGACAAAGGCGGATGAGAGAAAATGAAGAGATCCACCGCTCACTAAACGACAAGGCGGATGAGCTAACACGATGAAGTCCTACGCTCGCTAAACGACAAGGCGGATGACTTCAACGAAATCCTCTTCCGGTCACTAAACGACAAAGGCGGAAGACGTCTAAGATTTCATCATCCGATGCCGGTTCAAGCGTTTAAAGCTTCATCATCCGATGGCGGTTCAAGACTAACTCAGCTTTGTCTTCTGCCAGAATTCAAATTAGCCGCGCAGCTACAGTGACGTCGTTTTCAGCCATAACTCCAGAACATTAATGGCGACAAAGATTTGCAACTACAAACGGCAACGGCTACCTGAACTTGTACGAAAGCTGCTCCAACGGTAACTAAACTTCTATTATTGGATAAGGAGCATTGAAGCCAAGCCGATTTGAAGACAGAGTATTTAAGTCGAGCTTAGAGCACGAAGGAACAACTTTTGCAAATTTGAATACTGAGCCCTAAGCTGCGAAAGTGATAATACTCTGTATTTTCTCTACATCTCTCAATCCTAACTTGAGATTCAATTACCGTGAGAGTGTAGTCTGTACTTAAATTTACAAACTCAAATCATTTGTAAAGGCAGTGGATTGACGCCCGTGAAGTTCAATCCAGATCTGTAAAGGCAGTTGATCGGAGCCCGGAATCCCGATCTGTGTATTCTCGTGAGGAGAAGGGTAAGGATCTTCAAGGGGTGAGCCTTGGAGCGTGGACGTAGGCAGTTTGGCCGAACCACGTAAAAATACTGGTGTCGAATCTCTCTCTCTCTCTCTTTACTTTATTTGTTTGTCTGCTGTTAGCATTTAACCAAACCACGTGAGAATTTATAGAGATTATCAAATTAAGTTTTAAAAAGTCTAATTCACCCCCCCTCTTAGATAATACCGATCCTACAATTGGTATCAGAGCTAGGTTTAATATTGTCTAAGTAGTTTATCTAGTAAACATTGTGATATCTAAAATGGCATTCAACACACACTCCACACAAATGGAAGGTCAGTCTACCACCAGACCTCCATTCTTCGATGGTAATGATTATGTGTATTGGAAATCTAGAATGAGAATTTATGTTCAAGCTATGGACTATGACATATGGAACAATATAGAAAATGGTCCATACATAGCCTTTAAAACAGAAAATGGTATTAGGATTCCCAAAGCTTCACATGAACTAAATGATACAGATAAGAAGAACCTGAGCCTGAATGCCAAGGCAATAAACACCTTGTACTGTGCTTTAAATAGAGACGAATTCAATAGAGTACAAGGATGTGAGAGTGCCCAAGAGATCTGGCATCTATTAGAAGTCACACACGAGGGCACAAACCAGGTGAAAGAGAGTAAATTGAGCATGTTAGTTCATGAATATGAACTGTTTTCCATGGAAAAAGGAGAAACCATTAGTTCTATGTTTACTCGATTTACTAACATCACTAATGGTCTTAAAGCTCTTGGTAAGATTTACTCAGGTGAAGAACAGGTAAGGAAACTTCTGAGATGCCTACCTAGAGCATGGCAACCAAAAGTGACTGCCATTCAGGAAGCAAAGGATCTCAAAACCTTAAAGCTGGAAGAGCTCATTGGATCTCTCATGACACATGAGATCACAATGAGGTCGAATGAAAAGGAAGATCTCAAGGAGAAAGAGATCAGCAGGAAAAAGGACATTGCTCTTAAAGCCTCATCCAGCAAACAAGATGTGTCTGAAGAAGAAGAAGAATGATGATGAGGATATAGCCCTCATTACAAGGAGGTTCAGTAAATTCCTCCAAAGAAAAAGGATGCAAGGAAGGAGATTGAGATTTCCAAAGGGTGAGAAATCTCGCAAGGAGAAGGAAATCACCTGTTTTGGATGTGGAAAGCCTGGTCATATGAAAGCAGACTGTCCACAAGCAAAGAAGAGTCCCAAGAAATTCAAGAAAAAGGCAATGAAGGCCACCTGGGACGATAGTGAAAGTGATACCTCCTCGGAAGATGAAGAGGTTGCTAATCTATGCTTTATGGCACACGAGGATGAGGTAAATCTTTCTTCTTGTGAGAGTGACAATGATGAAGGAGATTTAATAGATGCTTTCAATGATTTGGTGAAACAATATAGCATGTTAAAAGCAAAATACAACTTGTTGAAAAGAGATAATGCAGATTTATTAGAAAAGCATGCCAATGAACTTAGTATGCATGAAAAGGAAGTCTCTGTACTTAAAAAGAAAAATGAGACGTTAAATAGACTTGTTCTGAATTTCACTGAAGGAAGTAAAAATCTGAACATGTTATTGAGCAGCCAGAGAGTGCAGTTTGATAAAACTGGTCTAGGGTATGAAGGGTTTAGTAAAAAGAAAACATATAAAAGGCTTTTTGTTAAATCCACTGTCTGTCATGCATGCAATGAAGTTGGACATAAATCATTTGAATGTCCATTAAATTCAAACAACAAGAAAACTGGGAGTAAATTACAGTGGATTCCCAAAGGAACCAAAACTAACACCAGGACCCAAAAGATTTGGGTACCTAAGAAGACTGCTTGAACTCTATCTTGCAGGTTGACTGCTCTCCCGGGAAAAACCAGTGGTATCTCGACAGCGGATGCTCGAGACATATGACGGGAGACTCAACTAAATTTGCTGCTGTCAGCAAAAAGAAAGGAAGTGTTACCTTTGGTGGAAACCAAAAAGGTAAAATCGTTGGGATTGGCAACATAGGTAACCCTATCAACCCTATTATTGAAAATGTCTTATTAGTTGATGGGTTGAAACACAATCTGCTTAGTATAAGTCAATTATGTGACAAAGGTTATGAGGTGATATTCAAATCAAATTCATGCATAATTAAGGATAGCTCATCTAGTTCTATACTGTTTAAAGGATATAGAAAAGAAAATGTGTATATTATTGATTTAGATAATATTGAACTTTCTGATGAAAAATGCTTTGCTGTGAATTCTGTTAATGACTGCTGGACTTGGCATAGAAGGTTAGGACACGTAGGAATGGATACCTTAGCTAAGATCACTAGGGAGAATTTAGTTAGGGGAATCCCTAAGATATCCTTTGAAAAGAATAGAGTCTGTGAAGCTTGTCAAATGGGCAAGCAGATCAAAAGTTCTTTTGCTTCTAAAAATTCTATTTCTACTTCTAAGCCCCTCCAACTCCTTCACATGGACCTTTTCGGTCCTTCCAATATAGCCAGCCTAGGTGGTAAATTCTATGCTTTTGTCATTGTTGACGACTTCTCTAGATTCACTTGGGTTCATTTTCTGAGGTCAAAGGATGAGACCTTTGATACTTTCTCCAGCTTTAGGAAAAGAGTTCAAAATGAAAAGGAGCTCTCCATTGTTGCTATTCGTAGTGATCATGGTGGAGAATTTGAAAATGAAAGATTCGAACTCTTGTGTCTCAAAAATGGAATTGAGCACAATTTCTCTTCCCCTAGAACCCCTCAGCAAAATGGTGTTGTTGAGAGGAAAAATAGATCTCTCCAAGAGCTTGCTAGGACTATGCTCAATGAGAATTCGCTCCCTAAGTATTTCTGGGCTGAAGCGGTAGCAACAGCCTGTTATGTGCTTAATCGGGTCTCCATAAGACCTATTCTAGAGAAAACTCCATATGAGCTCTGGAGTGGAAAAACTCCTTCTGTCAAGTATTTTAGAGCTTTTGGTAGTAAGTGCTTCATTCTAAATACTAAGGATAACTTAGGAAAATTCGATTCCAAATATGATATTGGAATTTTTCTTGGTTATTCTCTGTCCAGTAAAGCTTATAGAGTATTCAATAGGAGAACTCTAGTTGTAGAGGAATCTGTCCATGTTAACTTTGATGAGTCTCCTCAACCCACAATCAATGTGGATGAGGATGATTCTTTGGATAATCAACTAAATTCCCTTTCTTTAGAAAAGCCTAGTGATCCTGCTCAATTAGAAAAATCTCTAGAACCTTCTCTAGATATTATTCCTGTCAAGGATGAAAATCCTACTCTCCCTAGAGATTGGAAATATGTCAGAAACCATCCAATAGACGAAGTCTTAGGTGATCCTTCATTAGGAGTAAAGACTAGATCCTCTCTTAGGAATCTCTGTGCCAATGTGGCATTTATCTCTCAAATAGAGCCTAAGAAGTTTGAAGAGGCCGAGAATGATGAGTATTGGATTTTAGCTATGCAAGAAGAGCTAAATCAATTTGAAAGGAGCAAGGTATGGGAACTTGTTCCACGGCCTAAGGATCATCCAATTATTGGAACAAAATGGGTTTATAAGAATAAATTGGATGAAAATGGGGTAGTTGTAAGAAACAAAGCTAGACTAGTTGCTAAGGGATACTCTCAGGAAGAGGGTATTGATTTTGAGGAATCTTTTGCCCCTGTAGCTCGACTGGAATCAATTAGAATGCTTTTAGCTTTTGTCTGCTACAAGAACTTCACACTCTTTCAAATGGATGTAAAGAGTGCATTCTTAAATGGTTACATAAATGAAGAAGTTTTTGTTGAGCAACCCTTAGGTTTTGAAGCCTTTGATAAACCCGACCATGTCTACAAACTTAGGAAAGCTCTCTATGGTCTTAAGCAGGCTCCTAGAGCTTGGTATGATAGATTGAAGAATTTCCTTGAGGAAAGAAATTTCAAAAAGGGGAATTCTGATTCAACTCTATTTACCATGCAAAAGGATGCAGACATCTTGTTAGTTCAAATCTATGTCGATGACATCATCTTTGGATCAACAAATGTCAGTTTGTGCAATGAGTTTTCCTCCCTCATGCAAAGTGAATTTGAAATGAGTATGATGGGGGAGTTAAAGTTTTTCTTAGGATTTCAGATTAGTCAATCTTCTGATGGAATTTTTTTCTGTCAAGAAAAGTATATTAAGGAACTCCTTAAGAAGTTTGGATTAGACTCTGTTAAACCCTCTAAAACTCCCATGAGTACCACTACTAAATTGGACATGGATGAAAATGGTATAAGTGTGGATATCAAGAAATATCGTGGTATGATTGGTTCTCTGTTGTATCTGACTGCTAGTAGGCCAGATATACTCTTTAGTGTTTGTCTGTGTGCTAGGTTTCAAGCTGCTCCCAAGGAATCCCACTTAAATGCTGTCAAGAGAATTTTTAAATATCTAAGTGGGACTCAAGATTTAGGATTATGGTATCCGAAGGGTACCTCCTTTGATCTAATTGGATATTCAGATTCTGACTATGCTGGTAGTCTAATTGATAGAAAAAGCACTAGTGGCACTTGTCAATTCTTAGGTGAATCTTTAGTATCTTGGTATTCTAAGAAGCAGAATTCTGTTGCATTGTCAACTGCTGAGAGTGAATATATTGCTGCAGGCAGTTGTTGTGCACAAATGCTTTGGATGAAACAGACTTTGGAAGATTACAATCTGTTTTATGATAGGATTCCTATTCGGTGTGATAACACCAGTGCAATTAATATTTCCAAGAATCCAATTCAGCACTCTAGAACAAAACACATAGATGTCAGATATCACTTTATTAGAGATCATGTTCAAAGAGGTAATATTTCTTTAGAGTTTGTTAATTCTGTAGATCAATTGGCAGATATTTTTACAAAACATTTGGATGAGAAAACCTTTTGTGGTATTAGAATAAGATTAGGTCTTCTCAAGTATGAGAAAAGTTAAGTTTCTCTTCTATTTTTTTGTCTTTAATATACACATCCTCCGGTCCTTTTACTATTCACCGGAAGATGTAGATCATTCACAGACCGGATGATATATTTTCTAATCTGTCGACACTTGTCATCAATCGGACAATATCAGTATTACACGTGTGATTTCATCATGTCGGGCGTGGTTCTCTCTCGTTTAAACTCGGTTTCCTCTCCGAAACGCTTCATCTTTCGCGCCCTTTCTGTAAACCCTCTATCGTCAACCCTTTCTCTCTAGGTCATCTTCGCAAAATTTCTCCAATGGAACAAGCTCGTGAACATGATCATCTCGCTTCTTCGTCTCGAGGTGATGCGGGGCCACCGCTAAAGAAAGCCAAACCCAATCCTCGTCCGGCACGGGTGCTCCCTCGGGCAAATAGTTGGCCGTCACTCTACTTCCTAAATGAGGATGCTGAAATCAGGTATCACGGGGATTTTAAGGATAAGAAGTTGATTCCAGGTCGTGGTATGGTTCCCGACGAATTAGTATCTTTAAACATTATAGCACCCTTGACAGATATTGGATTAATAGGGCTATTTGAGGTTGAGTCGTTCTTTTTTCCCTCGGCCATTAGGATGTTTTATGCTAATCTCAGCGATACCTCTGACCATTCTCTCATTTCAAGCTATGTGTATGGAAAAAACATTGAACTCACTTCCCAATCCATCAATGAGCTTTTGGGCTATCCCCATTTGGATAAACACCCCAAAATTTATTCCATAGGGCAAGAAATTCCATTTCTAAGACTTCTTGATGGCCAACAATTCTTAAAAGAAATTGCTCTTGATCCGCACAATATTCCCAATCCTTTAAAGAGCAAACATTTAACAATTAGAGCTCGACTTCTCCATCAAATGATCTGCTACAATGTTCTTCCTAAGGGTGGTCATTATGATGACATTAGCAGCATGGAGCTTGTTATTCTTTATGCCATCTATATGAAGGAACCTGTTGACATATGATACATTATTTTGAGACGAATGATTCAGAGCGTTTCTTCAAGCCCATCTACCTCTTTTCCCTATAACCTTTTTCTGATGAAGATCTTTCAGCATTATAAGGTTGAATTTCCTGAGGATGAGGATCCCACCTGTCTGAAAACAACCAGCTATTACTCCAAAGACACTTTGACCAGGATGGGAATTAAGCGAAATCGTCAAGGGACTTTTGTTTTGGATCAGTCCAAGCAGAGGACTGCTAAGGTCAAAGCTGCCAGAAAAGGCAAAAAGGACGTGAGTTTGGATGAAGAATCATCTGTTCAAGAAGGTGGTGGTGATTCTGAGATCCCTGCCTTTGATATTTCCCCTCCTAGTTCCCGGGTCACTCGGCCTAAACGTCCTCCACCAGTGTCCAGCCGCCGTGCCCCTTCTCCACGGCCTAGCCAACCTGCTTCATTAGCTTCAGCGCATCCCTTTGAGGCTATTTCTGCTCCTTCTGCACCTAGCATTCCTTCTCCTACTTCCCCTCCACCTTCTCTCCTACTGCCTTCTCAACCTGCTCTTCCCTCCATCTCTCCGGTGTTTCGAGCAATTTCTTCTATCATAAAACATGGCCCTCCAGTTCAATCCACATTACCCACTCTGTCTCCACCTGCCTCAATTGTGCATCCTCTGCCTGCAGCCAATATGGAAACTGCTCAGGCAGCGGTTGTTCAAAGGGGGAAACGAAAACTTATCCTGGCAGAGGAGTCTGATCCGGATGATGAAGATGAGACTGCCCATGCCCCTATATCTCCTTTTTTTCCCTCTGCCCCTCTACCATCTGTTTTGGTTCCTTCCTTGCCTCCTCCTGTCCAACCATCTGTTCCAACTCCGCCAACCCTTTCTGCCACCACAAAAACATATCAGAGACGCTTCGTTATGACTGAAGAGCAGTTCAATCTAATGCAGTCCGGCATTGACAGTCTCGGGACAGCCTTTAGCTCCCTTCCCACTCAGATTGAAACTTCTATTGATAGTAAGCTAGCCCAGCTTGCATTGGACTTAGGCCTCACGATGGATGAGAAGATCAAACAGCTCAAACTGGATGTTGGTGTGGAATTAGCTAAACTGGGTCAAACCATGACTCTAAACCATACACTTTTTACTCGGACCCTCCAGTCTCTTCCGTCTCAAATTGCAGCTCTTCAACCTGCCCGGTCTCCACCTCCTCAGCATTCCTCTGAGCCGTGTGATGCAGATTTTCTCCCTCCCGTTTTTCGGCCTGAGGTTGTTGCAGATTCTCGAGTGATGCCTTTGGATCTACAGGAGTCTGAACTGGCATTCTCTACCCCTGCTGCTCTTTCTGTACCGGAGCCATCCTTCGAGCCCTCCAGTCCAATGGATACATCTCCTATTGCTTCTCTGGTAGTGCCTCCATCTCCTGTTGCTCCTCCAATCGAGTCTTCTCCAAGTCAGGATCTAATGGCTTCTCCAGAACCATCTCCCATTGCTAATACCTGTACGGACTTGGTGATCTATCAGGAACCTCTACCTCTTGATCTTGCTTCACTTCAAGCTCGAGTGAATGCCTTTTTCAATCCTCCCCTCACATTGCCTTCTTGGGTTGTCCATACCTTTTGGAAGACATTTTTAGATTCCTGTCATAGGAGATAATCTTGTTTTATCTATATCCATTTTTTTGTTGAACGCCATACTTCTGCTGTATTTCTCTGTTTATTTTTGATAATGTCAATGGGGGAGAAATATATTTGATGATGGATATGCATGCGTGTAGACTTAGTTGCTATGATTTTTGTATGTATGCATATTTTGGCAATCTCTGGATATGAAAACTCTAGTATGCTCCATGTTTGTTTCTGGTATATATGCATCTGCTATGGGGGAGCTTAGATTATGGGGGAGTTATACTTAATCAAATTTTGATAGGTTGTCATCATCAAAAAGGGGGAGATTGTTGACTTAAATGATGTTTAAGTCTAAATTGTTTTTGATGATGTGTTTATATGATTAGCTTGGTATTTTGATTATGTTTATTGAATAAGAATTATAAATTATGCATATGATTTTAATATGTTGGAAATGCCCTTAGTAAGGGTATTTTAGTATTTAATGCATGTGATTAAGTGTACAGGGCTAAAATGTGTTAAACAAAATAATCTGTCCACCGGTCACAAAACGACAAGAGCGGAGTCGTATACAAGAATCAGTCCACCGGTCACTAGACGACAAAGGCGGATGAGTAAACCAAATTACTCTTCCGGCCACTAAACGACAAAGGCGGATGAGTAAACCAAATTACTCTTCCGGCCACTAAACGACAAAGGCGGATGAGAGAAAATGAAGAGATCCACCGCTCACTAAACGACAAGACGGATGAGCTAACACGATGAAGTCCTACGCTCGCTAAACGACAAGGCGGATGACTTCAACGAAATCCTCTTCCGGTCACTAAACGACAAAGGCGGAAGACGTCTAAGATTTCATCATCCGATGCCGGTTCAAGCGTTTAAAGCTTCATCATCCGATGGCGGTTCAAGACTAACTCAGCTTTGTCTTCCGCCAGAATTCAAATTAGCCGCGTAGCTACAGTGACGTCGTTTTCAGCCATAACTCCAGAACATTAATGGCGACAAAGATTTGCAACTACAAACGGCAACGGCTACCTGAACTTGTACGAAAGCTGCTCCAACGGTAACTAAACTTCTATTATTGGATAAGGAGCATTGAAGCCAAGCCGATTTGAAGACAGAGTATTTAAGTCGAGCTTAGAGCACAAAGGAACAACTTTTGCAAATTTGAATACTGAGCCCTAAGCTGCGAAAGTGATAATACTCTGTATTTTCTCTACATCTCTCAATCCTAACTTGATATTCAATTACCGTGAGAGTGTAGTCTGTACTTAAATTTACAAACTCAAATCATTTGTAAAGGCAGTGGATTGACGCCCGTGAAGTTCAATCCAGATCTATAAAGGCAGTTGATCGGAGCCCGGAATCCCGATCTGTGTATTCTCGTGAGGAGAAGGGTAAGGATCTTCAAGGGGTGAGCCTTGGAGCGTGGACGTAGGCAGTTTGGCCGAACCACGTAAAAATACTGGTGTTGAATCTCTCTCTCTCTCTCTTTACTTTATTTGTTTGTCTGCTGTTAGCATTTAACCAAACCACGTGAGAATTTATAGAGATTATCAAATTAAGTTTTAAAAAGTCTAATTCACCCCCCCTCTTAGACAATACCGATCCTACAGACTCCTGCTTGAAATGTTAAGAAAATATGTGGAACTTCTTGAGGTGGCACAACTCGGCCCTCCTCTACAGAATGACCCTCATGGTTTTTGGAAATCAACTAGTTCAAAGTCTGGTGTGATGATGATTTCAAAAATAAACCCTTGATCATTTCTCATCAAGTTTCCTTTACTAGTATTCTTGGACTAGATTTGTTTGATACTTTTGAATTCATGGGGTTATGCAGGTTGTGTTATTTAAATGACTCATATTTTGAGACTCCTATTAGCAATCTATCTAGACTAGGAGTTTTGTTGGAAAGTTAGCCAAAACCCGTTAATAAATTGTTTGTGTCTCTCTCTCTTACTCTTTGATTATTGCTCTTAAATTTTATTACATATTAGATTTTCTCAAATTAGTTAAGATAATATATAACATTTTAGCTTGCAAACAATTACTTGTTAGTCACACGAAAAAGCTTAGATAACCTAATTCGATTCTTGGAAGGCGTCAATCTCCCTTATCCTGCCATGGCAGAGTTTTGTGTCTGCTCAATGAATCTGTGTTACTTCCTTCTCCACACCATTTATGTGGGAAGGTTTGAGTCCCACTTCGACTTCGTCGTTTGTGCTTGGCAATACTTTAGGGTTGCATGGTTGTTGCTCATCCAATGGATTTCGTTAGGAATATGTTTCTTATGCTTTCGGATTTATCTCTTTATTCTATTTTAATCGGTTTTGTCTACATTAAAATCTCTGGTTATCGTATAGATAGTGATTTCACTATTCTTTTTATTGTTTACCCATTCTCTTTGAATATGTTCTTTTTTTTTTTTTTTTCTGAATGGCTTTATTCTAATCCTTGGCGGTGTTTTTATTTGAATGATTTTATTGGGTTCATTTTAGTTTACTCACTATCCAATTAGATGATGGTTTAATTAACTTAAACTAAAATAAAATATTCTCTATTTATACTCGATGAGCCTGCACCACAAGTTGAATTCTATGTTGATGGGGTTTTGTCTTTCACTATTTTTTTTTGTTGTTTTTGTATGACTTTATCTAATTTTACGTCTCATACATCGTTAAGTCAAGAATTGTACGTTGATGGGTTATAGTTTACAGTTCTTTGAAAATTAAGGTTTATGTATAGTACCAGAACACTCGTGAATAGTCAAAATACACTTATGATTTGAAGTGATTATATTTTGCTTTATCGTCACAGAATGTTGAGTTAAAGGATTTCAACAATACTTGTATTATTAACTCTATACGCATAAAATGAACTACAGGATTTTGTCGAATACAAACGCACACAGAAAGACACTACAGAAAAATGGAAAAGATGGAAGAACTCTTTTCCAGCAACACAAGGAATACCCTTTCAACTCAGGAAGACCACGAATCTATATCTTTAATTTTTATAGATCTAAGCCGTCACGACTCAACGAGAACTCGAGACAGAACATGAAACAACCCAAACTGAAAACGGATCAAGTCGTCTGACTCTTAACTTTAATTTTCTGACTATGTAGCGAAAGACTAGAATACGAATAAAAGTCATGCCCCATGTTCAATGGATTATTGATAGGTCCGTACAAATGATATCAAAGATAAAATAATAATATAAGTGTAAAGTAAATGTGTGAGAATGGAAACGATGATAAATAATGTTTTAACCAAAATATAAATCAAAGTCCAACCTTAAAAAACGAGTCTCCCAATGAAGAGAATAATAAAATTATAAATAAAGATTCACTGAGACTAGTCTTGTGTCGATAACTGCAATTCTCTTTGATTAAAAGCTAAAAGATGAAAGTCGTTTAGGTGAGTCGACTTAACCCAATAGAGATAAAATTTATACTCAACATTTAATATTAAGAAGTATGGGAGATCATGTCAAGTTCAAAATATTTTTATAACTCTGATTTACAAAACAATTAGTCGGAAAAGTCATGCCCCATGTTCAATGGATTATGATAGGTCCGTACAATGATATCAAAGATAAAATCATAATATAAGTGTAAAGTAAATTGTGTGAGAATGGAAACGATGATAAATAATGTTTAACCAAACTATAAATCACAGTCCCACCTTAAAAAACGAGTCTCCCAATGAAGAGAATAACAACACTTATAACTAAAGATTCATGAGACTAGTCTTGTGTCGATAACTGCAATTCTCTTGATTAAAAGCTAAAAGATGAAAGTCGTTTAGGTGAGTCGACTTAACCCAATAGAGATAAAATTTATACTCAACATTTAATATTAAGAAGTATGGGAGATCATGTCAAGTTCAAAATATTTTTATAACTCTGATTTACAAAACAATTAGTCGGGCAATCAATTAAAAAAATTCTACTACAGTGTAGTACATATATAAAATAGTTTTTACTTTACATTCTAAAAATTTCAGTGAAAATAGAGTCACTCACGACTTCGAGCACACTATGCTATAAGCATATTAATAAGACGATACTCGCCGATCGTTAAAGCCACGAAAATAAAACTATAATTAGGTTTAGGGTTTTGCACTCAAGGACATTGCACAGTTAGTTGTCTCATTAGTTTAATTAACACGAACAAACACATTTTTTAACGATCAAATATACAAAAGGAAAATAGGTTCTATTTTTACAGATCGATCAATGTTGGTACACACAAGTAAAATGATCAAAATAAAATGTGCATGCTCAAAGTAAATATGTCCTGTGAAATAAATACATAGTAAAACTAACGAGACATTATTTAGACACATCATTTTATATGAGAACTCGTCTCAAAATCAAGTTTTAAAAACAATGATGTTGGACATAAAGTAAACTTCTACCTCACAACCGGTCTACCAAAAGCCATAGTACAAATAATCTGGAAGCCCAAGGACATTGTAGAGTCTAATATTTTTGAGTCTTCGTGCCTAACATCACACTATCATAGATTAGGCTTAAAACTCCACATTTTAAATCCAAATTTTTAGGCCCAAAATGACCAAGAACGATTGGTTCGAAAAATAAATTTCTAGTCCAAAATAGGCTTTGAGCCGCGACCCAAAACATACTGAGCTGCAGCCCAAAAGGTTGAGCCGCGCGGACAACCAGGGCTAGGCCATGGCCCGAACCGAGGCCCGACGTCATCTCCTCTAGCTCCGACAGTTTGTTTTCTTTAGATTTTCCATAAATTTGGTCGAGAACACTCCCAAATTATCAACCCAACCCAAAACAATATTAAAGCATGCTATTCATCCGTTAATTGACCCAAAACATCCAAACTTTTAATTCTAATATTGAATCAAACACAACAGTTCAGAGAAGGAAGAATCAATTCACCCATACCTCCGAAACAATGAATATAGCCAGTGATGCATCACTTCCTCGTTCGAGTTTCAGTAAAAGAAATACAATCTTTTCCTTCAAACGCTGAAAATTTTGACGAATAACTAACCTTAAGAATTTCTGAGTTCTCCTCCCCCTTTGGATTTTCCTTAAAAGAAAAGTCCAACTATGATCCTACAATCTATAGACAGAGATCGGATTTTATTAGACTCAACTAATGTGATGGAAACAACCTAGCCGGACGGAAAGATGAGTGAGACGTAGCTGAGATATTCACGCAAGAACTTCAAATAAGTTCGGGTTGACAGCCATCACATGAGCATTACGTGACATAGTTGTGTTTATGTTTATAGATATTTCTATACTTTTCAAACAATGATACATATTTGCTTACTTTTATTTATTTTAGGTTTTCATTCTATATTCAGAGGCAATGTCATTAAATCTGAGGAGTTGTGTGTTATTTACATAAGGTAATGAATGGAACTTTTTTTCTTAAAAAAAAAAAAAAAAAATGTTGGGATTTTAACCCTATCAATATCGGCTGGTTCTGCCCCTCTTTGAGATGGGCCCACAATTAAAAAAAGAAAAAAACTAAAATAAAAGAGAGACATGGTTTTTGAAAAAGAAGATTAAAGAAAGATAAGATAAGATAGAGAGAATTCGAGAGAGATTTGCTAGAAAATGAGAAGAAAAATGAGATTTTTTTTTCCGCTTTTTTTTTTTTTTTATCTTTACGTGCAAGATCGAACAGTCAATTCTTCTTTGATTTAGCCAAAATTTCTGAGTGTTTTTCGTGTTTACGAAATGTACAATTCTATCGATTCCAATTATTGAAAAACAAAAATCATTTGAATTGTGTCGTCGATTAATTTGTTGAAATCGCTTTATTTTTTCTCTTTATCAAGAATATTGATTCTCGATGTTAATCGTTCATGTCGATGTTTCTTCTAGTTTATTTTAAAAAGAATTATAGTGTTACAGTGATGTCACAGTATTTTTTTGTACAAATTACCCCCCTTCAATTTCTTTATCTCTCTAAAGATAAATAAAAACTTCGTAATTTCTACAGCAAACCCAATTTGGAACTATCACAAAGGTAGCTGAGACTGAGAGTAAGCTCCTGCGAGATTGAATTAGCAAATTTTGAAGGGTTTTAATGGAAATCCATGAGCAACCATTTCAGGTTCTCTGAAATAATTTGAGCTTTTTCTCAGAAACCACCATTTTTGAGCTTTAATTTCCTTATTCCGGTCAGAAACATGGCGAGAGAGCTTCCTCTGAGACTGCTCACCCTCAGATGAAAGACACTTCTCCCCAAACATAACCTTTTAGAGAGTGTGTGTGTGAGAGAGAGAGATAGAGAGAGAAAACTTACCAGTGGAAGATTGAAGATGAAATTTTTGAGAAAAATTCAAAAGCATCTAGATGTAATTTTCAGCTCATGTTCTCAGTTATCAGTGACCCAAAAGATATGGATCAATTTACAATTCTTTTTAAAAACTACAAAAGTTGTGGCAAGTTCATGTCAGAGAAATTGAAAAAAAAACTTTACGTCTTTTGAGGCAAATAATTAATTTCTGGCCCCTGGCCTATTGTGTCCTCTTTTTACAGTTGTTTACTTTTTATTATTTAATTTTAATTATTATAATAATTAGCCTAGCTTTAATGGTTATTTATTTTGTATTTAATAAAATAATAATTACATTTTCAACGTGACCTTTGTCTTTTCCGTTGGTTTTAATGCTTGGTCGCTCAAGGATTTTAGCCTTTGATGGAACTTGTCCTCATCCCATTTAAACATCCCCAATCATCATTTGGATATTATTTTTGCACATGCATCCGAGTAGCAGGAAAAACATTAAAGAGGTCAAACATGTGAGCTGAGTGGAGCTAAATTTAATCAACTAAACTACGGAAGAAATGTACATTCTTTTATTGTCTAAGTTGACACAATCGAGTCGAATATTGTGTAAATTGACCTGACCTGACTTGACTTGTTTGGGAGAAACTATTGATTTTTTGAAACCTTCATCAAAGTGTATTGACCCTAAGTAAGATGAATGTTGCTCTTTTTCAATAATTGTAATCTTATAGATTGTTCCAAAGTTTTTGCTCAAGAAGATTCTTTCTTCTAGAGTGTTTTTGACACAACCCAGAAGTATGCCACGACGGAAACGAGAAACGGTTGTTCTTCTAAATGATTCAACTGTCGACCTTCGATGAAATTACATGGCTCACAGAAGAAGACTTAAAGAATAAGAAAAACTCTGAGACTCAAAAACTTTGAGCTAATGTAAAAAGTCTACAATGACATCAGAAATCTAAACAAAATGTTTGGGGAATGAAAACATCACTATGATAGAGTTATACATATAGTCCAACTAAAATGAAGAGAACTAATTAAAAATATGATAGGAACCACCATTTCGGTTCACATATGCAAGGAAGAAACGAGACCATACAAGGGCATAAATATGTTTTTATTATGTATTTTTAATGCTTTTAAGTTATACTTCTTATAAACTTAATGGGGGTAAAAAGAGGAATTAGATGTTGAAATTCGGTTGAGAGGAGGAGGTCATACGGGGAGTGGGGAGGGAAGTTAGTGGGGAGAAAAAAATCAATAGAGTGGAGAGATGAGGGCTCTCGAACTCCCTTCAATGTTGGAACTTTGTTGTTGATGTTTTTAGTATAATCTATATTTGTGTGTTTTGTGATTGTTCTAGAACTAAGATTACAGGGTATATATCATTGGTATCAGAGCAATGGCTGGGAAGAAACAACTACAATCAGGGATAGGAAAATCGGGGATGACCGAGGAGCAGTTTGATCCAAGTGAAGTATGGCAGGAAATAGAAATTGTCAAGGAAAGCATCGCTCGGCTACCAGAGTTGGAGAGAAATTTAGCTTTGTTAATGGCGAAGATGGACTCCTTAGTCGAGACAGTGCATTCTGCACCACCAAGACAGTGAGATAAAGGGAAGCAACTGATGGACACCGACTCCGCAGAACAATCAAGTTGTCAAGGAGAGTTTTTCTGGAGAAGAAATGGAGAAGAGGGGCGAGAGGAGTACCTGAATCGACTCTTGGACATGCCGGTGTTCGCTGATGGGGATCCAGATGACTGGATATTCAGGATTGAGCGTTTCTTTGCGCTCCAACCTCTGTCGGAATAGGAGAAGATACATTGTGTGGCGGTTCACGTGGAGGGGGTGGCGCTGGCTTGGTTCCAGTTGTGAGAGCATCGTCATCCATTCCGCAGTTGGATAGATTTCATATGCTTGCTAGTGGAGCGCTTCCGATCGTCCTTGGAGGAGACCCTGTCTGAGAGATTTTTGCAGTTGAAGCAAGCCGGGTCCGTGTAATATCCGGCTTTACGGAATTTTAAATATATATAATATATAATGATATTTTTGTAAATATGTCAAATCAAGTCCGTTTTACGAACAGAAAGCGTTATTAGAATCCTAATAATTAATATGGATTTTAAGGAAATTTTGGGGATTTTAGGAGTTGTAATGCTAATTTTATGAAAATTACGTTTCTCGTAATTTAAAAGGATGTTGTGGTAAAAATAGTAAACGTGGTCCGATTTGCGAACGGACAGTTTTAATAAAGCTCTAACAATAAGTTGGAATTAATGGTGAAATAGAGAAATTACGGAGAAACCGGGTCGATAGGCGAAATAAAGAAACGATCAAAGAAATGGACTTGGGGGTAGACTTGTAATTATGGAAGCCAACTTTATAAAAACACCAAACTTTCTTCTTCCTTAGCATTTTTCACGAAAACAACTTCCAGAGAAGAAGTTTTCAACCTTCTTCCCTTCGCCGATCCTTCAAACAGCCATTGACGATCGCTCCTCACGCTGATTTTCTTTCGTTTTTCTTCTTCGACAAATCCAAGCCCTAGGTAAGACTCTAGTATTTACAAGTTTAAATTTTGGTATACGTTGGATTTCGGTTAGGGTTTTTTTAGGGTTTTGTTTGAAACGCGAACTAAGGTTGGAAATCAATAGGTTATCGCGTTTATGACTCTAATAAGCGTATTTATGGTGGATTGTGAGAGTTAGTTGGGAATAATGGAGGTTATTAAAAAGTTTGGTGGTTGGAGATTTTAAAAGCCCCATTAATGGAGGTTTGGAAATTCACGAGAATGAATTACTCGACAAAATGCCTCAATGAATTAATTTAGAGTTTTAGAAAATTTCTTTAGTTAAGGTTTCGTTAGTTTGGAGGTTTAGCGGTTTAAACTCTCGATTTAACGACGATTGTTGTAAATTGCCTTAGGTGATCAACGCTCGTGGACGGAGCTTGAATTGCAACGGACGCGAGGTAAGTTCTCGTGACTTACTCTGGCCGATTGGCCTACACCGTACGTCGATGTCGCGTCGAGGATTATTAGTGAATTGTTTGTTAAATTGCTTTGGTTGGGTAGTTAGGTTAGTCGTTTTATAGGTTATGTTTTTATCGTTTTGAATGTACGCATGTTGGTTGTTTACTTTATGTTTATAATTGTTCATGCATCACGTATTTTAACATAGCATGAAAATGAATTTCCGCACTATGTTTTCAGAAAAACGATGTGGCCCGAAAGGGGGCTATCGATCTATTGTGTAGGCCGACTAAGGGTCTGTCACAATACCACATCTAATGTAATGAAATTAAAATACGTAATCTGTTATCTGGTCACGGGAGATGGGGTCCAGGCATGGCTGTACGGATGTAAGCATGCCTCCCCCTCCGCTATGTGGAAAGGGATTTGTCCAACCGCCGGATGTGCCCTCTCCACCTAGCGGGCGAGATCTCGGTGATATTCTGTCTGCCACAATCTGTATGTTATGCATGATTTCCGAACTTCATACGCACTGCACGCATCTGCATTTACGTAGAATTTACTGAGCCTTTAGCTCATAGGTGTCTTTATGGTGTAGGTGATTTTGAGACAGGTGAGGACGACGTTCCTCCTCCTGAAGCATGAAATTGGTTGAAGAAGAATGGTCGCGAGAGTGTGCTGGCACAGTCGAGGCGTTTTTGACCCGTGGGGAGGTGTGTAAGTCTTTTGGGCTACTCTGGGAAGAAATATGTAAATAATATGTTTAGGTTGTTGTAAGAATTAGTTGAGTTGATATTGATAATAGAACTATTTTGATTTCGCAATTTACTGGAACTGCTTGGAGTTTTCTTTTAAACAGGAGGAAATGTTTAGTTTTTTTTTTAAATGGATCCACGCAGTTCGTTTTTTTACGAAATCCTACTATATTTTTAAACACGTTCTAGGATATGTTTCAGGTTGATTTATTTGGTGGTTGAGGAAGTGAGTAAATGTTTTGAGGATTTCTGGGTTATTCTGGTATTTCTGTAAATTTTAGGGAAGAAGTGAATTCTAGAGAGGAAGTTAAGCTCTCTGGAAATCTGTTAAGTAGTCGGAATTTTATAAGTTTATGGATGTCGTCCACGGTAGTAGTCCATTCTGTCTTCGGGAAATTTTATGAACTTTGGTTAAGTGTTCTGTGAAATGTTGTCCACAGCCACTGCACTTTTGTTGTCCACTGCCACTGCAATTCTGTTGTCCACAGCCACTGCAATTCTGTTGTCCACTGCCACTGCACTTCTGTTGTCCACAGCCACTGCACTTCTGTTGTCCACAGCCACTGCACTTCCGTTGTCCACAGCCACTGCACTTCCGTTGTCCACTGCCACTGCACTTCCGTTGTCCACAGCCACTGCACTTCTGTTGTCCACAGCCACTGCACTTCTGTTTTCCACTGCCACTGTACTTCTGTTGTGCACTGCCACTGCAATTCTGTTGTCCACTGCCACTGCAATTCTGTTGTCCACAGCCACTGCACTTCTGTTGTCCACAGCCATTGAACTTCTGTTGTCCACTACCACTGCAATTCTGTTGTCCACTGCCACTGCAATTCTGTTGTCCACTGCCACTGCAATTCTGTTGTCCACTGCCACTGCACTTCTGATGTCCACAGTCACTGCACTTCTGTTGTCCACAGACACTGCACTTCTGTTGTCCACAGCTTCTATTTTATATTTCTCATTTCACTAAGTCTTCCGCTGTAAAATTTCTACTTTATGTTCCTCATTTTATGTCCTCTATTTTAAATGTTTTAGATTTTTAAAAGAAAAAAAAATAAGATAAATAATTACAGGAAATTTAGGAATAGTACGAGGGTCGTCACAGTCCGTCCAGGAGTATCGCCAAAGATTCGAGAGGACCGCATCTCATTTTTCTGACTTGCCTGAACACCTGCTAAAGGCTCAGTTTGTGACGGGGTTACGGTCGGAGATTTGCGCAAAACTTCTTGTGTTCCGACCGACGAGACTTGACCAGTTAATGCTCACTGCCCAGAGAGTTGAAGATAAACACTTCCTCATGCATCTAGTTGGGTCCGGGGCAAGGGAGTTTATGATAGGAGCGAGGGGAAATGGGCTCGCCAGAATTGGGCTGCCAACCCATGTGCTTAGAGATGTTAAACGAGCGAGTCGACCCAAGCTGAGCCGAGAAAGATCCGGCTCACCGAGCCGAGCCGAGAAAGTCCTGGCTCACCGAGCCTGCCCAGCCAAACGAGCCGAGCCTAATGAGCCTGTCAAGCCTAACGAGCCGAGCCTACCGAGCTGATCAAAAAAATTTCCAACCCGAACCGGCTCGCGAGCCACGAGCCTAACGAGCCGAGCCGAGCTGGCCCAACGAGCGTAACGAGCCGAGCTAACGAGCCGAACTTACATAAATAAATATACTAAACATCAAAACTAAATTAGGTGCACACTAGAAATTTGTGTACAAGAAGTTCCAATTCACAAAATATAAAGAAAATTATCAATTTTTAAAACTTAGAATTCTCATAGTCATTTCATCGAACAAGTGATGTGCACATTACATCAGCTCGGTTTGTTTGTGTGGCTCAAGCCAAACTCGTTCGTCGTTTAACATTTCTACCTACCAATTATAATACTTCAGTAGCAAGTAAGAAAATCAAAAGCCGTACTCGTTATTATCTTCTGTAACCAATCAAATTAATTGAACTCTTTAACCCGTTGTAAATTTGTGTTACTTTCTCCTGCCAAGTGCCAACAGTCAAATTTTCAAATCAAACTATTAAAACAATGTTATAAATTGAATCTTTTATTTTATTCAATTTCTAAAAGTGTCTGAAGAAGACCAATAGGCAACAGGCTAGGCAACGCGACTCTGTGGGTGAAGATGAAGACTGAAGAACCTGAAGAACGATGAACGATAGTTGGGCATGCGGCGACGGAGTGTAAACGGAGGTTCAGATTTGTCGGCGATCTCTTCTTCACGGTCGGAGAAAGTAGATCGGCAAACAGTGCGAGGTGGAGACTCTGACGTTCAGCGATCTGTGAACGGAAGACGATTGTCTTCACCGGAGAAGACTGAGATGCGATTAGTCGGCACCTTCTGCGTAGAAGAATGGCGACGGTCTCTTCTCCCTTCGTCGACGGTCGGGCCATGGGTGAGGTAGGGCTGGGAGAGAACAGGAGAAGGGGCGAGCTGGGCGGCCGGGCTGGGCGGGCTGGCTCGCCGAGCTAACGAGCCGGCTCGTTGGCCCTCTCGTTTGGCCCGGTTCCTGGCGGGCTCGCGAGCCGAAATTCTTGACTCAGCTTGGCCCACCTAACGGGACCGAGCCAGACTCGGCCCGCTACAGTAACGAGCCAAGCCAGCTCGGCTCGCCAGCCTGCCCATTTAACATCTCTACATGTGCTACCCAATATCACTACGACCCGCAGTGCCTCAAATAATCCACCCAGAGTACTGCAGCCCACATCTACCATGTCGATAGTTCAGCCAGTTCATCCAACATCGTCGTTTCGCTGGTTGTCTGACACAGAGTTAGGGCAAAAACGAGAACGGGGAATGTGTTATCGATGTGACGAGAAATTTCACCCAGGGCATCGATGCAAGTCGAACGACCTCCAAGTTTTGGTCTGCCAAGAGGCAGAAGAGTTAACAGAATCACCAGAGCTCGAAGGGCAAACCTTGTCATACAACGAAACACCCGCAAAATCTGCCGTATTTGCACAATTATCTCTGAACTCCGTGGTGGGCTTCTCTTCACAAACTCCATGAAGGTTCGCGGGCTCATTCTAGGTCAGGAAGTTGTGGTCCTCATTGACAGCGGCGCCACCCACAATTTTATCTCCAGCTCCCTCAGGCGACAGTTATAGATTCCTTTAGAACCCAGCGGGTGGTTTGAAATGATGATAGGAACAGGGTTGACTGTTCCGAGCACAGATATTTGCAGAGCCCTATCATTAATTTTTTGAATTTGGTGGTCGTTGAAGATTTTCTTCCGCTGGAGTTAGACAGTGCGGACGGGATTTTGGGGTTTAAATGGTTGCGAGCTCAAGAAGAAATGAAAATAAAATGGGGAGCACTTACTATGACGTTTACTGTAAAGGGCAGCCAAGTGACCTTGCAAGGTGATCCGAGCTTGGGCAGATCTTTAGTCTCATTTCGTTCCTTGATTAAGCATTTTGAGTCAGGGGACTCGGGCCTATTGTTGGAATTACCGACACTCACAGCAATGGCAGATCCTCAACGGCCTTCAGGAAAAGAGGATATACTAGCCTATTTTCGAGAACTATTTTCCATTCCTCCAGGGTTGCCACCCCCGAGGGCCTTTGATCATCAAATTGTGCTCGCTTTAGGCACTCCTCCTGTGTGTGTTCGACCTTACCGATACCCCCAAATTCAAAAGGATGAGATTGAGAAACTGGTAGGCAAATTGCTAGCGGCAGGTATCATTCAACCGAGAAACAGTCCTTTATCAAGCCCATTGATATTGGTTAAAAAGAAGGATGAGAGTTGGCATTTTTGTGTGGATTACCGAGCCCTGAACAAAGTCACTATCCCCAATAAATTTCCAATTCTAAGGGTTGATGAACTTTTGGATGAACTATCTGGGGCGGCCATTTTTTCAAAACTAGATCTGAAGTCGAGCTATCATTAGATACGAGTACGGTCAGAGGACATACCGAAGACAACATTTTACACATGACGGCCATTATGAATTCTTGGTTATGCCGTTTGGGTTATCCAATACCCCGTCAACGTTCCAAGCTTTGATGAATCAGATTTTTAAGCCCTTCTTGCGGTGTTTCGTCTTAGTTTTCTTTGATGACATACTTATCTAATAGCACCGACTTTGAGTGCCACCTACAGCATTTGCATTCGGTACTCACGGTGTTAAAGGAACATAAACTATATGCTAACTCTTCTAAATGTTTCTTCGCTCAACACAGTTGGAGTACCTAGGCCATGTTATATCGGCTGAAGGCGTTTCCGTTGATAAGTCTAAAATTGAAGTGATGTTATCGTGGCTGACACCTCGGACATTGAAAGAGTTGAGAGGCTTTTTGGGATTAACTGGTTATTACAAGCGCTTCGTCGCCGGTTATGGTAAAGTAACCTCTCCCTTAACGAGCCTCCTGAAGAAAGATGTTTTTCATTGGTCAGAGGATACAGACACAGCTTTCCAGCAACTAAAAGCTGCTATGACGACGGTGCAAGTATTAGCTTTACCGAATTTTTCTAAACCGTTTGTATTGGAGACTGATGCGTTTGGTAGTGGCATTGGGGCAGTTTTGATGCAAGAAGGTCGGGTAATTGCTTATTTCAGCCAAAAATTGTCCTAATGAGCCCGATTGGAGTCTGTATATGAGAGAGAATTGAGAGCCATAGTTCTATCTATCATCAAATGGCAGCCTTATTTACTCGGTCGTCATTTTATTGTTCGTACGGATCAGCGCAGTCTCAAGTATTTATTGGAGCAGCGTTTAGAGTGTCATGAGCATCAACGGTGGCTAACAAAAATCATGGGATATGACTTTGAAATTCAATATCGAGCCGGATTATAAAACAAGGCAGCTGACGCATTATCCCGTATGCCAGAACCAACAACATTGGCCAACCTCTCATTTACCACATTATTACCATGGCAAGATATATGGAACGAGATATTGAACAACAAGGACTTGTCTCTTATACTAACTCAGCTTCAACAGCAATCTGGGACCCAAATGGGGTATTCATTGCAAAATGGGAGAATGTATTATAAGGGGCGGCTGGTGTTAGCTCCAAATTCGACTTTGATTCCATTGTTACTCCACGAATTTCATGGCACAACAGTAGGAAGACATTCGGGTGGAGTTAAAACTTTCCAAAGGATCGCAGCAGAATTCTTTTGGAAGGGAATGCGCAAACATGTGAAACAGTTCGTGGTAGCATGTGATATCTGCCAACGTAACAAGTACCAAGCATTATCTCTGGCGGGGCTTCTTCAATCCCTTCCGATTCTAGCACTAATTTGGGAAGATATCTCCATGGATTTCATAGAAGGTTTGCCTCGTTCTGAGGGGTACAATACCATTCTAGTGGTTATGGACCGATTCATTAAGTACGCACACTTTGTGGCCATTAAGCATCCATTCACAACTCAGTCGGTGGCAATGGTGTTCATAAAGGAAGTTGTTCGTCTACATGGGTTCCCATGATCGATTATCAGTGATCGTGACAAGATTTTCTTGAGCATTTTCTAGAATGAATTATTCAAACTGCAAGGCCAGTGCTAAAGCACAGCTCAGCTTATCACCCGCAGACAGATGGGCAAATAGAAGTGGTAAATCGTACATTGGAGACTTATTTACGCTACTTTGCATCCGACAAACCCAAGGCATGGGTGCAGTGGCTCGCTTGGGTAGAATTCTGGTATAATTCTTCTTTTCATACAGCTATTCAAATGTCTCCATTTAAGGCAGTGTATGAGAGGGATCCACCGCATCTGATTAGAGTGGGGACAGGAGACTCAATGGTTCAATCAATTGAGGATTTTTCACAAGAACAAGACTCTGTGATTACCGAATTACAGACTCATCTGTCTCGAGCCCAAGCTCGTATGAAAGCAGTAGCCAATGGTAAGCGAAGGGATGTGCATTTTAGTGAGGGGGATTGGGTGTTTGTGAAATTGCAGCCATATCGACAATGCTCTTTAGCAAAGAAGAGAAATGAGAAGTTTAGTTCTCGTTTTTATGGACCCTATCAAGTGATAGCAAAAGTGGGGTCAGTAGTGTATAAACTACAACTACCCGAAACTACTTGCATCCACAATGTATTTCATGTGTCCCAGTTGAGACGAGCAATAGGCAACATAGAGTTGACGACCACATTACCTGCCACATTAGGAGAGCACATGGATCTTCACGTGGAACCTGAAGAAGTGCTGAACGTACGTCCTAGTGCTGATGGTATGCCAGCTAGAGGCCAAGTTCTAATTCAGTGGCGAGGGCAGCCCAAAGAGGAGTCTACGTGGGAGTTTGTTGATGTTATTCAAGGCCTGTTTCCTGAATTTAACCATGAGGATAAGGTGAAAGTTTGGATGACGGGTATTGATAGGAACCCACCATTTCGGTTCACATATGCAAGAAGGAAACGAGACCAAGCAAGACATAGATATGTTTTTATTATGTATTTTTAATACTTTTAAGTTATCTTTCTTATAAACTGAATAAGGGTAAAAAGGAAAATTAGATGTTGAAATTCAATTGAGATGAGGAGGTTATACGAGGAGTGGGGAGGGAAGTTAGTGGGGAGGAGAAAATCAATAGAGTGGAGAGATGAGGGATCTCGAACTCCCTTCAATGTTGGAACTTTGTTGTTGATGTTCTTAGTACAATATATATTTGTGTGATTTGTGATTGTTCTGGAACTAAAATTACATGATATATATCAAAATTAGGGGTGAGCAAAAACCGGTCCGGTCCGGTTTTTGCTAAAATTGGGACTGCATTAATAAAATTCGGTTTTTAATTTTCAGGACCGGAACCGTTTAAATTTTTTTAAAGACTGGACCAGAACCAAACCCGAATTTCGATTCCGGTTCTGGTCCAAATCCGGTTTTCTCATTTCAATTTTTTTTTTTTTAAATCCCAAATGATAAGAATTTCATGGATCACTCGGTTCAATATACTCAATACACAATAAATGACTAATTAACATCAAGCAGGCAAACATCAACCAATGCACACAAGAACTCTGGACAGAGTTCACAAAAAAATTGAAAAAAAATGGAAGAACAGACTGTTCTTCTCGATTGTTCACAAACATCAACTAATGCACACAAATATCAACTAATTAACATCAAGCACACACATTGTTCAGCAATTGCAAAGCAAAAAAACAGAGAAAATCACTGAAAAAAAACACAGTTGAAGAAACTACAGGAGAAAATCAACCTCCGTGAAAATCCACCCGCAAATGAAACAAGAGCTTACCTTAATCGGACGTCGGTGACTCAATTCGTCCTTCAATCTGACGAAGACAGGCACGGCGCTGCGATGCGAGGTGCGAGCAGAGAGAGTGGTTGCCGGTTGGGACTTGGGCGTCGAGCGACTGTGAAGTGCGAAAAGAGAGAGACAGAGAGTGGCTGGGCTCTGCGTCGGCGATGGGGGCTCGGCGTCGGCGATGGGGGCTCGGCGTCGACGATGGGGGCTCGGCGAAGAGTGCGTAGGGTTCGCACTTTGCAGAGAGCGGAGTTTTCTGTTTTCGAAGACTGAAGATTGAAGACGCACAGGGAGAAATTATGCAACTAATTCGGTTCGGTTATTTTCGGGTTTTTGTCACTAAACCCGAAAACCGAACCGAATTTTTCGGTTCTCTTACAAAAAAACCGAATTTTGATTTTTTAAAATAGAAAACCACCCAGAACTGGACCAAAGTTTCGGTTCCAATCCGGTTCTTCGATCCGGTCCGGTTCTTGCTCACCCCTAATCAAAATACTAATTAGTCTTGTCAGGAAATTGCTAAAAGAGAAATGAATGAAAATGTCAATCTCAATCTTGTGTCAGTTGCTCTAATTTTCTCAAACTATGACTTGATTGACTGCTCTAAATTTCTCAAACTATGACCTGACAAGAGGGTTATTCTAATGGTTGACTAAATTCAATAGATATTTCAAGTATCATATTCTGTTTAAAAAAAATATAGTGTGCATGCAACAGAAATAAAATGTTATCTAAAAATTAAAAATAAGTTCTAAGAACCATCACTATGACCAAGTATCAAATCAGTCCACCATACTGTGGTAAGTGATAAAAATAGCATCACTACTATAACCATGCATAGACATTAGTGAAAAATAAATCACTTACGATCTCCGAATATTAGTGTCATAGGTGTACGAGGGGAGTATGCGATCTTCAAATGATTGCGGCGTAAAATAAAATACCATGACTTGGTATATGGATTTCCACCCAAGAATGTCAATTGTCCCATTACAATAGACGCATACCGTGAAAATACTTTTTTGCCCAATCAAATATGCACACTAAACAATGGCCTTCATGAGAGTCAAGCGAACTCAGTATGACTACCTGAATTAAAATAAAAAGTAAAATACATGCACAAAATAAATGGATTAAAAAATATATACATATAATAAGATTGATATGTTATAAGACATGATGTGTTACAAGGAGTATGAGATATAACTAAAATTATGATTTCAAAAACCATTAAATATATGGATGGACATGATAAATATAATTCTACCTCTGTTGGTGCTTACTCCAATACTTCTTAAATCTAAATCTAAATAGTACAGTTCAACTCGTCAAATCTCAGTACCTATAGCTGTATCCATATAAGTACATATCTATGACCGAGCCATAATTGAGATAGCAGCTAACTCGAGAATCTATAGGAGAACCTCAAAACTTGGTCTTTCTGGTCAACTTATATAATAGCCGCAGTCGACCAAAGTAAAGTGTTGTTGACCATTGAAAATTCAATCGTCCATGAATGTTGTCGAGAGCAAGGTTGGGTTAACAGTTGACTAGTTCAAGCTGACTAGCCCAAACTTCAATCCACCATATTCTTCTATGATCGTCATAAAAATCAATAAATTGAATGTCAAATAAATTAGAAAATTAGTCGATCCGACATAGAGGCGCAGCTGACCAAAGCATTTCTAGAAAGGTTCAGTCGAAGGATAGGTCGAGCGATCATGAAGAGCGATCTTGTCACGACCCAAGAGGGAGCCGGACAGAAATGTCAGGTTAAACGATCAACCTTTGAGAAGTCCACCATCTAGCCTAAAGCTGAGTGCGAAAGTTTTTACAATGATTCAAGACTCCTCAATATAACAAATATGAGAAACGAGCAATAATAGAAATACTGAAAAAATAAAAATAGTTACAAACCCAAGTTTGTAGAAATATCCAAAATATGATCTTACATTTCACGAAATATCGAAATAAAAATAAAGACAGCTCCTAAACGATTGGTACTGATTCAATTCACTTCTGCGTCCTCCTTCCTTTACCTATAGAGGGGGGGAGTCATTAGGGTGAGTGACAAACTCAGTATGAAATGTTATACCTACCACTCATGTTATAATGCATGCCAGTAATAAAATCAATGAATGAGTATCAAATCTCAAAACCAGTTCTATATTATTAAATCTCTTCTCATTTTTAGATAGATCGATTGGGCTAACTTTTAAAATAAAGTAAACGTATATAAACTATGCCCTCACCATCCATACCATAATACATAGTCAAGTGTACAGTGAAAAAGGAGATCACGCAAGGATCCTCCGAAACACACCACACAGAAAGGCCGTTATAACATTAGGCAAGACCTCATCGGGGGAAGAGATAAAGTCAACCACCAGGGGGATCACGGTCGGCATACCCTGGTCCACGTGGATCACACGGTAGCTCACCAGGAGGGAATCAACGATCACTCTACCCTTGGTCCTCGAGAACACCATGTATGGTCGTAATTGTCTAAGAGGGGGGTGAATTAGACTTTTTAAACCTAATTGTTAATCTAATCGTTTTCTCCCTTGTGTTAAACTTAAAAGTTAACCGTGAGCAATCAAGCAATAAAAGTAAAGAGAGAGAAAAAAAACAACACCGACAGTTTTTACGTGGTTCGGCCAAAACCTGCCTACGTCCACGCTTCAAGGTTTCTCCCTTGAAGATCCTTAACATCTCCTCAACGAGAATTCCAGATCGAGCTTTCCGGGCGTCGATCTACAGTCTTACAACTCTGGATTGAACTTCACGAGCGTCAATCCACTGCCTTACACTTTGATTGATCTTCACGGGCGTCAATCACAGTCTTTTACAATTTTACAAATAAGAATATTGAGCACAAATGCTACACTCTCTCAAAGAGATAAATCTCAAGTTCTAGAGCAGAGAGAGAGGTGTATTAGAAAATATAGAGTAGTGCTAAGTATTTGCTCGTAAGGATTTGAAGATAAATTTAGCAAAAAGTCTTTTCTCCCGAGCTTCTTTTTCCCTTATATACTCTGTCTGTTATAAGCTTCAGTTCTGGAATGTTCCTCATCTAAATATGGAAATATATCTGTTGGGGAAACCTCCGTACTAAGACAGCTAGCTGTTGCGTTCTGAAGTCGCTTTCGTTCTTCGCCATTAAAGGTCTGAAGTTAAAGCTATGGACGACTATCACTGTAGCTAGCAGTCTTTTGAATTTGGCGCTAAGACTGTGGACGTTTGTGTCTTTCCTTTGATCGTAGACAAGTGTGTCTATTTGCTTGCGTGGACGACTACGTCTTTAATTGTCGTGGACGACTGTGTTTGTCTTTGATCGTGGACGACAGCGTTTATCTTTGATCGGACGACAATCTTTCCTTTGAAGGTGGACGACAGTCTTTCCTTCGAGGGTGGACGATTGTGCTTGTCTTGATGGTGGACGTTTGAATCGATTTAAAGCCACCTGACTTTCACGTGGAACTTTTGACGACTGATCTCACTACTTTAGCTTTGGACAATTGAATCTGGCTGAAGTCACCTGATTCTCACGTAACACTTTGGACGATTGTTTTCCACAGATTACTACGTTTATTTCTATCTTCTTTCACATGGATGATTGACTGTGGACTTAAAACACTTAACCAAAAATTCATTAGAAAACTTAATACCCTTTACGAAGGGCATTTCCAGAAACTGCAAATATCACAATAATTCATTTATTCAGTTCAAATTGAATTACACTTATCAGATTACAATTTCATATTAAACTTAATCAGTTCAAATTGAATTACACTTATCAGATCACAATTTCATATTAAAACTAATCATCAAAAACATAATTACTTAAAATCTTTGATCGTGGACGACAGCGTTTATCTTTGATCGTGGACGACAGCGTTTATCTTTGATCGTGGACGACAGCGTTTATCTTTGATCGTGGACGACAGCGTTTATCTTTGATCGTGGACGACAGCGTTTATCTTTGATCGTGGACGACAGCGTTTATCTTTGATCGTGGACGACAGCGTTTATCTTTGATCGTGGACGACAGCGTTTATCTTTGATCGTGGACGACAGCGTTTATCTTTGATCGTGGACGACAGCGTTTATCTTTGATCGTGGACGACAGCGTTTATCTTTGATCGTGGACGACAGCGTTTATCTTTGATCGTGGACGACAGCGTTTATCTTTGATCGTGGACGACAGCGTTTATCTTTGATCGTGGACGACAGCGTTTATCTTTGATCGTGGACGACAGCGTTTATCTTTGATCGTGGACGACAGCGTTTATCTTTGATCGTGGACGACAGCGTTTATCTTCGAACGTGGATGACTGTGTCTTTTCTTTGAACGTGGACGACAATCTTTCCTTTGAAGGTGGACGACAGTCTTTCCTTCGAGGGTGGACGATTGTGCTTGTCTTGATGGTGGACGTTTGAATCGATTTAAAGCCACCTGACTTTCACGTGGAACTTTTGACGACTGATCTCACTACTTTAGCTTTGGACAATTGAATCTGGCTGAAGTCACCTGATTCTCACGTAACACTTTGGACGATTGTTTTCCACAGATTACTACGTTTATTTCTATCTTCTTTCACATGGATGATTGACTGTGGACTTAAAACACTTAACCAAAAATTCATTAGAAAACTTAATACCCTTACGAAGGGCATTTCCAGAACTACAATAATTCATTTATTCAGTTCAAATTGAATTACACTTATCAGATTACAATTTCATATTAAACTTAATCAGTTCAAATTGAATTACACTTATCAGATCACAATTTCATATTAAACTTAATCATCAAAAACATAATTACTTAAAACGTATTTTAAGCTAACACACCATACAAGGGACTTATCATACCGGGTGTAACAATGAACAGACACTGATCAGGTCAGGTAACAGGGCTAGCATAGCTCAGAACCCAGGGCTAGCCAAAGCTCAGAACCCACAACTCCATATGCAAGGAGTTTAACAAGAGGGAACTCAACCCGGAGGGAATCAACAACAACTCATCCCGGAGCCCTATTCAAACAAGTGTGGGGAGTACCACAGCAACCCTCAAACACGGGTGTATCTGGGCAGAATCCCCTGATACTCTCAGCGTATGGGCCCAGCCAAGAGTGTCAAACGATAACTTCCAGAATCAACTCCAAACGGTAATACAGAAAACTATGCAATGCATCAGAAAACGAGTCCACAAATCAAAACCGAACAACATAGTATAATGATCAATCTCAACTCAAACGCATCGGCAAGGCAAGAAAACATAGCAGTAGGCAGTTAAATCAAGTCAAAAGTATACATGTCTATCTAATGCAATATGCTCATGTTTTTAAAATAGCCGACATCAATATCAGTGATAATCTACCAAAATAATATATATGCATGTTATGTAGGTATATCGTAGAAAGTATAATAACTCATATCACTGAGGCGAGTCCTTCTAACTTCAGTGGTCCGTGTCTCCTCATGAATCGTTTCGAGGTCTACAAAATCCTCCGAATCTAGGAGTCAAAACAAGGAAGGAAACCCATTAAGATCCAATTGGGTTGATAAATAATATAAACTGCGAACCGAGGTGAAAACGGGTCCAAACGGCTCGAGTTGACTTTTGGTCAAAAGTCAACATTTAGTCAAAGTCAACGATCAATGTCAATAGTTGACTTTGACTGATCGGTTCTGGTCGGACCGGTTTGGATCCAAACTGGTCGGGTCGGATCGGATCGGTTCATGTTTGGTTCGGGTCAAAACAGTTTGGGTCAGGTTAGTCTGATTCGGTTCGGATCAAATCGGTTCAAGTCGGGTCGATCTGATCCAGTCCAGCTTGGACGAACGCGACTTAACTGGGCTCGGGTTGACCCAACAAGCCCTTGATGTGTCCGGGTCAGACCAAACCTAAATCAGGATGGTCTTGGCCCGAACCCGGGTCGCCTGCTCGGGTTGGGCCTGACTCAGCCCTGGCAAAACTCGGCCTTGGGCCCGAGTCGACTCGGCCCAGTGCCCAAGTCGACTCAGCCCAGTGCCGAGTTGACTCGACTATCAACCGAGTTAACTCGGCCGTCGACGGCCGATTGCCTCAGGGTCGGAATTCACGTTCTTCTGACTTTTTTTTCTCCGAAACTTGTTTCCAACACATTTCTTATCTCCTTTCCGTCAAATCCTGCTAAAAACACCAAAGAATCGACCCCAAATCTCATATCGACGAAACCTAAAAATCCCAAACATTCTTGGGTAAAAATCGGGAGAAAGAGAGCTTACCATCGAAAACGCCCTTCACAACGTTGATATACTCTTTGAGACGAAGCTTTTGACAGCAAGATCGCGCCGATCGGTGGTGGTTCCGGCGTCCGCGATTTCTCTCCTCGCGCAACGGCATCCCTCCTGTCTCTCTCTTTGCTTTCTTCTGGTATGCCAGACACAATGAAAACAATAAGGGTTTCTTTGAAAACCTTAATGTTTTAATTATTTATTTTATTTAATGTTTTATTTTATTATTTTAATTTAATTCCGTAAATCTTATTTAAGTGTCACACGTGACCAAAAACTCGTATTTCACACGTTTTTAAAAATTTTAGTGTTCAGGCTTAAATTTCCACTTAAAATTCACGAAAAATTTATTCAAAAATTTTCATTCATTAAAATTTGGCAGATTTTATATATCTATTGAGTTTTTGTAAAAATTCAACTTTTCTTTGATTTCTCAACACAAACCAGAGTTGAACCAAGCTAGGATATTTATAATTTGATTTCATGGAAAAACTTACGATCTCTATCCATCAATTCAGAGTTTTTATATTGAAATTTGAATCCTTAATTCAAACTCTAAAAACTTGATGAAAATAAAAGATATGATTTCAAATTTGTCATACCTTTCCTAGTAGATTACACTCCAACAATGTCAAATCAACGTTGTTTCAAGACAATTCCAAATCTAAATGAGATTGCAAGTTAGATTTTTGATATCTATGAACGAAATTCATGGAAGTAGTTTGAACCATCACTGGATCATTAGTGTTCCCTCCTTGACTCACTAGTTTTCTCTTAACAGTCTCTGACTTGTTGTCCAAAATGAGAAAATAGGTTTAGGTGTTGAACAATACGAGTTTATATCCTCTCAGACCCGTCCAATTAAAGATCTCACAAGACACTGGTCGACCCCTGAGTAACCTAGGAGTTTGAAGTGTCGACTTCTTTGGAGACCAATCGACACATGATTAAACCCGAGATTTTCAAGTGTCAACTGTTTGGAGACCAGTCGACCGCACGACCTTTATTTTTGGAAACTTTTATCGCATCAGTGAAGTTCACTATCATTTATAGTATTCTGAATTGAGTTCCTAATCACAGTTTAAGGCACATTAATGTGTCTCCCTTAGTGGTTGAAATAGATTTTTTTGACTTTGGTTTTCTTTTAGGCTCAAACAAGTTCGCAAATTTCAGATTTCTTTAGTTACTGCACTGTTGAATGTTTTAAATATTTATTGTATTGCACTATCTGTTTGGGATTTCACTATGTGAGTTTTGGCTTTGCATATTAAACATTTCCGCTGCAAATCTAATCTTGGGTGGGACGATTGGGTTCCCTTCTCGAGAATCAAGTTGCCCGACCCAGCGTTTTTATTTCAGCACATCCTTGGGTCGTGACATAAACCACCAAAGTTTTCGAGATTCTAAGCTCAAAATCCAAATCCAACAAATATTTATGAACCAACAGTAAACTAACAAAATGTTAACTTACTTTTGAAAAACCTCAACAAAAGTTGAAGATCGGAACGTCACAAACACTAATACGAATCTATCATCGAAAACTCTCCTTCCTCCCTCAGCTCACTTCCCCTCTCTCTTGGCCGGATCTCATTGGGATTCCGCAACAGACGGTCACGACAATGTTCAACAAAAATTTTAACGATAAAGTCTAAATCACTAACGGTTGATAGATTAATATTTTTTTTTTGTCAAGAAAGATAATTTAAGTTTTTTACTGTAGGGTCCCTCAATTATGATAATGGACCCTTATCATTTAATGTAGAAGAAAGAAAAAAAGAAAAGCGTGTGTTTATGAATGGAGAATTTTAAAGTCTCCATTCGCTGCAAAAAGAAGGGAAGGTGTCGTCTTCAAGCCACTATAGGCTTCAAGCATACCTTTAAGCATCCGAAAAAGTATCTGAATTTGAAGATTTCTACATCCAATACTGCAGAAGAGAAGAGACGAAGGTCTTCTCAGAGAAGAGGGAGAGAAATAGTGAGGATTATTTTGGAGGGAGAGAAAAGAAAGAGTGTGGGAGAAAAATAGGTGGAGTGCTTTTGTGCACATTGAGAGTTCTAAGAGTAGTGATTTCTCTTAGTGAATATTTTTTAGAATGTTCGATATCTAGAAAAATATTGTAAATCCTATTTTTCATAGTGAGATTTTTCTAGACTCGGTCCCCGTGGTTTTTTTAGATTTTGGTTTTCACGTAAAATCATCGGTGTTCATTTTAGCTATTATTTCTCTTACTTTTTGGCCGTTATAATCTTACGGTGTGGGAAAATATTCCTATATTTTGGATCGCATCTGCTATCGTTTCTCGCAATACTTATTGAGTTGTGTAATTGTACTGTATAAGTGAGTTCAGTCTAGAAGATGGATTTTAAGTGGGACCATTTATGACCTATCCAGCCTTTCTTTGGAACTTACTTGGAAATATAATTCTGTCTACGGAGATTGTCCAGTACAGTTTTTCTTGGGAATTATCATAATCACTACTTTTCACGTTTTACAGCGGTGACATTATTATTGTTCCCACCAATTTTGTTATATGTCCCAACAAGTGGTACCAGAGTCTCGTTATTAGGGCGAAAAAAATTGAAATTGAAAAATTCAACGGAAATAATTTCTCTCTGTGGAAATTAAATATGAAAGCGCTATTGCAAAGAGATGGTTATGCTATGGCCATCAATGACAGACCGACGAACATTGAAAATGAGAAATAGAACAAAGAAGATGAGGATACTATAGTCATTTTGCATCTTACTCTAGCAGATGGAATTTTGTCAACTATCACAGAAATAGTAATTGCCAAACAGATTTAGGATACGTTGACAAAATTATATGAGAAGAAGTCGTGGTATAATAAAATTTTCTTGAAAAGAAAATTATATACCCTTCAGATGTGAGAATCCACAACAGTGACAAACCACATCAATACTCTCAATGCATTATTTTCTCAACTTACAGCAATGGAGCACAAAATCGACAAAAATGAAAGAGCGAAACTTTTACTTTAAAGTTTGACAGATTCATATGATCACCTCATTGTAAATTTGCCCAATGGTACTGCAAAAACAACATTGATATTCAATGATATTGTAGCTGCAGTTCTCGACGAAGAAATTAGGCAGAAGAACAAGGAGCACTCTTTTGTGGAAGCTTTATCAGTCATGAGAGGAAGATCAAAAGAACGTGGGGCCTCTAAAGCCAACACGTTAGAAAGATCAAAGTCAAAAAGTAAAAAGGGAGTTAAGTTCTATCATTGTGGCAAGATGAGTCACATGAAAAAAGATTGCCGGAAATTGAAGAAAAAACAAGACACAGAAGGTGCTAAAGGATAAATGAAGAGTATGAATGCAACTGTCTATGAGGGTGAATATGTAATTATATGCGAAGATGTTGTCAACCTCATGATGAATGAATCATATTGGGTGTGTGACTCTGGAGCATCTTATTATGTTACTTCAAAAGTAGAGTATTTTTCATCTTACATCAGCGGTAATTTTGGCATTGTTAAAATGTGGAACAGTCACGTTTCCAGAATAATTGAAAAATGGGACATCTGTATCAAGACCAACACATGATGTTAGTTGGTGCTTAAAAATGTCAGACATGTTTCAGATATTAGACTAAATCTAATATCAATCGGTGCTCTTGATTAGGCTGGTTACAAGAGAAAATTTGCTGGCGGAAAATGGAAACTCAGCAAAGGCTCGCTAATTATAGCAAAAGAGATTAAAGAGTCTAGTTTGTATGTGACTCAAGTGACTGCGAAGGAATAATCAGTAAATGTTGTGCAAGATGACTCGTCCATTGAGTTATGGCACAAAGAGCTTGGTCACATGAGCGAAAAAGAATTTCAATTGTTTGGCAAAAGAGATTATTTGCCACATCTAAAAAGATGAACCTTTGTCAACTTGTGTTTATTGTTTGGCGAGAAAACAACAAAGAGATTCCTTTTAGAAGAATTCCGTATCAAGGAAACCAGACGTGTTAGAAGTTATTTATTCAGATGTCTGAGGTCCCATGTCAACGAAAATGTTATGAGGTGCCCAATACATGATCACATTTATTGATGATCACGCAAAAAAAGTTTGGGCTTATACACTCAAGAACAAAGATAAAGTGTTTAACGTTTTCAAACAGTTTCATGCTTTCATAGAGCGAGAAACTGGAAAGAAGTTAAAATGCATTCGCACAGACAATAATGGCAAATATATGAGATCATTCGATGAATACTGCAAAATGCACGGGATTAGACACGAAAGATCTTGTCCAAAGACTCCGCAACAAAATGACGTTACAGAAAGAATGAATAGAACTATCATGGAAAAGATAAGGTGCATATTATCACATTCAAAATCTCCCAAAACATTATGGGGAGAAGCAATGAATATTGCAGTTAATGTCATCAATTTGTCTCCATCAGCACCTCTGAGTGGAGAAATGTCAAACCGACCATGGACAGGAAAAAACATCTCTTATAAACATCTAAAGGTATTTGGATGCAGAACATTCGTTCATATTTCTAAAGATGAGAAGTCCAAGCTAGACTGCAAAGCTAAGGAATGCATATTCCTCAGATACAGAAGTGATGTATTCAAATATAGGCTTTGAGATCCCGTTAACAAGAAGATTGTCAGAAGCCGAGATGTTGTCTTCTTTGAAGATCAGACCATTGAGAACAAGAAGAAAGATATGGAGATCACTGATGAGCATCTAGTAAAAGTTGATTATGTGAAATCAACTTTTGACAGGGAAGATGTTGGAGAATTTCGTGATCAAGCAACTATAGATGTTAACCATGGAGAAACAGAGTTAATGATCACTTATAAAACCAGAGTTAAGAAGGTCAACAAGAGATCGTCAAACATCGAAAAGATACTCTGTAAACGAGTATGTAATGATCACTGATAGCGATGAACCTGAGTACTATGAGGAAGCTATGGAGCATCAACAAAAGATGAATTAGTTGAATGTAATGCAAGATGAGATGAAATCATTGCATAAGAACCATACTTATGAGTTAGTTTAGCTTCCAAATGGGAGAAAAACACTGAAGAACAAATGGGTATACAGACTTAAAGAAGAAAATTTGCAACCAAAGTATAAGGCACGACTGGTCATGAAAGACTTTGGTCAAAAGAATGGGGTTGACTTTGAAGAAATTTTTTTATCTGTCGTGAAAATGTTATCAATACAAGTGATACTTGGATTAGCTTCAAGTCTCAATTTGAAGACCGAGGAACTCGATGTAAAGACAGTCTTCTTGCATGGTGAATTAGAAGAAGAAATTTACATGGAACAACCAGAAGGGTTCGTTGTCAAAGAAAAGGAACATCTGGTATGTAAATTGAAAAAGAGTCTGTATGGATTAAAGTAAGTCCCGAGACAATGGTACAAGAAGTTCGATTTCTTCATGGAAAATCAAGGATACAAGAAAAATTCCTCAAACTATTGTGTGTTGGTGAAGAAGTTCACGGATGGTACATTTATAATCCTCCTACTTTATATTGACGAAATGCTGATTGTGGGCCTAGACAGAGAAAAGATTGTTAAGTTAAAGAATAAGCTCAACAAGTCTTTTGCCATGAAAGACTTAGGACCGATGAAACAGATGCTTGGGATGAGTATCACTCGTAATAGGAAGAATGAAAAATTATGGTTATCACATGAGAAATATATCAAGAAAATTCTAAGCCGATTCTATATAGATGAGGCGAAACGGTCAGTACTCCACTTACTAAACATTTCAAACTTACTTCCAAACAAAGTTCTTCCACTGAAGAAGGAAAAACATGAACGCAGAAAATTCTATATGTCTCAGCAGTTGGCAGCTTGATGTATGTCATGGTTTGTACGAAACTTGATATTTCACATTATGTTGGAGTAGTCAGCCAATTTCTTCCAAATCCAGGCAGAGAGCATTATAATGCAGTAAAGCGGATTCTTAAGTATCTTAGAGGTATTTCTGAATTCAGTTTGTATTTTGGAAGTAAAGAACCTTTGTTAGTAGGCTATACTGATGCAAACATGGCTAGAGACATTGACTCCAGAAGATCAACACTAGGGTATCTGGTTACATTTAAAAAGGGATCAGTTTCATGGCAATCTAAACGGCAAAAATCAGTTGCATTGTCTACAACAGAAGCTGGGTTTATTGCGGCTACAGAAGCTTGCAAAAAATATTTTGTGGATGCAAAATTTTTTGACAGAATTGGGTGATAAACAAGATAACAATATATTGTATTGCGATAGTCAAAGTGCTATTCATTTGAGTAAGAACCCGAGTTTTCATTCGAAGTCGAAACACATAGATATCAGGTATCATTGGATACGAGAAGTGTTGGACACCAAACAATTATATCTTGAGAAGATTCACACGGATGATAATGACTCAGACATGATAACAAAGATCTTGCAAAAGAATACGCACGAATTCTGTAAAGACTCAGCAGAACTGGAATTCTTCCATTATGATAAGGGACATTTACATTTAATGTAGAAGAAAGAAAAAAAGAAAAACTTTCTTCTTTCTTCAGCGTGTGTGTGGGAATGGAGACTTTTAAAGTTTTCATTCGCTGCAAAGAGCAGACGACCACCTTCCTTTAAGGAAAGTGTCGCCTTGAAGCCTCTATAAATAGAGGCTTCAAACAAACCTTCAAGCATCCGAATCTGAAAATTTATGCATCCTATACTTGCAGAAAAGAGAAGAGATGAAGGTATTCTCTAAGAAGAGGAAGAGAATGAGAGAAAAAAAAGTGTGAGAGAAAAATAGTTGGTGTACTTTTATGAACATTGAAAGTTCTAAGAGTTGTGATTTCTCTTAGTGAATATTTTCTAAAATATTTGATATCTAGAAAAGTATTGTAAATCCTATTTTTCATAGTGAGATCTTTCCGAACTCGGTCCTATTGGTTTTTTTAGATTTGAGTTTCCACGTAAAATTTGGAGTGTTCATTTTAGCCATTATTTCTCTTATTTCTTGGCCGTTATAATCTTACGGTATGAGAAAATATTCCTCGATCATTTCTCGTATCGCTTATTGAGTGGTGTAATTGTATTGTGTAAGTGAGTTCTGTCTAGAAGACTAAATTTTAAGTGGGACTATTTGTGACTCTTCCAGCCTTTTCTGAGAACTTAGTTGGAAAAGTAATTTTGTCTAAAAAAATTGTCCAGTACAGTCTTTTCTGAAAATTATCCTGATCAGTACTCTCTATATTTTACAACGACGATATTATTATTTTCACCCATTTTATTATTTTTACTAACATTTACTCAAGAGGGTTTATTTTGTAGTTTTCTATGAAAAAAAAAAAACAGAGAGAGAGAATGTACACTAGGAATAAATGAATACTTTTAAAAGATGGTAGAAAAGCCAAATTATTAAAAGTAAATAATCAGTGGATTAGGAATCCTTTACCGTCACTGATGACACATTTAAATTAGGTAACTTTTTTATTAAGAAAAAAATCCAACCGTACGATCGCCTGTAAAAGATCAGAAACCTTTAATGGGCAGAATATCGAGTTCAAGAAGACGATGGAGAAGTTTGCTTGTATTTGGCTCTCGTGACTCGTACCTCCACGAAAGATTCAATTTTTAATGCTTTGAAATATGACTATCCAGCCATACGTGGACCTGTCATTGCACTAACCTCCGAATCCATGGTGAATCAGCAACAAAACCTTTGTTTAGCTTAGTCTCTACCTTCACCTTTAGTGTGTTTTTCTCCTTACCTCTGCTTTGTCTCTCTTTCACCCTTGTAACTTGGAGAAAATGACCTCTAATGGCGGACGTGAAGAAGGAAGCGTCCCTTTACTTGAAGGAGACGTGTCTAGGATCGAGCTGAACCAGAGCCTGATTTGGAGGGTTTGGGTTGAGTCGAAGAAGCTATGGCATATCGTCGGTCCTACCATTTTCAGCAGGCTGGTCACCTATTCTATGCTGGTTATTAGTCAGGCTTTCGTCGGCCATTTGGGTGATCTTCCTCTCGGTGCAATCGCTATCGCGAACAATGTCATCGTCGGTTTCGACTTGGGTATTCTGGTACTGTATTTTCTGTTGTACCCTTCTTCTTCGTTTGTTTTTAAGGTTTTTCTCTGAAACCAGGGGAGAAAATTGAGGTAATTTGTGGTTTGTTGCAGTTAGGAATGGCGAGTGCTTTGGAGACTCTTTGTGGGCAAGCGTTTGGAGCGAAGAAACCTTTCATGTTGGGTGTGTATCTGCAGAGATCGTGGATTGTTTTGACGATTTTCTGTATTTTTCTTCTTCCGGTCTTCATTTTCGCTGCTCCGATCTTGAAACTACTCGGAATACCGGAAGATATGGCAGACCTCACCGGAAAGGTTACACGGTGGATGATTCCACTTCATTTCGCTTTCGCTTTTCAGTTCCCACTGCAGAGATTTTTCCAGTGTCAGTTGAAAACATACGTAATCGCCGCCGTGGCGGTGGTGGCCCTGGCGGAGCATGTGTTCTTGAGCTGGCTGCTGGTTTATAAGTTTAAAGTTGGAGTCGTCGGAGCCGGAGCAGCGATCGGAATTTCTTGGTGGGTTCTGGCGCTGGGGATGATGGCTTTCATTGCTTGTGGGAAATGCCCTGATACTTGGACTGGTTTCTCCGTTCAAGCTCTATCTGGTCTCTGGGAGTTCGTCAAACTCTCCGCCGCGTCCGGCGTCATGCTCTGGTCTCTCTTTCTCTCTCCTCTCCTCATCGTTCTCTCTCTCTCCATTACTGTTCTGCTGCCCACACTTTGCATTTTCCAGCACGTGAATTTCTCTTACCTTTATGAGTTTGTTTTTTCTCCATAAATTTTTGCAGCTCGGATTTTTCTCTCTCCCCACTCTGTCTGTCCTCTCATTTCCCTACTTTCCACGTTAACTTCTTAACTTCAAGAATCTCTCTCTACCCTCTTTCTCTCTCTTAATTTTTTTGCTGTCAAACCCGCAGCTTGGAGAATTGGTACTACAGAATACTGGTGTTGATGACTGGAAATCTTAAAAACGCAGAGATCGCCATTGATGCTCTATCCATTTGGTAAAACCAACGTTCTCTTCTTCTTCCTCGATTTTCCACCAATTTTCTCTGCCATAAATTCTACAAAACTCTGTTAATCTATCAGATCTTCCGGTCAAATACTCAAATCTTTCAATACAATTCTTCATCTTTTTTTGCAGTATGACTATCAATAGCTGGGAGCTCATGATTCCTCTCTCTTTTTTCGCTGGTGCAGGGTATTCAACCTCTCTCTCTCCTCTCTCTAACTATTTTTCAAACTTTTTAAATAATTATCATGGTAAAGTGCAATTTGCCCTTACAACTAGATGTTACAACTAGATGAAATTGACAATTTACACCGTAAATTTGAATAATAGGCAAAAACAACCTTAATGTATTGATAATGGGCAATATGGCTTCTACCGTCATAATTTCTGTCAAAAAGTGACGTTTTTTTACTTGTTCATTTTTTTTTCCCGAAATATCCTTCACTGGACCAGACCAGTTCAGCTAATTGCACTCTGATTTTTTATTTTTTATTTTATTCTTTGTATTCTTTTTTCGAAAAGTAGGATTTAAAAAAAAAAATCAGAGTGGAATTAGCGTGGTTCGGTCCAGTGAGGGATATTTTGAAAAAAAAAATGAACAAGTGAAAAAATGTTACTTTTTTATGAAAAATATGACGGTATGAGTTATATTGCCCATTATCAATACATTAAGGTTATTCTTAATTTACGGTATAAATTGTCTATTTCACTTAGTTGTAGGGGTCAAGTTGCACTTCATCCTAATTATTACTATGATTATTGCTCTAATATTATAATTCTATTAACTTTATTATTATTTTACGTCTCACGTTATGATTTATCCCTTGTATCTTGTCCACCCTTCATCTGTCAACTTCGTAATCATATTTTTTAGATTCAAGTGCACGTCCCAGCACACGTGGTTGATTTTCTTTTTCTTCTTTAATTAATTTAGATAATGTTACTTTGGACGTAACTATAGATTAAATAGCGTGTGACATCATGCAAACATTATTCTATTATGATATTTTATTATTTTTGCATCCTAGCAAATAAATGTGCCCATGACCTACAGGTAAAGTGGATCATTTAATATGTGTAACCACATGACACATCCTAGAAGTAGTTGCGTTGAGAGAGCATTAAATATTAATGTAACAACATTAAATATCAATATATCTTGCTTTTTATGGTATGATTATTTACCCAACATCATACAGAAAAATGTTGAGCGTTACATTGATGAACGATTGATTATACAATGTTTAAATAATCGCAGAGTGAGGGTGGCGAACGAGCTCGGAGCGGGAAACGGGAAGGGAGCGAAATTTGCGACGGTGGTGGCGGTGGGGACGTCGCTTGTGATCGGAATGATAATCTGCGTTCTGATTATGATTTTGAAAAGCCATTTTGCTGTTATTTTCTCTACCAGCAAACCTGTTCTTGATGAAGTGGACAAGCTCTATGTCCTCTTGGCTTTCACCATTCTCCTCAACAGCGTTCAGCCTGTTCTGTCTGGTAAACCCTAGTTCGTTCATTTATTTGTTATTTACCATTATAACCCTCATAGATTAGGGTTTTTTGATCAATTATTTTTTTTAGTTTCATTTTTTATAAATTTAATTTAGTTTTTAAATAACATGTCATATTTTTTTCTAGAGGTTAGTGTTACTTGAATTTTAATTCCGCCCTATAATACTCATATTCAATATAAAGATTCTATTATTTTTTTATATATTGATATTTGAGACCCGACGTCAGTTGCACCTTGTACCTTGACTTGATTTGATCATGGTGATTTTTGTTCTGTCCGTGATTTCTCTCACAAGGTTTTTCCACGCAAATCTCAGTGTCCCTGACTCCGCATATTTTCTTATTACATTTCGCATTTGATTTTTCATATTTTTGTTAGATTCTATAATTTTTCTATATATTGATATTTGAGACCCAAAGTCAGTTGCACCTTGCACCTTGACATGATTTTATCATAGTGAATTTTTGTTCTGTCCGTGATTTTTCTCACAAGGTGTTTTCACGCAAATCTCGGTGTCCCTGACTCCGCAGCATATTTTCTTATTCCATTTCGCATTTGATTTTCAATATTTTTGTTAGTGTTGACACACAACTATGGATAAATGTAAGGATTCATGAATATTGCCTTTAAATTTATTGATGATAAATTAAGCAGAGGATCATTTCAAAGTAAAATTTAGATTATAAAAACGTAATTGGTTTGGATGCAGGTGTGGCGGTAGGTTCGGGATGGCAAGCCTACGTGGCATACATAAACCTTGGGTGTTATTACCTGATTGGAGTTCCTCTAGGTTTGGTAATGGGATGGCCTCTTGGCTTAGGAGTGAAGGTGGTGATCTCCCTCTCCTTTCGATCTATGTAACAAATTTTATATATTCTCTTAGCAAATTCTACCTTGTATATTTCAAATCAGGGCATATGGGCTGGGATGATATTTGGTGGAACTGCTGTTCAAACGGTGCTCTTGATCGTAATGACTTTCCGGTGCGACTGGGACAAAGAGGTAACTAAATTAATTGATTAAAACTACGAATAATCGAGCTTTTGTTCTGATATTTCGATAAATTACAGGCACAAAAAGCGTATATGCGGGTGAAAAGATGGTCATCGCCCGATAAAAACAAAGCCAATGAAGAGAAGATCAACACAACTGAATCAAACTGAAACTCGGACAGTGTCGATTGAAACACCGATGTTATTTTGGCCGTTGACCAACTCCGACATTGTCAACCGACCAACATTTGTCTGCAAAAAATGACATTCTTCGATAATCATCGAATTTCTCACAAACAGGAAATTTTGTTGCGCCGCTTTTGACGCAGCGTTATTTGTAAAACAAACGAATGAAAATGGTGACTCTTTCCATCGATGAATGTTGTGGTCCAACCGAAAACTCTTTCACTGCAGAAAAAACCAGACAGCCATTGTTGGTGCAAGAAAAACAAGACCCTTGACAATCCTCCTTCCGACAGAGCTGCCTGTAAAACAAAACAACGTTCTCGACCCCTCGATTTAGTGTTTTCCGAAGCTGAAAACTAGTAATGTTCCTTCGGAACTGGGTATCGGAGAGCGAAAATTAACTCTTACCCAACTGTTTCTCACCCAACTGCAGATAATGGTTGTTGATATTCCACTCAAAATCCCAGTGTTTTCTTTCATTTTTGAGAGTCCAATATGCCCATCCAAAAGAAGCACTATCATAAACTTCTAGTTGTGCTCTCCCAAATGCCTTATACTCCAACTCTGATCCGTTCTGCACATTCCACTCGTTCACCCATTCCCCTGAAATTATTAAAAAATAAACCATTTATAAGTGAAAAAATGAAGAACAGTCATTGCTTTTAACGAATATGATTCACCGATCATAACGAGTGGACCGTTTGCGTTGTCCAATCCCCGCAAGTGAGGTAATCTGTTGTTGTATAGAAACTGAATGTTATCTTCGGCGCTCATGTTATTGAATAACGTTTCGAAGAGATTGTAGAAATGCAAATCGATGACTAAGTTGCGAGAGCTGATGTTAGCCTGGTAAAGTTCCAAAGGATCTGCATTGCCAATTCTTTGGCAAATTATCACGTAGGCCGTTGACGAGTGTTTTCGGACGATTTGGTAACCTAGTTTGTAATACGTTACTAAAACATCCAACGGAACTTTCTCAGCAGACGGCTCGTTTAGAAGCTCAATTCCTAGCAATGCTGGATGTCGTCCATACCTGCCCGGATAATTAAAAAAAAAAATTTGTAGGAGAATTTACAAATATTTTCTCGAAATCTTGCATATTTCTTAACTCTCGATCTGAGGAATTCATTTCAAAACCAAATCGAAATGAAATCTTGTAAAGAAATTTGTTTGTTCCGCAATGCAACCTCATTATATGAATACCTGAATGATAAAAATTCGATCACATCCAAGGTCTTCGAAATATAATTGGGCCACCCGGTCGAACCATCTCGGCTTGCACTGTGTTCCATCCCGTTTTGTGAGCCAGGAGCCGCATGTAGGTCAATTATGCACTTAATACCATTTGCTCTGCGACAAAATTTTAGAACAATAAATTTAAAAAAGAAAAAAACCGAAAAATTGAAGCATAAAAATCTAGATTTTGGGTTTATGGTGAAAGTACGACATACTGTGCCCATGAGAATGCATTGTCCAAAGCTTCCAAAGTTCCCCCGACAAATGGGGCCGGAGGATTCGAATCAAATGCGATCCACCAGCCAACTGGGATCCTGACTGTGTTTATTCCATGTCGATACAGAAAGCTAAAATCTTCAACTGTGATAAAACTATTCCGATGTCTCTGCAGAGAAGAAGTTCAACACATGAATTATGCTCAATAATCGATGAGTTGCCTACTTAGAAGTCGTATTCATCCATTATATCTTTCGAAGGAGAGATTTCTACTGTCCCGACAAGAGTGAAATGAAATTACAAACTTACCTGAAGAACACTTCTAGCCTTGTCTGGTCCATATCCATTGGCAAGCTGGTAATCTCCGTGAAGATTATTTGATACAATCGTCATTTCAAACGTGGCAGCATTATCATCCCATCCTGGTTTCCCTGAATAGTCAGCTGTGAGCTGATTTTCTACTTTAGCCTAAAGATGGAGCATATGGAACAGTCACATTATTTGATCTATAACTCCATTTCTACATTATAATGCTCAGTGGCGAGAAAATGGTTAATAATAATTCCAATACAACGCGAGAAATTTATGACTTTGATAGGAAAATCATGAAAGCTAAGTGTTTTTTTCATAATCCGGAACAACTCGTTGTGCAAAGAAGATCACATGACAAAAGTGCGATCGTTTTGATAACAACTCTAACGACGAGGACTTAATTGCTAACGTCTCTAAGTTCAGGGAGATGTTTGCCTAAAATGAAAGTATAACTACCTATTTGTTCTTCACTCTCAAGTTTAAAGGGTAATATGCACGTTACTCAATAGTCAATGACAAAGTCAAAGTTTGAGCACCGAGTTTTCTCCAAAAGGATCAGATAGAGAGATCATACAAACTTCCAGAAGATGAAATATGATACCTGCAGATAGGCTCCGCTCTTAAGTCGTATATGGACTTGATTATTATTATTCCTTTCGACATAAAACGTATTAGAGTTGGAAGGTGATTCAGTTGTTGCTGAGCATCCTTCGACATCGCAAGTTAGAAACTGGCCAAGTAATGAGAGGAACTGAAACTGCGATTCAGAAATTCTCCATAACTGAAAGAAAAAGGACAGTAGAGAAATGACTATTTTTCGGCACAGCAAAAGAATTCACAGTATAAGCCATAGATCAAAAACAAATTGGACAATTTCTCAAAAAAATTGTCTTGTTTGATGGTGGGAAAGGTTGCAAACCAGCCTTAGAACCAATCAAACCACGAATTACAATCAAATATTTTGATCCACAGAAACCATGCTTGAATCAAATATTGTAAGAGTATCACACCTTGAAGGTTTCCCATGAAGATGGATAGTCTCTGCTGACTGTAACATTCATCCCTCCTCCATTTTCTGCAGAAATATACTTCTGTAGTGTTACCGACTTAAGTTGTATCTCGGTTCCATCCTGTATGTCGTCGAAAATGGATCATTTCTACTGTACAATACAGGAAAGCACAGAAAGTTTCTTGAAAATATCCACATTTCAATAAAAGCAACTCACAAGCATGTCTCCATTGATAATGCCATCAAACAATGAAGGTTTAATCCATCCTTCCACAACCAGCCACCCTCCTAAATTGACCCCTTTCACTGTACCATCTCCGCGAATTCCTTCCACTTTTGTACATCAATGGGATGAAATTTGGCTGTTAATGATTCGTAAAAGTACTTGAACAGATAAAACAATTGAAGAAATCGGAGTAAAGAAACAGTACCTGAGAATGCAACGAAGCAGACAATCGAAAAGCAGAGTAGAAATGCAAACACCCATTTGGTAAAGACGAGTTCCATGAAGAAATGAGAGCTTCAGAAGCATCAAGAAGGAAAAACTATAGCGCCCATTTCTCGCAGATGGAGGAGGAGAAAACCAAGAAGAAAACAGAGAGAATTTTGAATAATTCCTTCCGTATTACTCCGTCAATACCAAATCGACATGTATAAACTAGAATAAAGTTAGGGAAATTTCGATTACTCTTCATATCTAATGGGACATTTGTGGAGATCAAGTACGAAGTTAGACGAAGGAAAATGGATTAGAAAAAGGGGAGAAGAAGAGAACAACATTGAACGTAGCTTAGGAAGGACTGAAAAAGGTCGAAAAAGTGTAGAAAAGACGTTGACAGGAGGGGGAGAGCTTGCTTGGATGTATGGAAAGAGGGTGAAAAGTGGGAAAGCTTGAAAATCATGGAAGCCGCAATAAGTGGCTCTGACGATCTTATCCAATACTTAATTACCCTTCTTTTTCCTCAGCTCTCTCAGTTCATCTGCAGGTTTATATCTGATCGATCTCTCTCTCCTCTCTCTAGAGAGAAGCTTTTCCTTTGCCAATCATGGCCGACAGTCGTAACTATGGACAAGCAGACACAGAAGTTGGTGGGTGATTGTTCTACCATAAAAGATACTCTTAAATCTTTTTTAACTATGTATATAGTGTATATGACTAGTAACATTTTTGCCATTCACATCTCTAAAACTTATCAAATATTGCGACCACATACGTTGTTTTGATAACGAATCAAAGTACAGAAGTCGAATTGTTCAAAAATTATTTGCGCTATCGTTGTTATCTGTAACTCCTAAGTATAGATTATATATTATACATTCATTGCTATATAGGATTAAGTGCGTAAAAAAGCATGAAGTATCGAAAGTGCATAAAAAAGCTCTGCGGGGGACCGATCACCCCCCGCAAAAGGTGGGGCGGGTACCCGCCCTCTCACGCGGGTACCCGCCTCACGCGGGGGGTCACGCGGGTACCCGCGTGAGGTGGGTACCCGCATCATTTGAGGCAGGTACCCGCTGTGAAAGAAAATGATGCGGGTACCCACTGTGAAAGACAGTGCACCTCATCGCGATTTTCAACCCAAAATCCGTCTGCAGATCCCTAAATTTGTAACCCTCTTCGCCGCCGAAGCTCGCCCCTAAACCCCGACCACCACCACGCCCTAGTTACGCCGACCTCTTGGCTAGGCTTGCCGATTCCTTACCCTTCTCGAGGATTTCAGGTGCAATTTCTTCTTTCCTGCAACAGCTTTTCAAGAAAATTGAAAAACAATCCATTTTCTACGAATGCCTTCAGGATATTGTTCGGTATTAATTTGAATTTTACACAGTAGAATGTCGAGAATTTTTCTGTGCGTCATCTAACATATTGGGTTATTTTATTTCTTAACTTTGTATCTATTACCATTTTTTGATATTCCTCTTTATTCGGGGTGAGTTTATGCAATGCTTTGGCATTGAGTGGTTAGGTGGCATTTGCTGCGTGAGTTAGGGAAATTGAGACATGAGTGTGAAGGCGAGGTTGAGTTCTTTATTCTGTGACAACTGCTCAATTCTTTATTATGGATAAATCTAGGGTAGAGATAGTAAATTAAAGATCAAGTTTTGAGTGTCACTTTTACATTGTTCACTGGTTTATTCATTTATCATTTATCTTATCATTTATCATTTATCATTTATCATTTATCATTTATCATTTATCATTTATCATTTATCATTTATCATTTATCATTTATCATTTATCATTTATCATTTATCATTTATCATTTATCATTTATCATTTATCATTTATCATTTATCATTTATCATTTATCATTTATCATTTATCATTTATCATTTATCATTTATCATTTATCATTTATCATTTATCATTTATCATTTATCATTTATCATTTATCATTTATCATTTATCATTTATCATTTATCATTTATCATTTATCATTTATCATTTATCATTTATCATTTATCATTTATCATTTATCATTTATCATTTATCATTTATCATTTATCATTTATCATTTATCATTTATCATTTATCATTTATCATTTATCATTTATCATTTATCATTTATCATTTATCATTTATCATTTATCATTTATCATTTATCATTTATCATTTATCATTTATCATTTATCATTTATCATTTATCATTTATATCCATTTATCATTTATCATTTATCATTTATTTCTTTGAAAAGCTGAGTACCATATTTGTGTGTTTGTTGATTGGTTGTTTAGTGTTCGTGGACATTTTCTACCTCTTTTAGTTGGTGTAGAATTGGAAAACAAATAGTATAGAAAACATTATTTTTGAAATGTTGAAATGTTGAAACTATATTCTTTTTTTCTTTTTTTTGTAGACAATGGATCCAAGAAGATTTATCGATTTAAATGAGCAAAGAAATTTTGATGTTGGTATGGATTGGAATTCGCATACTAATAATGAAGAAATTGAGGCGTATTCGACATCTGTAACTCTAGACGAGGAGCTGCGAACACCGATTGGATCGGACGTAGATAAAGTGGAAAGTTTACCGGTATGTGAAGAAAACTCAAAGGATTTTAGTTTGGGAAGAACATATAGTTATATTAAAGAAATTAAAAAGGAAATAGAACTATATTCTTTGAAAGAGGGTTTCGACATCACATTTGTCCAAAGTGACACTAAGCGACTGACAGCTAGATGCGCAGACGGATGTCCTTGGCGACTGCATGCATCAAAGATTAAAGACGAGGAGACTTATCAAATAAAGAGTTTGGTCAATTCTCACAACTGTGCGAGGGTAGTTGAGAATCGAAATGCTAGAGCAAAAAATCTTGCAACTCATTATCTTGATAGATTTAGAAGTCAACCTATGTGGGCTATCCCTTCCATCATCGAGACAGTCAGGAAAGATCTAACTGTCAATATTACGCATGATATTGCCAAAAGAGCAAGGAGCATAGCCCGAACACTAAACGAAGGCCATGGCGACGAAGAGTACAAACTAGTCTGGTCTTACGCATCAGAAATATATAGATCAAATCCGGGCAGCACATTAGCAGTACATACTTACGATACAGGAAGTACTTTAATGATATGTCAAAGAGTATATATGTGCATGTCTGCTTTCAAGGCAGGTCTGCTGCAGCATGGACGCCCTGTCATCTGTTTGGGTGGTTGTCATCTAAAGGGCTCGTGTCCCGGCCAATTACTCACGGCCGTCAGTATTGATGGCAACGATGGAATATATCCAGTTGTCGTTGCCAACGTTGAAAAAGAAACCGAGGAGACGTGGACGTGGTTTTTGGGAATTTTGAAGCAAGACCTGAACATGGGATCGGGCGAGAACTGGACAATTATTTCAGATCGTCTAAAGGTATAATTCATTTTCAATTGTTAGATAATTATATTGTTGCTAATTTTGACTCGGTTTTTATTTCAAATATCAGGGGTTGCAGAATGCTGTTGAGACTGAATTTCCTTACGCCGAACACCGATTCTGCCTACGACATATGTATCTAAATTTCAAAAGTCTCTTTCGGGGCAAAAAGTACAGAGAGGCGATGTGGAAAGCGGCAAGGGCCCCCACCCAGCATCATTTCGAAATAGAAATGAGAAAAATATGTCAGTTAAACTTGGAAGCCCACGCATGGCTTCGAAGGGAAGAGCCTAGACATTGGGCTAGTTATGCATTCTCTTCGTTCCCTAAGTGCGATATAGGCTTGAATAATTTGTCGGAGTCATACAATGCAATTCTATTGCCTGCCAGAGACAAACCAATTATCACCATGTTCGAGACAATACGAAAGGATTTGATAGCTCGCATTGTCAAAAAGTTTGAGAAGATGGCTCAATCAACAGACATTCTATGTCCCCGGATAAAGAAAAAGCTTAAGAATCTACAAATTTCAGCTCGAAACTGAAGTGCTCAGTTAGCAGGAGATGCACGATTTGAGATCAGCAACGGTTACGAACAATACAAGGTCGACATGAATATGGGTGTGTGTGAGTGCACTAGATGGGAGTTGACCGGAATCCCTTGTGTCCACTCCATTCCCTGCATTAATAAAATGAGAGTGGAACTGGAAAGGTACGTGCATCCCTACTATCACCGGGTGACTTATATGCAGATGTATTCATATTTTATTCAACCCATGAACGGCCCACAAATGTGGCCGGCTATGACGACACTCATGCCGCCACAAGACATCGCCAACCTGGTAGGCCGAAAAAGACAAGAGTGCGGGATGTTGACGAACCATCGAGTTCGAAAGTTAGTAAGAAGAACTCGAAGATGACGTGTGGCATATGTCGGCAGCAAGGGCATAACATTCGTACTTGTCCTCACCGGGGATCCACTTCGGACGCTGCTGCAGCAGACACGTTTATGGGTTTTAATGAATTTGAGGGAACGCAAGAATCTGCGACGCGAGGTCGAGGTAGAAATTGGTGAATGTAAGTATACGTTTGTTACATTCTGTCTATGGTATACAACATCTATCCGACATTTTCATGTGATGGCTCCTGCAGGAAAGCTTCTGCAAAAGAGCTGCTTGGTTCAATTTTGGATATTCGGTGAGACATAAAATTCTTCTATTTTTTTGTTCAATCTTATTATTTGAAATGTGTGTGGACATGAAGATGTTAGATCTTTTGTTCAAGTGACCTGTGCTTGTTCGAAATGTACCTTGCTGAATCATTTTGTTTCTTTTACCCAAGCAAAGTGATTTTCGTTTTATTTACGCCATTCCAATTGTGGAATGCTCATTCTTATGTGCTTTGAAGGCCAACATAAATTGGGAGATACTTGACATTCCTTCTTGATAAGTTTAGCAGTCTGATTGGTATGCACTTTACGTTCCTTCAATCCATTATATTTTCTGTATTTGACACTACTACTGTTACTATAAACTGGTCTCTGAATGCACGTCGGGCCAGTGGTAATTATCTCATCCAATGAACTGACTGGATTTTCATGTTATATTTCTCTTTTAGTTTGAGATGTTATTGTCGATTTTTAAGGGACATATAGGATATTGTTTGCTCTGCACTGATCACCCAACAGTGTTCTTCACTTGTTAGATCTTATACACGAAGAGCAAGGATTGAATCAGCTAAAAGTTCTGTAAAGATTTGATTCAAAAGAAGAAGAAGAAGAAGAAGACGAAGAAAGGCATCAGTTTCCTGGTTTGGTCATCAAAAGGACAAATACCAAGGATAACATGGACTGTGATGTTTCAAGAGCAAACTTTGTAGGAATTCTCCAGAGTTGACCAACTTTTTAAACTTTGATGTTCCACGTGTAGAAATTGGTGAATGTAATGCTTGAAATTCGTTAAATACATTACGTTGTTTAATTAATTATTTCATTTAACATGTGATTTAATTTTATAATTAAATAATGAAGCAATTTAACACGTTAATTAATTAATTAAAGTGTTTAACATATTAATTAATACAGTAATTATTTAATTAATTAAAGTATTTAATACATTAATTATTTAATTAATTAAAGGTATAAATAGTTGAATGTAATGTTTGAAATTGATCCATCCATAAATACATGACGTTGTTTAATTAATTATTTCTTTTAATACGTGATTTAATTTTATAATTAAATAATGAAACAATTCAATAAATAATTAATTATAGTTAACACGTTAATTCATTAATTAATTAAAGTTAACACGTTAATTCATTAATTATTTTAACGTGTTTAATTAAATACATACATTAATTAATAAACAATGTTTAATTATTAAACACGTAACTTAATTTATTATTCAAATTGAAAAGATTAAATATATAATTAATTTATTAATTTATAATAAAATATAAAATTAAAATTGAAAAAATGGGCAAAATTTCATTTGTTTTATGACTCCCACATAGCTATTTTCAAACAATTCCTGTATATGCAAATCACAAAAAAATTTCCAACAAACAAATCCAGTACACAAATAAATTAAAATAAGTTACAAAATAAAAATAAACTATACAAAAAAAACGAACATAAGAAGTACATTAAAATGAATATACAACATAAGCTAAACTACGGTAAGGGTGGAGGTGGGGCATCGTCGCCCTCGTCCCCTCTGCCTGCGCGCCAACGCTCGAAAGCATGTTCGAGCCGTAGTTGAGACGATCTCATAACATCCATCCTCTCATGCATGGTCTCCCACCTCTGATCCCACTTGTCCAACCTCCGGTTTATCTGGGCAAAATAGTCAAATATCTGCCCCGACATACCAGCCTCGTGGGGGTGCAATGGCGGTGCGGTGAAGGTGGCAGTGGCGTCCTCGGTGGCAGCGGCGTCAGCGTTCTCGGTGGTGGTGTTGTCCTCCATCAGAACATCCCGAGATGTAGAGGCTCCAGCATCTCCCTTGGGCATCCAAGACCCATCAACTTCAGCCAGACCCATCCGAGTAAGATGAATCCTGTCAAATACATCGCCCGATCTGTTTGATCTGATATGCTCTCCTCTGGGCAAACGAAGCTGAAATCGCTCTACGATCTTCCAAATCAATTAACCATACGGCAGACTCTTGTTTTTTGTTCTACCGACCTCGTGCATGTGACTTACAATCATAAATCCGGAACGTCCTGCCGCTGTATAGCTTCTGTATAATATAGAGATCCATCCAGCTGACCAGATCTCTGTAACCATCTCTCGGCAATAGGGTGTGAGTGATCAGGTTGTGAACAACCCGAGCCTTGACGTTCAAGGCATTTGCTCTTGGCTTCACAAAGCCTGCAATGTTAGAATTTGTATGAATTTGCCTTATAAACTCAATTACCTCTGTAGTCCGAGCAAAATCACACTCTCGGGAATTGTGATAATATTGCTCCGCGTCTTCTTCATAAAATCCGAGCATTTCGTTGATGACGCTGGCAGAGACAACAATATTAGTACCGAATAGGTACGACTCTACGCACCCCGCCCTCCCTGAAACAACCAAGTTCGCATAAAATAGGCGAACTACTCTGTCACAGCTATCTCCTTGCATGTCGTAAACCACGTGCAAGGAGATGTTGTCAAACAGCTCTTTGATCTCCAATGACTCCCAACCGCAGAAGTTGGCAGTCTTTCCCTAATAACGAGCGGTTTGAGTATCCCGCTCGAATTGCTCCTCACACGCCCCGATTTCAAATTCAATAAACGACGGCTGCGGATCCTCCTCCCGGGTTGTCGTCTGGGGAACCTTTCGACCAATAAAAGTTCGATGAGGCATTTTCGGGTCAGTTTGGGCGATTTTTCTCACGGAAAGTTCCTTCAAAACACCTGCCACAATCAATCTATAAATTTCAATATTAACAACATTTCCAACATCAGAAATTTGAATTTCAACATTTCAAATAACATACTTTCAACATTGTCAACACCTACCAACACCACACACAACACTTTCAACAATTCACAAATCACCAAATTCAACAAGTCAAAATTCAACAAATTCAACAATTCAACAATTCAACAAATTCAACAATTCAACAATTCAACAAATTCAACAATTCAACAATTCAACAATTCAACAAATTCAACAATTCAACAATTCAACAAATTCAACAATTCAACAATTCAACAAATTCAACAAATTCAACAATTCAACAAATTCAACAATTCAACAATTCAACAAATTCAACAAATTCAACAATTCAACAATTCAACAATTCAACAATTCAACAATTCAACAATTCAACAATTCAACAATTCAACAAATTCAACAATTCAACAATTCAACAATTCAACAATTCAACAATTCAACAATTCAACAATTCAACAATTCAACAATTCAACAATTCAACAAATTCAACAATTCAACAAATTCAACAATTCAACAATTCAACAATTCAACAATTCAACAATTCAACAATTCAACAATTCAACAATTCAACAATTCAACAATTCAACAAATTCAACAATTCAACAAATTCAACAATTCAACAATTCAACAATTCAACAATTCAACAAATTCAACAAATTCAACAATTCAACAAATTCAACAATTCAACAATTCAACAATTCAACAATTCAACAAATTCAACAATTCAACAAATTCAACAATTCAACAATTCAACAATTCAACAAATTCAACAATTCAACAATTCAACAATTCAACAATTCAACAAATTCAACAATTCAACAAATTCAACAATTCAACAATTCAACAATTCAACAATTCAACAAATTCAACAATTCAACAATTCAACAAATTCAACAATTCAACAAATTCAACAAATTCAACAATTCAACAATTCAACAATTCAACAATTCAACAATTCAACAATTCAACAAATTCAACAAATTCAACAAATTCAACAATTCAACAAATTCAACAATTCAACAATTCAACAATTCAACAATTCAACAATTCAACAATTCAACAAATTCAACAATTCAACAATTCAACAAATTCAACAATTCAACAAATTCAACAATTCAACAAATTCAACAAATTCAACAAATTCAACAATTCAACAAATTCAACAATTCAACAAATTCAACAATTCAACAAATTCAACAATTCAACAATTCAACAATTCAACAATTCAACAATTCAACAAATTCAACAATTCAACAAATTCAACAATTCAACAAATTCAACAAATTCAACAATTCAACAAATTCAACAATTCAACAAATTCAACAAATTCAACAAATTCAACAAATTCAACAATTCAACAATTCAACAATTCAACAAATTCAACAATTCAACAAATTCAACAATTCAACAAATTCAACAATTCAACAATTCAACAATTCAACAATTCAACAAATTCAACAATTCAACAATTCAACAATTCAACAATTCAACAATTCAACAAATTCAACAATTCAACAATTCAACAAATTCAACAATTCAACAAATTCAACAAATTCAACAATTCAACAATTCAACAAATTCAACAAATTCAACAATTCAACAATTCAACAAATTCAACAATTCAACAATTCAACAAATTCAACAATTCAACAATTCAACAATTCAACAAATTCAACAAATTCAACAATTCAACAATTCAACAATTCAACAATTCAACAATTCAACAATTCAACAAATTCAACAAATTCAACAATTCAACAATTCAACAATTCAACAATTCAACAATTCAACAATTCAACAATTCAACAAATTCAACAAATTCAACAATTCAACAATTCAACAATTCAACAATTCAACAATTCAACAATTCAACAATTCAACAATTCAACAAATTCAACAAATTCAACAATTCAACAATTCAACAATTCAACAATTCAACAAATTCAACAAATTCAACAAATTCAACAATTCAACAATTCAACAAATTCAACAAATTCAACAAATTCAACAAATTCAACAAATTCAACAATTCAACAATTCAACAATTCAACAATTCAACAATTCAACAAATTCAACAATTCAACAATTCAACAAATTCAACAATTCAACAAATTCAACATTACTCTATCCTAAAAACCTTCAATAATATTGACGCAAAAAAAGACCTGGGATGAAAGCCACAAGGGAGAAAAAATAATAAAAATCAAAAGAAAAATGACCACTTGAATATAGAGCCAAGACAACAAGTATCCACATCAAAAGATATTTGTTTTCATCACAATACCCTATTGATCGGAAGGTATGATTAGAAATCTAGACTAAGTAGAGTATAATATCATCAAAATAAACTAAGTAGGTAGATGTTTAAAACAGTGAACTCATGCTTATCCAACATATGTAACACTAGTGAAAGGGCAATCTAAATGCATATATGCAGGATTTAACTTACTCCAGCAGAAGTTCAAGGTGGAGAGTTTTCTGAACTAGCACAGCAAATATTCACTTGTCTGTGCGTCGGAGAATGATGTCGGCGGGTACCCGCGTGAAGGGTAAGGAATCGGCAAGCCTAGCCCTAAAAGTCGGCATAATGGGCGTCGGAGTTGGGTTGTGCGTGGTGGTGGTCGGATTTGGGGGCGAGTCGCGGCGTGGTGGTGGTCGGATTTGGGGGCGAGCTTCGGCGGCGAGGAGGGTCAAAAATCGCAGGGGTTAAAAATCGGATTTGGGCGCAATTTAGGGATCTGCAGGGGGTGATCTGCAGGGAGAGTTAAAAATCGCGAGGGAGGCACTGCACTGTTGCTAACGCGGGTACCCGCCTCAAATGATGCGGGTACCCGCTGGACCCCCCGCGTTCGGCGGGTACCCGCATCATTTTCGGCGGGTACCCGCTGAATCCTCTGCGGGGGGTGAGCGGGTACCCGCCCAGCTTTTTCTTGCCCTTTCGATACTTGAAGCTCTTTTTTGCACTTTCTCCATAGTTGGAGCTTTTTTATGCACTTTCTCCTTGCTATATATGATATAGTATATTTATAAATGATAATGTCGTTACGACCCTATCGTTTTTTTGTTATGGAGTTAAATTTGATTCGAGAAATGCTCGTAACGCTAATTAAAGTTGAACTAAGCATTTCCATGTTGTTATTTGGCCATTTCATCAATTTTGTACTGCTCCTTGCACTCTTAGATTTCTAAATTTTATCTAGTATTTTGAATTCAAACTTAGGAGTATGTTAAAGTTTAACTTCTTAGCCAAAAAGAAAACTCTGATTTAAAAAAATCTGTTAAATAAACCGTTGAAGAAATTTAAATGTTTTTCGTTTATCAAATTTTATTACCCATGACCACATTTTTGTTCGGCGCAGTTTTAGAGCATTTTTGTCTAGTTCTCGATCTGAGTAGGGAGTGAACTGATAACAAGGATTTGGTTATTTAATTTCGAAGCCTCAGTATGAACCTGTGTATCACATTCAATATAAAATTTGGCACAAATCCGACTCAAAACCTAATTTTAACTTGTAAATTAATGTGAACACGACCCAAACTTGACTCGCACGTGACCCAAACGTATATTTTTTTCAGTAAAATTAAATTTTATTTTTTAAGCCGAACCAGAGCCAGAACCGAATGAGACTTTACATTCGATCCAATTCGGTGACAAAGGAAAAGGGAAGAAAATAGAGGAAGAAGGAGAAGAAGAAAGAGAAGAAGAAGAAAACTTATAGAAATTGTATTCTATTCCTATCTTCTTCTTCTTCTACCCTACGTGCTCTTCTACCTCTCTCTATACACATTGGGAAACCTCTGTCTGATTTCACAGAATACAGAAGCATTCTCGGTGCTCTTCAGTACTGCACAATAACAAGACCGGACATATCATTTGCTGTCAACAAACTTTGTCAATTCATATATTTTCCAACTGACCTACACATGCAATTGGTCAAGCGCGTTCTGCAGTATTTAAAAGGCACTGAATAAACTTGGGCTTTCCTTCAACTCAACACCGGCTCATCCTATGTTTTCCTACACCGATGCTGACTGGGCTTCGTGTCCTGATGATCGTCGAAGCACCAGCGCCTATTGGTTTCCTCGAGCATAATTTAATTTCTTGGTCATCGTCGAAATAGAGAGCTGTCTCCCAATCCAGCACCGATCTGAATACCGTGCCCTAGCAACGGGCTTCTGAAATTCTATGGATTCAATCCTTGCTGACCGAGCTACGTCTCTCTCCACATTCATCTCCTGTTATGTACTATGACAACATCAGTACGCTTAGTCTTGCGTCCAACCCCATTCTTATGCTCGTTCCAAACATGTCGAAATTAACACAACACTTTGTCCAGAAAAGGTCAAGGCGGGGTCTTACGGCTTGCCTACGCCACTTCCACCGACCAACTTGCCGATTGCCTCACAAAACTGCTGGTGACTGCTAAGTTTTAGGAGCTTCGAACAAACTCACGTCCTTCTCAGACCGTTCCGTTGCGGGGGGATGTTGAACCATGATGAACTGCCAACTGTGTTTGAACCGATTCTGGTTCAATATTCTGTTACACAGAATCGAGAGTGCATTTTTTTTTTTTTTTTTCCATTTGTAATCTCAGGCTTATAAGCCAAACACACGCTGATGAATCCATGAGAAATAGAATACATTTCTATAAGTTTTCTTCTTCTTCTCTTTCTTCTTCTCCTTCTTCCTCTATTTTCTTCCCTTTTCCTTTGTCACCGAATTGGATCGAATGTAAATCTCATTCGGGTACAAGGAAAAGGGAAGAAAATAGAGGAAGAAGGAGAAGAAGAAAGAGAAGAAGAAGAAAACTTATAGAAATTGTATTCTATTCCTATCTTCTTCTTCTTCTACCCTACGTGCTCTTCTACCTCTCTCTATACACATTGGGAAACCTCTGTCTGATTTCACAGAATACAGAAGCATTCTCGGTGCTCTTCAGTACTGCACAATAACAAGACCGGACATATCATTTGCTGTCAACAAACTTTGTCAATTCATATATTTTCCAACTGACCTACACATGCAATTGGTCAAGCGCGTTCTGCAGTATTTAAAAGGCACTGCTAACTTGGGCCTCTTCCTTCAATACAACACCGATCATAATATGTTTTCCTACACCGATGCTGACTGGGCTTCGTGTCCTGATGATCGTCGAAGCACCAGCGCCTATTGTGTATTCCTCGAGCATAATTTAATTTCTTGGTCATCGTCGAAATAGAGAGCTGTCTCCCAATCCAGCACCGAATCTGAATACCGTGCCCTAGCAAACGGGGCTTCTGAAATTCTATGGATTCAATCCTTGCTGACCGAGCTACGTCTCTCTCCACATTCATCTCCTGTTATGTACTATGACAACATCAGTACGCTTAGTCTTGCGTCCAACCCCATTCTTTATGCTCGTTCCAAACATGTCGAAATTAACCAACACTTTGTCCAGGAAAAGGTCAAGGCTGGGTCTTTACGGCTTGCCTACGCCACTTCCACCGACCAACTTGCCGATTGCCTCACAAAACTGCTGGTGACTGCTAAGTTTTAGGAGCTTCGAACCAAACTCACGGTCCTTCTCAGACCGTTCCGTTTGCGGGGGGATGTTGAACCATGATGAACTGCCAACTGTGTTTGAACCGATTCTGGTTCAATATTCTGTTACACAGAATCTGAGAGTGCATTTTTTTTTTTTTTTTTTCCATTTGTAATCTCAGGCTTATAAAAGCCAAACAACACGCTGATGAATCAATGAGAAATAGAATACAATTTCTATAAGTTTTCTTCTTCTTCTCTTTCTTCTTCTCCTTCTTCCTCTATTTTCTTCCCTTTTCCTTTGTCACCGAATTGGATCGAATGTAAAGTCTCATTCGGTTACAAAGGAAAAGGGAAGAAAATAGAGGAAGAAGGAGAATAAGAAGAAAACTTATAGAAATTGTATTCTATTTCTCATTAATTCATCAACGTGTTGTTTGGCTTTTATAAGCCTGAGATTACAAATGGAAAAATACACAAAAAACGCACTCTCAGATTCTGTGTAACAGAATATTGAACCAAAATCGGTTCAAACACAGTTGGCGGTTCATCATGGTTCAACATCCCCCCGCAAACGGAACGGTCTGAGAAGGACCGTGAGTTTGGTTCGAAGCTCTTAAAACTTAGCAGTCACCAGCGATTTTGTGAGGAAATCGGCAAGTTGGTCGACAGAAGTGGCGTAGGCAAGCCGTAAAGACCCAGCCTTGACCTTTTCCTGGAAAAAGTGTTGGTAAATTTTGACGTGTTTGGAACGAGCATAAAAAATGGGGTTGGACGCAAGACTAAGCGTACTGATGTTGTCACAGTGCATAACAGGAGACGAATGTGGAGAGAGACGCAGCTCGGTCAGCAAGGATTGAATCCATAGAATTTCGGAAGCCCCGTTTGCTAGGGCACGGTATTCAGATTCGGTGCTGGATTGGGAGACAGCTCTCTATTTCGACGATGACCAGGAAATTAAATTATGCTCGAGGAATACACAATAGGCGCTGGTGCTTCGATGATCATCAGGACACGAAGCCCAGTCCGCATCGATGTAGGAAAACAGATTATGATCGGTGTTGTATTGAAGGAAGAGGCCCAAGTGAGCAGTGCCTTTTAAATACCGCAGAATGCGCTTGACCGATTGCATGTGTAGGTCGGTTGGAAAATATATGTATTGACAAAGTTTGTTGACAGCAAATGATATGTCTGATCTTGTTATTGTGCAGTACTAAAGAGCGCCGAGAATGCTCCTGTATTCTGTGAAATCAACAGAGGTTTCCCAACGTGTATAGAGAGAGGTAGAAGAGCAAGTAGGGTAGAATGAGGTTTAGAGTCAAGCATACCTGTTTTAACCAGTAAATCCTGAATGTATTTGGTTTGACTCAAATGAATACCAGTGGAATGCTTGTGAACCTCAACTCTAAAAAATAAAATGCAAGTCACCAAGATCCTTGATAGCAAACAGTTGAGAGAGATGCTGAATCAATTGAGAAACTAGAGTTGAAGATGATCCTATCACAATAATGTCATCCACGTATACTAAAACAACTAGAATATGAGAGGCAGTGTGATAAGTAAACATTGAACTATCTGCCTTAGAAGCCGTAAAACCCCATTAGAGAAGAGTCCTACTTAACTTGAGAAACTAGACACGGGTGACTCTTTTAGGCCATAGAGAGAACAATGAAGTTTACACACATAATCTGAATGATTAGGATCAATAAAGTCTTGAGGCTGATTCATGTAAACTTCTTCTAGGAGATCCCCATGAAGAAACGCATTCTGAATATCCAACTGTTTGATAATCCAATGCCGAGAGGTTACAATACTTAGAAGAAGTTGGATGGTTGTTGGTTTGATAACAGGGCTGAACGTTTCATGGAAGTCCAGACCCTGGGTTAGTTGGAGACCTTTGGCGACAAGGAGAGTCATGAACTTGTCAATTGATCCATCTGGGCGAAGCTTGATCTGGTATACTCACTTGGACCCAATTACACGAGAGTGATGAGGTTTCGGAACCAAGGACCATGTACCTTGAGATTGAAGGGCATAAAACTCAATTTGCATAGCAGAACTCCATTTAGTAAGGCAAGAAGCTTCTCTGTAAGAGGAAGGTTCACACAGAGTGTCACTGGCAACACTGAAGAAGACTCGTGGTTTGAAGATGCCAAACTTGGACCGCATGACCATAGGATGCTCGTTCACAGTGGTTTGTTTTGGCAAGCGCTCGATTTGGTCAGACACAGAGAAAATGGACATAGAAGAAGGAGATGGAGAAGAAGAGATCGGGATAGAAGGGAGAATCGGTTCAGTGGGAGAGGAGATAGAAGGAGACGAGAAATGTTGAAAGTTTGGAGTGGTAGGTGAGATTGGCAAGGAGGTGATGATGGGGACGTCGGTAGAGTGAGCAATGGTCGAAGAGATGGATAAAAACGGAAACACGAACGCATTGAAAACTACACCTCAGGATATGTAAATTTGACCACTTGTTGGTTGAAGACATAAATACCCTTTATGATTACTGTTGTAACCAAGGAAACATAGGGGCTAGAACGGAATTAAAGCTTATGGGTGTTAAAGGGAAGTAAAAAAGAAAACATTGACAGCCAAAAATACGAAGATGTAGATAAGATGGAGTTTTATGGTATAATATTTGGAATGGAGATTTGTTTAATAAAACTTTGGATGAGAGCTGATTAATTAAGTATACGGCAGTAACAAAGGCGAAGGGCTAGTATTTTAAAGGCATGGATGAATGAGCAAGGAGGGTTAAACCGATTTCAACGATGCGTCGGTTTTTTCATTCGACCCGCCCGTTTTGTTGTGGTGTATAAGGACAAAAAATTTCATGGATAATACCTTAAGAGGTAAAAAAAAGTTGATAAAGATCGGAATTCACCACCCCAATCTGATCTTACAAGTTTAATAGTTCCATTGAACTGAGTTTGAATCATTTTTTGAAAAATGAGGAATTTGTGATAAGTTTCATCTTTAGATGTCAAGAGATAAAATGTAGCACCCGGTTCCATCGAACCGATTTTACCTTGTCATCTAATAGTGTACACTTTATGGATGAAATTAGGAGAATTATTGATTAGGTTAATGAGTGACTAAGTAAGGGCATAATGGTAAATGGAGATTTATAGTGGATAACGTATTTAAGGGAGGGTTTAATGAGGTTTAGTCGTCACTGTTTTCTCATTTTCCTTTCTCGGTATTCAGCTCAGCTAGCAGTGTTTCTCTCGGCGATTTTTCCTCCCATTTTCTCCAAGCAAGGTGAGTTCTACTTCGATTTCTTGTTACATTGTAGCTATCGATGTTAGAGGGGATTTTAAATGCGAGATTTGAGAATGCTGTAAGTGAGAGTTAGTTCGGGTTCGGGGCATATCAGGAATGCTCGATGATCTGAGTTCCCAAACTAATTTCCTTATGAGTTCCGGTAGATTTGAGGATAGTTTAGAATGAAGCTTAACTAATACTCTGTCTACGGCTATAGGTTTGAGCAAAACACGAAGTAGTTTGCAACCAAGCTTTTCTAGGAAACCAGGTAAGTAGAGTATGTGTGTATCTTCGGGTCTACATCACAAAACAGTAGGTTTATGTTTGTTTGAATGTTTTCTGTATGTCATGAATCATGTTTTGGAAAAAATACGAAAATGAATTTACAAGTAATGACATGACAATGTATGAACAGAATGTAAGAGATCAGCTGTTAAGGGAACTAATCCGCCCCTTAATCGATGAAGAGGATTTATAACTTTGGGAAAATTGATCTGCTTCCCAGTGGAATTTAGGATCATATCAGCTGTTAAGGGAACTAATTCGCCCCTTAATTTATGAAGAGGATGTATGACTTTGGAAAAAATGATCCAACTCCCAATGGAACCGAGGGATCAGATCAGGGAAAGAACATGAATGCAACTGAGATGTGAAAGTAGAAACTGCATGACTAGGATTTATGTTTCAACATATCATTTCATTATTGCTTTACTTACTTAGCATTAGGCTAATAGATGAGTTTTGTGATGTAGGTGAAGAAATTCCAGCAGGTGTGTTCCTCGAGTATGTTGAGGACTATGCTGGTTGGAGGAGTACATTCACGCTTTGACTTGACAATCTGATGGGGCGGTTTAATTAATGTCAGTAGGTGTGAAAGTTTAGTTAACAATGGTTCAGTTTAAGTATGCTGAGAATGTTTGTGACAGTTAGAGTTTAATGTTTTTATTAATTTTGGAGCTTTTCTCATTATGAAAAACACGATTTGGTTTTTGTTGTAGATTGTTATTTTGGATTTATAAAGTTGTGGATTTATGTTGTTTTGAATAGCTGCGGTGAAAATTTACAAGTTCTTTTAGTTGGCAGAGTTGTCTGTTTGTTTCGAGTGTTACTGTTCACCGGTGGATGTAGTCTATCGGTGGATGTAATCTACCGGTGGATGTAGCCTATCGGTGGATGTAATCTATCGGTGGATGTAGTCTATCGGTGGATGTTGTCGAAAGGTGGATGTGAGTATTAGTTTTTTTGTCGTTTTATGACCGGTGGATGTGAGCGTAGATGTGAGTAATAGAGTTTGTCGTTTTGTGACCGGTGGGCGTGTGTAGTCGACGCGTCATTCGACTGACGTGATCGGTGGATGTGTGTAGTCGACGCGTCATTCGACTGACGTGACCGGTGGACATGTGTAGTCGACGCGTCGTTCGACTGACGTGACCGGTGGACGTGTGTAGTCGACGTGTCGTTCGACTGACGTGAGCGGTGGGTGTTCGTTGTAGTAGACGTATTCTGTCTCTACGTCCACCGCCGAGATTATTTGTTTCTACTTCTGCCGCTAACACTGTTTAGCGGTGGATGCCTTTTGTTTCTATTTCTATCGCTGGAACTGTCCAGCGGTGGACGTGTTCTGTTTGATTTTGTTTTCTTTCAACCAATTGTCTTTAATATTTTAATTAATTAATTAATGTTGTTTCACACAAATGAATTTTCGCTGTAAGTTTTTAACATTTTAAGGGTCAAACTTTGACCGTTGAGTGAAATTTTGAAATTTTCTCAGAATGTCATAGTGCGATTCAGTATTATGTGTAGCGAACCGGGTTTATATAATTCGGGGCGTTACATAAAACCAACTAAATCTGGAAAAATCATCAATAAAAATTAAAAAGTATTTGGCACCGATGATGGAAGAAATTGGGGAAGGACCCCAAAGAACTGTATGAATTAATTCAAAGGGAACTGTAGCATGAGAACGAGAAATAGGAAATGATAAACAACGAGATTTAGCTAATTGACAAGAAGAACAAAAATCTAAATTGCGAGATGAAATAGAAATGTTTCCAGTGGACAAAACAGAGTGAGCAATTGTTGAAGACGGATGTCCCAGTCTAAAATGCCACATATTAGAGGAACAGCCGAATACAGAAAGAAGCTGAGTAGGCGAGGATGGACAGGAGGAAGGACAACAGACCCTATAGAGGCCGTTATCCAATATTCCCTGGAGAATGATTTTGTGGGAGTCCTGATCTTCGATCACAAAAAAAGATGGATAAAATTCAACATAAGCATTATTATTAGAATACAATTGCGAGACACTAATGAGATTTTTCCGAAGGAAATGAGAACGATAGACAGTGTTTAAAAATAAAGCAGAAGAGTGAGTAGGAATGGTGGCATGACCAATACGAGAGATAGGCGAACGCTTACCATTTCCAACTGTGATTTGAGCATCACCTGAACATGGAGTCACTGAGTCGAGCATGTTCAAGTCGGAAGTGAAATGGTGAGTGACTCCAGTGTCCATATACCAAGAGAAATCCATGGGTGTAGTGGGAGTAGCTGACTGGGTATCAGAGGACGGAAGAATGACATAGAAATTTCGAGGAGGATTTGGAGCTTGTTGATATTGAAGGTTGGTTCTATGATAACAGTTGTTAGCACTGTGTCTTGGTTTAAGGCAAACTTGGCATCTAGGGCGATATGGAGGTCGATTTTGATTGAAAGAAGGGGATGAAGGTCGATATGTAGGAGTGGGAAGTAGAGGGGAATGAGAGAAAGATGGGCGATGATCACATGGTCTTGAAGGTGTAAAGGAGTGAGGTCCAGGAGGGGAAGGGAACTTGGGTTTAGGCTTATTACCTGAGACATTTGTGCTATTGGCTTGAATGAACCTCATAGAGGTTGGGGCATTCAGTCGTTCCAGACGAGCGTCATAGCTCAATAGTAAGCTATTTAGCTCTTCAATGGAGGGATGGTCGGTGCGGGTGGTCATAGCAGTGACGAAGGGGTTGTATTCCGCTCTTAATCCATTTAAGAAATATAGAAGTTGATCTTTCTGGTTTACTGGTTCACCAACAGTTGCAAGTGTGTTGCAGAGACTTCAGAATTTCTGAACATAAGACAGAGCACTGAGTCTATCTTTGCGAAATGCTTGGAGACTCGTTCGAAGCTCCGTGATCTGGGCAAGGGAAGAAGTAGAGTAAGTTGTCCAAGGGCTTCCCAGATCTCGAACGCGGTCGAATAGCCGACCAGTTGACCAAGCATTTGTTCATGAACAGAGGCATAAATCCAACCTATATGTCACGACCCTAATACTGTACCCAATTACCGTACTATATCTATATATTTTTTTAAACTCATCCCTATACTTTAAATACACACTAAGCGGAACCTAAACTGAAATCGAAATCGGAATTAAAATCGAGGTTCGTTAGGAAATTGTTTAAAACGAAATATGTAAAACAATTTAAAAACATTTAAAACAATTAAATAAAACTTTAATTAAAAACTTAAAATGTCGAGGGACAAAAGGGGCAAATCGCCCCTTTACATGCAGGGGCGATTATTCGCCCAAACATAGGGCGAATAATCGCCCTTCGGTGATTGCAACAGGCGATTATTCGCCTGTTGCATATCGCCACACTCCCTGGAAATTTTCCAGGGAGTGGCGATGCAATCGCCTCCCATGGCGATTCGTCGCCATCACCTCTGCCATATGCCTCCTTCCCCTTTTTTTCCTTTCTTCTCCTGCTTTCACAGATATACACACAACACACACTTTTCTTTTCTCTTCCCTACATCATACATTCACAATTCACGTATCATCCGAACACTCAAAACCCACATAATTCACTTACCCCTCGTTAACAACTCCAAACGCATTTTAAAACCAAGTACGTTTTATGAAAATAAACCGCGTGGATATGTTTAAAAACCGAACATATCCACCTGTTTTAAAATCACTAAACAATTACAAAACGTTTAAAAACATTAAAATGTAAACCTATCAACTACCAGAACCAAACACCCTATAATGTCTATACAATTTTCCTATTCTATCCAAAATAACTTAAAACCCTCAAAATCTATACATACTTTCCCCACGGGTCAGGTGAGCATCGACTGCGCAACCCACCACAGCAAGCCATCCTCCGTCAACTGGACTCAAGCCTCAGGAGGAGGAATCTCATCCCCACCTGTATCCTCGTAATCACCTACACCATACAATACACTATGAGATAAAAATCTCAGCAAGCCCTCATAAATGCAACTATATGCTACGCGTGTGAGTTCAGAAATCATGCAGCATTTTCTTTACTTTATTCTGTGGGTGTCACCGAGATCTCAGCCTCCTAACCGGAGAGAGCACATCCAGCGGGCGGACTACTCTTTCCAGCTAGAAGAGGGGGGTACACGCTTACAACACGTACAGCCGTGCCTAAGCCCCATCTCGCATGACCATACATATGAGTGCAATAGATGTGGTATTGTGACAAGCCCCTGCGTGCCTCCACAATAGGTCAAGCCCCTCTCCAGGCCACATTGCGAGTACATAATAGATGTGGTATTGTGACAAGCCCCTGCGTGCCTCCACAATAGGTCAAGCCCCTCTCCAGGCCACATCGTCATTTTCAAAACATTGTGCGGAAATTCATTTTCATGCTCTTTCTTTAAAACACGTGATGCATGAACAGTTCATAACAGAATTTAAACACTCAACATACATACCATCAAGACTGTAAAACATAAACTACAAAACAATTAAACCTAACTACCCAACCAAAGCAATATAAACTAGTGCGTCTCCAAACTCCTCGAAACGACTTCGATATACGGTGTAGGCCAATTGGCCAGAAAAGAATCACGAGAACTTACCTCGTGTCCAAAGCAGCTCAAGCTCCGTCCACGAGCGTTGTTTGTCTGAAGCAAAACACAATATCGACGTTAAAACTAATTTAAGCTATCGATCGTCCAAATTTACAAAACCTTAACTAAGGAATTTCCTAACGTTCCAACTTAACTTATCGAGGCATTAAATCCATTAATCTATGCTCGATACCCCGAAATCCAATTTACGAGTCTTCCGAAAACCCGAAATTTACAAATTTAACATTTCTTCTAAATCGTCCTAATTTCTTCCAATAACGTTTAATACGTGCAATACGTTCGTAAACTATAACAATCTATCAATTTCGAGCCCTAAATCTCGATTTTTAACAAAACCTAAACGAAACCTAATTGTTTAAAACTCCATAAACATTGAAATAAAAGTCTTAAGATTGTAGGTTCATACCTAGAACGTCGATTGAAGGAGAAAGCACGAAGAAAACGGAACGAACGGAGGTCGGATCGTTGCCGAAAATGGAATTGCCGAGAGGAGAGAAAATGTCGCCGCGGGGAGGGAGGAAAAATCGCAGAAGAGAAGAGTGAAGGAGAAAGGATTTTTAGGTTATTTATAAAATTTACTTTGCAAATTACTAAAATACTCTTCCATAGTTTTTATATACGTTTCGTTCTTCATTTCGTTAATCGGCCAAAGGTCCGGATTCTCGAAAACTCCATATTCTGCCGATAACTTCTATTCATTACCAGGGCTTTATCAAAACTGTCCGTTCGCAATTCGAACCTTGTTTACTATTTTTACTAAAACGTCATTCATATTACGAGAAACTTAATTACTCGAAATATAGCGTCAAAACTCCTAAAGTTCCCCAAAATTCCTTAAAATTCCTATTAATTGTTAGGATCGAAATAAAGCTTTCCGTTTGCGAAACTGATTTGACTTGACATATTTACCTAAAATGCCACATATATTAAACTATTAATATAATATTAAATCTAAAAATCCGTACAAGCCGGGTATTACACTATAATCAGTCGATTATACCTTTGCCATGATAGAAAATTTGGGTTAATGATCTGTGAACTTGATTCATCTGTTGTGGGAGGACACAGACAAGATCTGGTAAGAATATTTTCCAGTCCGTTGGCGATAACAACATTTAGAAGCTGGTTTTTCCAGATTAGAAATTTTGAGTCATCAAATTTGATGGTTAAGAGTTGATTAACATAAAGGAGATACGGGAGGGAGGAAAGAGGGGAGGAAGAACATGATGGTGCGTCTGTTGTACTTTGTGAGGACGTTAATCGTTTTTAGAGAGTTACAGAGAGGATCACTCCTCTGATACCATGACAGAGGAAAATGGACGAAAATAGAGGAAAGAGAAGAAGAAGAAAACTTGTAGAAATTGTATTCTATTCCTCATTGATTCATAGTGTGTTGTTTGGCTTTTATAAGACTGAGATTACAAATGAAAAAAAAAAAAAAAAAAAAGCACTCTCAGAGTCTGTGTAACAGAATATTGAACCGGAACCGTATCAAACACAGCTGGCGGTTCATCATGGGTCAACATTTGGTTACACTTGTTGGTTCGCTTTTGGTTTTCACTTTCATGAAAGGGAGATTGGCCGGTTCGATCAGTTCAAGTTCAAAACCAGACACAGCAATTCAAGTAATAGTTAGAACATGCATGTGAATTAAATCCAATCAAATATTCATTTGGAAAAATATTATTTTAAATCTTGTAGTCGCATGATTGAGCTATGGCTTCTATCAAACTTAAACGCTTCGAACTGCCGGAAAAACAGAGCAGTCGCCGGAAACAATGGAGGCTCCGATTTTTTTCGGAATTTACAGAGATAAACAGAGCAATCTGTTCCACCAATCAGACTTTCCCCTTCTCTGCACTTAATCAGAGTAATCGAGTGGATTATTGATTACTGAAAATAGCCTGCGTTAACGAATCCGAAACCGAGAGTTTTTCATTTCTGGTACTTGATCATCGTCGAGAAAATTATTTTCTCGGCTGCCAAACAGAATCGCTGCACTCTTCCTCCTTTCCCGGAAATTTCACACGGCTAAAAAACCCCCCAAACTTTAAATTAGACGAGATTCCAAGTGATCAGAGTTAATGATGAATCTGGGTTTCTCTTTCCGCCATTGAAGCCCAAGCTTTCTAAATACAGTCAATTTGGGCCTTGCGTGGCTGATTGCAGCCCATAAACTATTTTGGGCCGGTTTGAAAAATTAACATTTCAAAAGCCGCACTCGATTAATTAAAATTGTTAAATTAATTTTTGAGCCGTTACATAATGCTCGTCACATAGTCGTATTGCGACTCATGTAACGACTCACGCAACATTAAGCTTAAGTAATTTTCTTAAATAGCTAGCAAGGTCAACCACACAACAAAACCGATCTATTTGACTCTGCGCGAGATTGGACGCACGGCGTAGCCGATCGCTTTGAATTTTAATTTTTTTAATGTTCAATTAACACGAAAAATACGTCACGTCATCTAAATTAAGTATTTCAGGTGATTAAAGAATTATCCCGTCTTTTTTTTTTTAACTAAACTACAAAAATTAGATTTGATGAGTAATTAAAAATAAATAAATAAATAAGAAATTGAATTAAAAATAAATAAAAACAAAATAGGCTCATTAGAGGGTGAGTGAAGAGCACTCAAAAGAAAGCTGCCTACCACTCAGAGGTCTGCTCTCTTCACCCACCTTTACTTTTCCTTTGCAATTTTCTTTCTATTTTTTCAACATTTTACCTAAACCCTAACCCTAGAAAAGCACCCCTCCCTACCTTTCCCTATTCCCTTACAAAGTTTCTCTATGGATTCTTCTCCCAAGAAATGCAAGATGATTGTATTGATAATAAAAATTGCTTACAAATATGTCGGGGTATTATGCGATAATAAAAATTTACGATGACGACAATACAACGATCTCGTATTAAATTATATGAATTTTCTATAATTTTCTTCAGACCAGGTCGAAAAAATAACAGTGTAACAAAAGTTTGAAATTAAATTATGATTTGGCATGGGCTCCCGCAGCGAACGCTTGCTATTAAATCTCAGGCGTCCGCAAAATAAATTTTTAATGAAAAATTGGACGAGGATGGTTGTTTTTTGTAAACGGATCGTAGTTTAAAGGCAAGTTTGATAATGATCGCATAATTTAGGTTTTTTTTTTTGTCAATTAGGCCATAATTATATCATTTGATACATAAACTCAATAAAAATATTAGTAAATTCAAATACTTAGTTTGTTTCCAAGGAGAATATAATTTATATAACTTCTAAATATGATATATTCAAAATATATTAATCAATCATTCATCTTAATAACTTATAATAATATATTCTAATAATTACACTCATTATCAAAATAATTATGTTTAATCTCTATTAAACCAACAATCTCCACCACTTCAATTTAACAATATTAGCAAATATTATGTAATTAATAAATTGATTAAGTTAAAGGAATATATGTTTTTAAAAAACAGGGTTAAATCCAAAAAACGGCTCCAACTATCCATTTAGTTTAAAAACAGCTCAAACTTTTTTTTCATAAAAAAAACTCAAAAGTATTAAAAATGTGCAAAAAAGGGCTTTGGGGCACTTTTGAGGATGAAGATCCCCCGCACTCTAATTTCTGAAGGAGAACGGTATTTTTATATTTTCCGTGCATATAAATTCTCAATTTGTATTTTGATTTTAATATGCTGAACATTTCTTTCTCGTCTGTCATCTTGTTATTCTTTAAAATTTTTCATGTAAATCTTGATATTAATCTCTTCGTTTTTTTTCTTGTATTCATGTTAGTGTACGAGACTAGTTGACTAAAGTTTAGGTCTTTTTCTTTTAAACTAAGTTTGCCTTAAATTGCACACTTACCGTAGCTAAAAATGAAGAGTAGGGCAACACAAGTTAATTATAACGTTAGTGATATGATATGTTTTGTTTAATTGTTTTCCTGCAAACAAATAAACCATGGCCCTTTAGAAACAAACGCGTGGCTCTTTTCTGCATCACATGATGTGATGTGATCATAAAAGCTGTAGGGCCCTGATCCCCAGCTGGCTAGGGTGTTGATTTTGAGAGTTTGAATCCGACAAGCTCTACATTTCTTCCATGTGAACGGAGAAGTCGCCGGAATCAAATCAACAAGTTGAAGACGGCGGAGTCTGTGCTTATCATCTAGAAAGAAGCTTCGTCTGCAACCAAATTTAGTCACACTTACATCACGTTCTTCACGTTACTCCTTGTAAAAATTGTCTTATCAAAGGTTTTTAGAGAAGTTGGAGATCTTACATTTGATGCTTGTCATTGTCTTTCCTATGCATGCACTCGCAACCCACTTTGTGTTTTTCGTATCTGTCAGTGCGTCCAAATTAAATTCGAAAAATAAAAACACGTTCTCTTTTGGCTCTGATATCAATTTCGAACGTGTGAAAATGAAAAACAAAGATTAAATACCGAAATTTTACCTAAAATACCCTAATGAGTACAAAATCACGAGCAATTAAGAAAAATTTGTTATATCGAAACTAAAATTGAAATTTAGTAGATAATTTGTTCGTAAAGACAAATGTATAGAATCTAGAAAATTTAAGGCAAAGTCTATAATTTTGTTTTGTTAGTCACTCATGTTTCACTGGGAACTTTTCGACCATGTTCGAATATTTCTCCATTTATGTTCTTTGTTGTAACATTTTTATAAATTATAGCACCTACTTGATGAACAAGTTCTAGAATGTGTCCTACGAGATAGTGTCTCTTTTAATTTGTAGGTCTTACTATTTTTTTATAATAATAGTTTATCACATTTACAAAGACTCGAGAATTGTCCGAGGAAATACGTTATCATTTTTTTACTTGATAAAGAAACGTGTTACATATTAGTTAAAGAACAAAAAATTCATCCATGCTGCAAAAAGTAAAATAAATCAACGTTATTCGTCGCGCTTTTGAGCCACAAATCATGAGATTACTCTTACAAAAATCTTCTTATAAATTGAAAAATTACGATTAGTTCTGCGGTGTCACACAAGGTGTTACAAGATGTTACGTGTGACACCGATAATAAATGCAATGATGGACAATATAAAATGCGGAAATAAATGACATAGGAGGTTGGTAACGCAGTTCGGCAACCAGCCTACGTCTGCGGGGCCACGCCCAGATATAAAAACTTTTCCTTGAGTTCACAAAGTTACAAGACACTCGGACTTATACAAATAAAAACTCCCTCTTATCTTTGTCGCCGCCTCTAGCTAACTTCCCTAACGAAACAGTTTTTGCGAGATCCTCTCGACTTTAGAACGACCTCTCCCGAGATCTAGATAACAACAAGATCCCCTCGTTGTTGGTTCCTCCCGAAACCCGTGTTATGGCAAGATCCCCTCGCCCACGATCAAGAACGACAAGCTCCCCTTGTCTAAGAAACAGAACTCCTCCTGAGTTTGGATACTGTCTCCTCCCGAGACAGAGCTTCAATGAAGAACAAAAACTATTGCCTCCTGGGACACCTCCTGGAACACCAGATCGAAGTCTTCGGATTCAATACACAACACACTCAGTAGAACGATGAAATCCACAGATTATGTCGAGTGTGTAAAACAATCACTTACTCAAACGCAGAAGCGATGAGAGTGAAAGAAAAACCGACGGCTCGAAAAAAGGAAGAAAACCTCCTCACGCGTAAAACAAAACTCCGTCGTCAATCCGCTTTCACAGAAAACAAAAACCTTAAATAGTCTTGGCAACTTCCATATCTTCAATTCGTTCAGTTACCAAATCGGATTTAACGCCTCATGGAATAAGGAAACACAATCTTAACAAATTTGGTTGTGTGACACCACGTGTGACACTTTAGGAAAGTTTCTATAACTACTCGGATATTCGCCCAAAAATTCAGGAAAGCATCCCATTAATCATGGGAACTCAGAGCCCAGCAAATCGTGCCAAATCTACAGCAAATCGGCTTTCCAAATAAAACTTTTCCAAAAAACAAGTGCATATCTCTTTTTCAATAACTTTCCAAATATCATTGTTTCCTTATTTTTCTCTTCCATAGAATCATCATTACTGTTGACCAGACGCCATCCAATAAAAAGAATTGATTATTGCTTGATCACCAAGTATAAAATCATCAAATTAAGAAATACTGAAATTGATATATTTTCTCCATAAATATGAATATATTTTGCCAAAAACACAATTGCCAACATATGCAAATATTTTGCATTTACAATCTCCCCCTTTGGCATTTTTTGGCAAAATCAATACTTTCAAGAACTCCCCCTGAAAATAGTAACTCCCCCTGAATTGAGACTTCAATCATCATAAAACATATCACTCATAATATCATCATCAAAGAATAGAACATATCACCATAAATCCATAAATCCAAAATACTCTCCCTTTTTGCCATAAAAAGACAAACATGTATATCATAGATTATCAACCTCTATAAAAACATCATAATCACCAAATAATCACCATAGGGAGATAGCCAAAATCAAGACTATATAATATTCAGATAAACACCAGAATCGCCATATATAAGAGAGAGAAAAGGGAGAGCTAACCGTGTATTCTAGCCGTCTTCATGTTTCATAATTTGGTCAAATAAAATCAAAAGATATTGAATTTCCAACTTTGAACAGCAAAGCCGCTATTGTCCTGTTAACACCAGTTCCAAGAGAAGTCGGCATCTAGAATCTCATACATATCCGTAAGTTGTGAAGCTGGAAAATCTCTTCCATGGGGTAAGATGCGTCTGACACCCCCAGTGACATCAGGCGAAACTCCTGACGTTTCAACAATTTTGGTCTCCTTAACCTGTTCTTTCACAGTAGTAACTTTCTTCTTCTCAAAAATATCGCCAACAGCTTCTTTAGCAGACATTTTTCGACAAGGTCATCAACTATCTAATAACAACTATCTTTTCATTTTCTATCTTCGATTACCATTTGCTGATCATTCAAAAATTTCATCTCACCTTCAAGAAACTTGATAAAACAGGATAACAATGCAGAATCAGAAGCATTTTCAATTTGAAATATTGTCAAAAGCTGGAACATCCTCAGGAACACCTTCCAGAACATTAACCAGAACACTTGCCAGAAGCTTGTAGCAATTCTTAATCTCCTCCATAAACCAGTAAAATGAATCTTTGAAGAATAATTCAGATCTCAGCAAGTTGGGAAATAAACCCAATATAATAATGATGCTCCAAACTTCATTAAAAATAAGCTTCCAATATTTCATGAGAATAGTCAGAATTTTGCATGTCGCATACGGTGTTGCTCCACAGAATAATATCCAGAATGATCAAGTTCAGCAGAAGATGAGCAATACACAATAGATTGCCAAAAAAATAAAACAAACGCCTAATGCAAGTGGCGAATTTTTTTTTTTTTTAAATAAATAAAAGCAATAATCAGCTTATATAACACAGAGGCCTAGGGCAGACCTCAACTCTTCAAACCTTACACCATCCAACGCCTTGGTAAAAATATCGGCAATTTGCTTTTCGGTCACCATATGCTCCAAATTAATAACTTTGTCCTCCACAAGAGATCGAATAAAATGGTGTCGAATATCAATATGTTTTGTCCGTGAAGCTGAACAGGATTTTTAGAAATATTGATTGCACTCAAATTATCGCAGTAGAGGGTCATGACACCCTGTGTGACACCATAGTCTTTCATCATTTGTTTCATCCAAAGAAGCTGCGTACAGCTGCTACCTGCTGCTATATACTCTGCCTCTGCTGTAGATAGAGAAATAGAGTTCTGCTTCTTGCTAAACCATGACACTAAGTTATATCCAACATAAAAACATCCACCCGAAGTGCTTTTTCGGTCATCGGAACTTCCTGCCCAGTCAGCGTCACAATAACCTACCAGATTTGCATTAGAATCAAAAGAATACCAGATGCCATAATCAGTTGTTCCACTAACATATTTTAGAATTCGTTTAACCGACACTAGGTGTGACTCCTTCGGATTTGCTTGAAATCGAGCACATAAACCCACGCTATAGCAAATATCTGGTAGGCTGGCAATAAGATATAATAGGCTTCCAATCATGCTTCTATATAAACGTGGATCAACAGCAATACCCTTCTCGTCTTTGGAAATTTTCTCGTGTGTCCCAAGGGGTGTTCTACGCGGGCGTGCATTCTCGAGCTTGAATTTTTTTCAATAAAGTCTTGACATATTTGGCTTGAGAGATAAAAATACCATTCTTTTCTTGCTGAATTTGAAGCCCAAGAAAATAAGTAAGTTCTCCAACCATACTCATCTCGAATTCACTGGCCATTTGTGCAACAAACTCATCCACCATCGCCTGTGACACCGAGCCAAACACTATGTCGTCAACATATATTTGAGCAAGTAAAAACTGACCTTTGGCACGCCGGACAAAAAGGGTTTTATCTACTCCCCCTCGCTCATATCCCTTGGTTAATAGATATTGCGTGAGTCGTTCATACCATGCACGAGGGGCTTGTTTGAGCCCATATAACGCCTTCTTCAACTTATAAACATACTCGGGATGATGAGGATCTTCAAAACCCTTTGGTTGAGCAACATAAACTTCTTCATTTAGAAACCCATTGAGGAACGCACTCTTCACATCCATTTGATATAACTTGAACCGCATAACACAAGCAATAGACAATAAAAGCCGAATAGATTCAAGACGAGCAACCGAAGAGAATGTTTCATCAAAATCAATTCCTTCAATCTGAGAATACCCTTGAGCCACTAGCCGAGCTTTATTGCGAGTAATGTTGCCATGTTCATCGATCTTGTTCTTGTAAATCCACTTAGTACCAATAACGTTAACATCGGGAGGACATGGTACTAAGTCCCAAACTTGATTTCGGGAGAATTGACTGAGTTCTTCTTGCATAGCTCCTATCCAGTACTCATCTAGTAATGCTTCTTTCACATTCTTTGGCTCGATCGTTGAAGTAAAGCATGTCATTTGGATCATGTCTCGATAATTCAACCTCGGCTTGTCTCTGGTTCGCATACCATCATTCAGACCACCAATAATCTCATCTGTAGGATGACTCTTCTGAACACGTGTAGATGGTTGTCTGTGGCGTGTGATATCAGCTTCTACTTCATCAATAGTCTCTGTTTGATCTGGGACACCGCCTGAGACACCCTCTGTGACACCGGGTGGAACACTAGCGCCTTCATTATTTAAAATGTGGCCTGCATCATCTTTTGGATTCTGAGTTGTGTTCAGAGAGTCGTCCACTTGAACATTTGCAGATTCGATGACAGTTCGAGTTCTTTTGTTGTAAACCTGATAGGCACGACTATTTGTAGCATAACCGAGAAAGATTGCCTCATCACTCTTGGGATCAAGTTTCCCCCTGTGTTCCCTGTCATTCAACACAAAGCAGAGGCTGCCAAACGGATGAAAGTAATTAAGATTCAGAGATTTACCTTTCCATATCTCATAGGGTGTCATAGAAGTTTTGCCGCGGAGATACACCCGATTAATGGTATAACAAGCTGTATTCATAGCCTCAGCCCAGAATTTTTGAGGAACATCTCTTTCATGTAGCATTACTCGAGTCATTTCTGCCAAAGTACGATTCTTCCTTTCAACGACTCCGTTTTGTTAAGGAGTCTTGGGTGCCGAGAATTCGTGAGCGATCCCTAGATGTTTACAGAAATCCGAGAACTCAAAGTTTTCAAACTCTCTTCCATGGTCACTGCGGATACGTATAATTTTCAAAATAACAGAGTCTTTCTCGCGTTGAAGTCGAGTACACATTGACTTGAAAACTTTGAACGTGTCGGACTTTTCTCTTAGAAACTCCACCCATGTATAGCGTGAAAAATCATCAACAGTAACGAATACGTAACGTTTTCCTCCAATACTTTCAACAGGCATCGGCCCCATTAGATCCATGTGAAGGAATTCAAGAACCCGGGTAGTTGTGGAACCCTGTGACACCGGGTGAGACACCTTCGTTTGCTTTTCGATTTGACATGGTCCTCATAATTTGTCTTCATCAAATTTTAATTCAGGAATTCCTCGAACAGCACCTTTCGAAATAAGCTTCTCCAGCATTCTGAAATTAACATGTCCCAACTTTCTATGCCATAAGATAGTGTCTTCCATACTCGACCGAAGGCAGGTAGACGAGGAATAAATAAGATAACAATTGTCCGATGATCTAACTCCTTCAATAACACAATTTCTATTTTGATCGGACACAACACATCTTTCTCTCGTAAATTGCATATTCAAATCTTGATCACAAAGCTGGTTAATACTGATTAGGTTGGACTTCAAACCATTTACCAATAAAACATTACTCAACTTTGGTAAACCAGGAACATTCAACGTTCCCCTGCCAATGACATCCGATGTGACACCGTTGCCGAAAATAACTTTTCCCATGGATTCAAGTACAATATCCTTCAAGTATCTTTCTTCACTTGTCATATGTCTAGAACAGCCACTATCAAAATACCATGCATTGATTCCCATCGCCTTTAGTGAGAGATGTGTAACATTGCACTTTAAATTTGATTTCTTCACCCATTTCTGATAAGGGAATATGTAGGAAGAAGCATTTCTTTTCTTCACCCATTTCTGATAAGGGAATCTATAGGAAGAAGTATTTCTAACAGTACCAAGTCTTAGATCCGCAAAATTATTGAAGCGTGTAGAACGAATATGACCACGGCGTTGGAAATAATGACATACATAAATATACTTGTTACCTTTACTGCTTGAGGCATGATAGAACCTATAGGAATTTGATTTTCTGTCAGTTCTTGGCATTCTGTTTGCAACTTGCTTTCCTTTGTAATCTTCTCCCCTGTCTGACACCTGCTGTGACATCGGACTTTCTTTCACAAATTTTATCACAGAACGATTTTCCTTTACAGCAACAGTCTTTAAACCTGAACTTTCGCCTTTGAAACCGAGTCCAAACCGATTTACGCTTGATTTGCCGACATTTAAAATATCATCGAGATTAGAAGAACCTGAATTCAGCATTTTGACATTCTTCTTCACGAGGCTTATCTCATTGGTTAAATCATTAACTTCATCCTGACTTGCTTTCAGCTTTGTCTCCAAATCATCAATAACATTTTGAAGATTGTTCTTCTCATCCTTCAAATTTCTAATCTGTGCGTGTAGAAGCTGATTTACTTTAACAAGCTCGGTCCATTTCTCATGCAGAAACTTATATTCTCCAATAAGATCTTCTTCTGTGACTAGTTCTTCGTCTTCATCACTATTACTAGAAAATTCGTCTGTGACACCCTGTATAACACTGACATTTTCTTCATGTTCTATCTTTCCAGCAAGTGCCACATGGTTGCTCTGAAATTCATCTTCGTTTTCTGATTCATCCTCACTCCAGGTTGCATTCAGAGAATTCTTCTTTTTCTTCAAGGTGTTAGCACATTCTGCCTGTATGTGCCCAAATCCTTCACATTCTCTGCACTGAATCCCTTTATTCATTAATGGTTGATCAGACACATTAGTTTCTTCCCTCTGCTTCTTGTTGCATGAAAAACCATTTTTGAAGTGTGTGACACCCTGCTTGACACCGCGTGTATTCCTTCCAAATCGCTTCATAACTCTGCTGAAATTCTTAGAGAGCAGGGCTAGAGATTCCTCCAAGTCATCTTCATCATGCTTGCTGTAATTTTGTACCTCTGATTTTAAAGCAACTCCCTTTGCCTTTTTATTTTTGGTCTCTCCTCCAAGATTCATTTCGAAAGTTCTGAGAGATCCCATCAACTCTTCTAGCTTCATTTTAGACACATCTTTGGCTTCTTCTATGGCAGTAACTTTATAGGCAAATCTTTGTGGCAAAGATTGGAGAGTTTTTCGAACAAGTTTTTCTTCGGAAATTGTTTCACCGAGGGCAAAAGCTTCATTTGCTATATCACATAATTTTGCATTGAACTCGCCAATGGTCTCATCTTCCTGCATCTTCAAATTCTCAAATCGAGTGGTTAACATTTGCATTTTAGACAACTTTACCGTAGATGTTCCTTCATAGGTGGTTTGAAGAATTTTCCATGCTCTCTTTGCCGATTCACATGTGGAGATGAGTCTGAATTGTATTGGATCAACACCATTGAAGATAGCATTGAGAGCTTTCGAATTACTATTTGCCAAAGCATCCTCATTTGCCGACCAATCTTCTTCCGGCTTGAGAGAAATAACACCTTTTGCATCAGTATTCACAGGAGGATTCCAACCTGTTAAAATAGATCTCCAAGCCTTCTCATCAATAGCTTTAATAAATGCCCTCATCCTTGCTTTCCAATAGACATAATTACTCCCATCCAATAATGGCGGACGCATTGTAGAACCTCCTTATTTCATAGAATCCATCGCACACGAACTAGAGTCTTGTCCCGCTGATCTCGCTTAAGAAACAGAAGCTACCTTCTTTGATACCAATTGAAAAATTACGATTAGTTCTGCGGTGTCACACAGGGTGTTACAAGATGTTACGTGTGACACCGATAATAAATGCAATGATGGACAATATAAAATGCGGAAATAAATGACATAGGAGGTTGGTAACGCAGTTCGGCAACCAGCCTACGTCTGCGGGGCCACGCCCAGATATAAAAACTTTTCCTTGAGTTCACAAGTTACAAGACACTCGGACTTATACAAATAAAGACTCCCTCTTATCTTTGTCGCCGCCTCTAGCTAACTTCCCCAACGAAACAGTTTTTGCGAGATCCCCTCGACTTTAGAACGACCTCTCCCGAGATCTAGATAACAACAAGATCCCCTCGTTGTTGGTTCCTCCCGAAACCCGTGTTATGGCAAGATCCCCTCGCCCATGATCAAGAACGACAAGCTCCCCTTGTCTAAGAAACAGAACTCCTCCTGAGTTCGGATACTGTCTCCTCCCGAGACAGAGCTTCAATGAAGAACAAAAACTATTGCCTCCTGGGACACCTCCTGGAACACCAGATCGAAGTCTTCGGATTCAATACACAACACACTCAGTAGAACGATGAAATCCACAGATTATGTCGAGTGTGTAAAACAATCACTTACTCAAACGCAGAAGCAATGAGAGTGAAAGAAAAACCGACGGCTCAGAAAAAGGAAGAAAACCTCCTCACGTGTAAAACAAAACTCTGTCATCAATCCGCTTTCACAGAAAACGAAAACCTTAAATAGTCTTGGCAACTTCCATATCTTCAATTCGTTCAGTTACCAAATCGGATTTAACGCCTCATGGAATAAGGAAACACAATCTTAACAAATTCGGTTGTGTGACACCACGTGTGACACTTTAGGAAAGTTTCTATAACTACTCGGATATTCGCCCAAAAATTCGGGAAAGCATCCCATTAATCATGGGAACTCAGAGCCCAGCAAATCGTGCCAAATCTACAGCAAATCGGCTTTCCAAATAAAACTTTTTCAAAAAACAAGTGCATATCTCTTTTTCAATAACTTTCCAAATATCATTGTTTCCTTATTTTTCTCTTCCATAGAATCATCATTACTGTTGACCAGACGCCATCCAATAAACAGAATTGATTATTGCTTGATCACCAAGTATAAAATCATCAAAATAAGAAATACTGAAATTGATATATTATCTCCATAAATATGAATATATTTTGCCAAAAACACAATTGCCAACATATGCAAATATTTTGCATTTACATAAATAATTGCTAAGACTACATCATATTCTTCTCTTGACATATTGGAAAGACGAACATAAATCGCCCAACAACATAACTTCAGTATGTACTAACAAAATTTAAGAAACTATATTATCCAAAGAAATCTCTCTTCATTGAAGAAGACCATCTCTTAGCAAAAAAGAGAGAAGCAAATAATTGTCCCCCAAACATGAAGACACTTTCTATACATAAGAGATATTTGAACATCCAATAATTTTCTCTCTTCCCTTTTCTTTCAACGGAAAAATAATCTCAATTATTGCAAATGTCGTGGGAGCAAGAAGGTTGTGAAACTAGTAAATACACGTAGAGTCGTATTATCTCACATCATTTGATAAAAACGGAAAAGAACAATACACAAGTAGAGTTTTCTTCTTCAAACAACAATAAATAATTTAGGATATGGCCTACAAATAAATTTGTATTTGCCTCAATTAAAAGTAAATAATATCTTGTTGGCAGAACTGAGACTCCACGAGTGTAGAGAAAGAGAAGTTAGGACGTATAATAGACAAGAGACAAAAACTATCCTTACTGCGAATTCGTGAATCATGAAACCCTCGAGACAGAGTGTAATTATTTAGAAGATATGAAAGTTTGTATCGAAAAGTTGTAACATAAAATACAATACGAAAGGCTAACAAATTCCACTGATTTTTTTTTTTCCCACAAAAACATAGTTTTTGTCAATTCCCTACAAGTAAATCCAACACATGCAGTTGCCTTTATGTTGGTTCAGCCATGAACAAACCTTTGTCACATGTTCATGTTGCCACTTTCATAAATAATGCTTTTGCTACATGGGACCATTTCAAGTGTACCAAAACCAGGAAAAGAAATAGCATATCCACGTTTGCTAAGGATAATTTTTAAGTTTAAATTGCTAGTTTTCTCAGCATAATGACTTTATTTGACAAACTAATATATGTTAATGAATTCCTGGTCATCACGCTTCAAAAAAACGGCCACCCTTGATTTATTGTTGGATCAAATACGCAAGAAAGAGAAATGCTTTTATTTTCACTCGAAATGTTTTTCAATTCATGTGCGAGTTATAGAAAAATCATAACTAGTTCGCATCTCACTCAACCTTGTCTCATGTAACCTTTGGGGTACAGGTAGAGTATCCATATTGAACGGACAAAATTGATCTTTTATATTCATTCTATCAAAGTAATTTTTTATCCGATACAATAAGAGATAAAAAGATGACTTTTGATCTTAAGGGCAACTTATTTTACATATGTCAAGAGTCTAATTTATCGACATAAAATTTGCACAAAATTCAACTGCACCAAATTGTAATTGGGTATTGATAAGATTCAAAGGATAAAATTTAGTGTAATATGCTCTTCATTTCAAATGCATCTCTTTCTCTCGTAGAGTTTCAATCAATGAATGACATCTGTAAATTCATAATTAATGTACCATCAACGTCCTTCATATGTCACTTTTAACGAATTTCCCAAGTTTAAAGTCCTCTTTGCTTACATGTCAAAATATTAGTAGTATGAAATTATGAGTCTAAAGTGTATTTTATCCTAAAATTTATATCTTCACTTTTTTTTTTTTCTTTTTGGCTAATAGTGCCTTAATATTTATTAAACAACAAAATATGTCTAAGAAAAACAAAAAACATTTAATAGTGACAAATACATTTGAAAGATACACGAGATGAGTTAAATGGTATATTATGAATACAATTATCTATATAACATTTAAATGGTGGTTGATTGGAGATCTTGAAGATTAGATTTGAGTGATAAGAAAAGTAGTTACTTGAAAATCAAGTAGCTTTAATATTATGGCGAGATAAATTATCACAACAAACAATGAATATATCCCTAAAGTATTGAGATCCGATTTGATTATATTGGCGGCATTTTCCTAAAATAGCACACGGAGTGTCACACAAATTGAATTGATAAAATCAGTTTCCTTATTGTGTGCGATTCTGTTAAGCTGAATTATAGCGAGATTCAAGATCACAGCAACAAAAGATTTATTCCTAAATATTTGGAAAGTTGATTTGTAGATGAAAATAATATTTTGGAAACTGATCTGAATATTGTGGTGTTGTTAAGCTAGATACGAGATCACAGTGTTGTTAGGATTTGTTCCTAATATTTTGAGATTCGTTTCAGATTTGTTTGCATAGGCTTTCCATAAATGTCACACCCAATGTCACAGATTCGAATTTCATGGGATTCGGTTTCTCTTATTTTGTGTCATCTGTTTGGAAAGAATATTCGACGCACAGTATATTATGCATTCTCCCAGCACAGTTGAACGTTGCGAAAACCATTATTCTTGAGAGCCGAAAGTCTTTATTGATTCGGGCGACTTATTCTTCACCCACGGTTTAGTGTGATGTATGTTATTATTCATTCGATCGTTGATTGAATGTATTCACACTCTATTCGTGAGATGATATAATTATCTTCAAAGTGTGTTTGTTTGATTCAACCGTAGACAACGACGAGTGTCATCGATGGTGTCTCAAGTGCGATTCTATTTCTTTCATTGAAACTCAGTCTCGGGAGGAGGCTTCTTGGAACTCGAGAGGTGTTCTGATCGTGGGCAAGGGGATCTTGCCATATACGGATTCCGGGAGGAGTCATCAATGACAAGAGGAGCTTGTCATCTTTAGATTCTGGGAGGATTCGCCATCAACAAGGGGATCTTGTTGCATTCAGATTCTGGGAGGAATCGATTACAAGTCGAGGGGAGCTCGCAAAAACAGATTCACTGAGGAAGTTAGTGAGAGGCGACGACAAAGATAAGAAGGAATCTTTATTTGTATAAGTCCGCTTGTCTTGTAACTTTAAGAACTCGTGAATTGTTTTTAAATCTGGGCATGGCCCCACAGACGTAGGCAATTGCCGAACTGCGTTACCAACCTCTTGTCTCATTATTTTCTGCACTTTATCATTGTCCATTACCACGATAATTGTAACGCCCCGAACCCGCCCCGGGTCCGGTGCGTCATTCACAACTCAATCCCGCCTTTAAAACGACGTTTAAAATAATTTTCGTAAAATATTCGGCTCGGTTTTGTAAAATTCCCGGCTCGGTTTTCGGGTTTTCCGAACCCTCTAATTTTCTTGGAAAACGTGTCTAAAATACGTTGAAATACGTTGGAAAAATTTCGGGTTAAAACGGTTTAGAAATTAGGAGAAAACGAAAATTTAAAAAAAATTTTGAAGGAGGGCGCTGCAGGGCGCTGGGCGCGCCAGGCCGCGCGGCGTGCACGCCACGCGCGCGCGCGCGCCCTTGCTGGCTGCGCGGCACTCGCTGCACGCGCGAGCGCGTGCCGCGCGCTGGGGCACGCCAGCGCGCCCCAGCCTCCTCTTCCCGCGTGCTCCTCGCGTTTCGCGGCGAATACTCGCCTCCGGGTGGCGAATAATCGCCACCCTCTCTGCCCTTTTCGCCCAGAATCGCCCCTGAGGCGATTTGTGGCGTTTGGGTGGCGAATAATCGCCACCCCCTCGGGTTTTTCGGCCAAAAACGCCCAAAACACCCTTTTTCCGACCCTCTCGACTTTCCTTCACATTCCTACACTTTTCTCCACTCCCGACACGTCCAAAAATTCTGAAAATTTAAACATACCTTCCAGACACCTAAAATTACAAGTCCCGTAAAAATCTCGCAAAACCGACTTAAAACGAATAAATACAAAAATCACGAAGTTAACCCGATGTTAATTATCTTAAAACCAAAACCTGAAATATGAACACAAAATATATATTTTCAAATTCTCAAATACAACAACCATCATCAAAACTCCATCGACTCAAAACGTTAATATTTAATACAAAAACATTTAATACCAAAACGTTTATAAACACAATGTATTATAACCTAAGCAAACCACTATTTTTCCTTTCCAAAATATTTACCACGCTCTCACAAAATACCCGAAGAAGGATAGTGATCCAGACGCCCCGACAATGACCTGCACCGGCGGACTCCGTACTCCTCCGACTGCGGCCTAATCCTGAGCTGTCTCATCGACCTCACCTGTAAAATACTCGTCACCTACACCACAGAACACAAAAAGGTAAGCCTAACGCTTAGCAAGTAGGGAAATAATGCACAACAACACGCTAATGCTCGACTCAATTCTAAGATGCAGTTTCTACACACTCAGTTACTTTCTTTTCATTTCGGTTACGTTTATCTTTCACTTCCAGGTGAATCAAGTAGGCACACGCCCCCACACAGTCCAGGACGGCCACACCTTGATCCACGGAGCTAGACCGGAGGCACACATCCCAACACAGTCCAGGACGGCCAACACGAATCTCCCCCAATCGATCGTAGAATCCTCATTGTGCCCTCACGCACGCACAGGTCGAGGCATTCATACTCACGATTCATTACGTACATTAGCATAGCATCTCGAATAGAATCCCTCGCGGGGTGCTCAACGAGCCACTAGCCCGACGAAGCTATTCTACTCTGAGACCACGTTGCAATCAATTCTTATCTTTTCATTTCATTCTCACCGCTCAAGCATGCAAAACACGTAGTTCGTAGTTTAGAAAACAATGATGCATGAAACACGATGCATGACACAAAACAAAACAAGCAAACAAACAATCATTCCCTACCGTTCTATGGTGTAGGCCCGAAGGCAACAAACAAGCACTCCACTACTTACCTGGTTGCTCCAAATACTTTCCGTCACTTCGTCCGATCAAATCACACGCTCGATTATCTAACAAATAACGAGAACTTAATTAGTCACAAACTACAGAATTCTAAAAACTCAACTCACTTAAACTAACTCTCCCTTTTAACCTAAACTAACCAACAATCTCACACTTAAATACCTAAACCTGATTTTCACCCATAAATTGACCGTCTAACTTCAAACGGTCGTAACTCCCTCGTTTTTCAACGGATTTCGACGTGCCACCCCAACTCGGAAACCTCTACACGTCCACTACCCATTGAATCACACAAATCAACCAAACAAACACTTTGGCCATCTCGAAAATCCAGCAAACAGAATCGGGTCTAAGGTGTTCTTCAACCTATTTTGTGAATCACTCACTCAATATTCCATCTAACCCCTCTAACAACCTAAATCATTCCATTCAACAACTAAACTACCAAAATAGGAAGGAAATCTAACATCCAAACTCAATTTTTCGGAATCCCTAATCTAGGGTTTTCCAACATTCTCCAAACTCAACCAAAATACCTAAAAACACTTCTAAACTTCATCTAAATGTACACAACCCAAAACCCAAGTGAAATTACCTTGAAAAGTCTTCAATAGATGAAGAAAGGAGAAAGGGGATCGATGGCTATGGAGGAGAAGAAGAGGAGCTCGATGAGGAAGAAGAAAAGAATGAAAACCTAATCTTTAAACCTTAACTTTCATCTACTTTTACCTTTCCTCCAATTAACTTTTTAAATTTACAAAACCACCCACACCTACACTCCTTTGTCTTCCAACGCCAAGCCCCACCAAACAAACACTTTTCCATCCATTAATTAGGTGTTTGCAAAGTTTAATTGGTTAAGAAAGAGTTGGACTTTTTCAACCCTAAGGCTTCCACCAATCACCAGTTAGTTTGACTTGTCAAACTTCTACTCATTTCTCTTTTCTATTTCACTTCAATGCACAACACTAGACCTTCATAATTAACTCTCCTAACACGTCTAATCCAAGGTTATTCACGTAATAGTAAATTCCCGGGTGTTACAATAATTAATTGGTGTTCTACCGAGTGTTCCACCTACACTAGGGCATCAAGTAACTAACCTTGATCTTTCATGGTTACTGGTTCACCAACAGCTGCAAGTGTGTTGCAAAGACTTCAGAATTTCTAAACATAAGACAGAGCACTGAGTTCATCTTTGCGAAATTCTTGGAGACTCGTTCGAAGCTCCGCAATCTGGGCAAGGGAAGAAGCATAGTAAAGTTGTCTAAGGGCTTCCCAGATCTCGAACGCTGTCGAATAGCCGACCAGTTGACCCAACATTTGTTCTTGAACAGAGGCATAAATCTAACTCATAATCAGTCGATTATACCTCTGCCATGATAGAAAATCTGGGTTAATGATCTTGAACTTGATTCATCTACAGTGGGAGGACACAAACAAGATCTGTGTAAGAATATTTTCCAGTCTGTTGGCGATAACAACATTTAGAAGCTGGTTTTTCCAGATTAAGTAGTTTGAGTCATCAAGTTTGATGGTGAATGGTTGATTAACAGAAGGGAGATACGGGAGGGAGGAAAGAGGGGAGGAAGAAGATGATGGTGCGTCTGTTGTACTTTGTGAGCACGTCATCATTTTTAGAGAGTTACAGAGAGGATCACTGCTTTGATACCATGACAGATGAAAATGAAAGAAAATAGAGGAAGGAGAAGAAGAAGAAAACTTGTATAAATTGTATTATATTTCTCATTGATTCACAGTGTGTTGTTTGGTTTTTATAAGCTTGAGATTACAAATGGAAAAACAACTCAGATTCTGTGTAACAGAATATTGAATCGAAACCGGTTCAAACACAACTGGTGGTTTATCATGGTTCAACATTCAATTACACTTGTTGGTTCGCTTTTGGTTTTCACTATCATGAAAGGGAGATTGGCCGGTTCGATCAGTTCAAGTTCCAAACCAGACATAGCAAATCAAGTAATAGTTAGAACATGCATGTGAATTAAATCCAATCAAATAAATCAACGGTATTCGTCACGCTTTTGAGCCACAAATCATGAGATCACTCGTACAAAAATCTTCTTATAAATAATTGTTAGACTACATCATATTCTTCTCTTGACATATTGGAAAGACGAACATAAATTGCCCAACAACATAACTGCGGTATGTACTAGCAAAATTTAAGAACTATATTATCGAAAAAAATCTCTCTTCATTGAAGAAGACCATCTCTGTAACGCCCCAATATAAAAATTCTCAATTTGAAACCCTAATTTTGAAAACCCTAAAATTTTCGACAAAATTAATTTAAAGTCGAGCATTAAAATCTTATTTTCATAATGTTAAAAACATAATAACTTGAAACTCTTAAATGCGCGGAAGCCTTATCATAGTATCAATAAATTTGTCAGAAACTTGAAATAATTGCATATTTAAAAAAAATTTATAAAAGCTTATTTAATAATCAAATTCAACATAATTATTCAAAGTCTTAAATTGAAATAAAACTTTAAATATTATTTGAAAAACTAAAGCATACTAATTTAAATTATTTTCTTCAAACTTAACAATATCTTCTTATTCTGTATGCTCGCTTGCCACTGGAGGGTTCTCAAATGCAGCTAGTTCTTCCTCAGATAAAAATTCACCTACATCATAAATTAAAACTATGAGATAACTCAGTAAGTGAAAATATGTGCAAGTTACAAAACTTTCACTTTTTCTTTTACCAAATCTTGTTAACAGTTGCATACTGGTTGAAAATTTAACATTCTTTTAAGACTTAGTCATCTCATTGTCGTTCAGGCTTCATCATCTTTTACTTTTACTTTTAACGATCAAGCTCACCATCTCACTGTCGTTCAGGGTTTTGCTATCACGTCAGTACATATGTTCAAGCTCACCATCTCACTGTCGTTCAGACTTTTGCTATTACATTTTCTGTCAATTCCATCATTTTCATACACATGCAATTGTCCTATCTAGTTTATCTTTTAAACAATTCTATGTTAATATTCTAACATATGTGTTCAACCATTGAAAACGTGTGATAAAATAAAACAATAATGAGGAAAATAATATTTATCATGTGATGTAGGGCCGTAGCCAAAACATTGTATTTACACTTACTTGGATTCCGAGCAATTAGTGTATTTCAGGATATTCCTAAAATTTCCAGTATAATATCCTACTCAATTAAAATCTTTGGTATTAAAATCCTACTTAATAAATCCAATTTCAAAGTAAATTGAGCAGAATTTCCTTACGTTGTGTTATTAAGTCGGATCAGATCGGTTGGATCGATTTGGATTGAATCGGGCGGTTCCAAAATCTTTCCTGCCTAATTCAAATATTAATATTAAAATCCTACTTAAATTATTTCAACTTTAGAATAATTTGGGCAGAAATTTCTTACCAGGTAAATCTTTGATCGGTATGGTTTGATTCGGGTAGAAATTTGGTTCGGATCCGATTCAGGTCGGATGAACAGTGCCGGTCCAGTTTGGGTCGGGTGAACAGTGCCGGTTCGGTTCGGGTCGGTGAACAGTGCTGGTCTGGTTCGATTCAGGTCAGGTCGGTTTGATTCACTGCTGGTCTGGTTCGGATCAGTTTGCAATAAGTGAACCGGTTCAGTTTTTCCTTAAAACTGAACCACTGCTTCTTCCTCACTTATTTTTGCAGAGAGTGAGAGGGAGAATCAGAGAGGAAAGGAGAGCGCGATAGAGAGAAGAAAATGGAGAGAGGGGAGACGATTCTTACTCCAAAGGTGTCGTCTGTGGAGGCCGAGAGAGCTCCGTCGGAGTTCGGCTGCCAGAGAGGAAAGCTTCGTCAGAGCTCGGCTGAGCAGTGGTCGGAGACGAGGTAAGTTCTTCTTTCCTTTCTGAATAACTCGAGAGGGAGGGAGCTGATGGTGTGAGTTTCCTCCTCCACCAATAGCTCTATTTATAGAGGGGGGTTCACCCCGCGCTTCTCGTGAGATCCGCAACAGCTCGGATTTCTCGGGCTGCAACAGGCTAGCTCGGATTTTACGAGCTGTAGAATCGAAGCTTCCTCTTGTTTCTAGACGACTTCCAGACCAAGTTCATTCTGTTGGTGTTTGGATTTTTCAGAGAAAAATCCAATTAGTTTTCTAAAAATCCGATTGGTTTTTGTTTTGAGAAATTTTAAAATTAAATTTTGAATTTGAATTTAATCACTGGAATTGAACCCTAAATTGTTACAATCTCTCAGCAAAAAAGAGAGAAGCAAATAATTGTCCCCCAAACATGAAGACACTTTCTATACATAAGAGATATTTGAACATCCAATAATTTTCTCTCTTCCCTTTCCTTTCAACGGAAAAATAATCTCAATTATTGCAAATGTTGTGGGAGCAAGAAGGTTGTGAACCTAGTAAATACACGTAGAGTCGTATTATCTCACATGATTTGATAAAAACGGAAAAGATCAATACATAAGTAGAGTTTTCTTCTTCAAACAACAATAAATGATTTAAGATATGACCTACGAATACATTTATACTTGTCTCAATTAAAAGTAAATAATATCTTGTTGGCAAAACTGAGACTCCACGTGTGTAGAGAGAGAGAAGTTAGCACGTATAATAGTCAAGAGACACAAATACCATCCTTATTGCGAATTCGTGAATTATGAAACCCTCGAGATAGAGTGTAATTATTTAGAAGATATGAAAGTTTGTACCGAAAAGTTGTAACATAAAATACAACACGTAAGGCTAACAAATTCCACTGATTTTTTTTTCCCACAAAAACATAGTTTTTGTCAATTCCCTACAAGTAAATCCAACACATGCAGTTGCCTTTATGTTGGTTCAGCCAAGAACAAACCTTTGTCACATGTGCATGTTGCCACTTTCCTAAATAATGCTTTTGCTACATGGGACCATTTCAAGTGTACCAAAACCATGAAAAGAAATAGCATAGCCACGTTTGCTAAGGATAATTTTTAAGTTTAAATTACTAGTTTTCTTAGCATAATGACTTTTATTCTACAAACTAATATACGTTAATGAATCTCTGGGTCATCACGCTTCTAAAAAAACGGCCACCCTTGATTTATTGTTGGATCAAATGCGCAAGAAAGAGAACTGCTTTTATTTTCACTCGAAATGCTTTTCAATTCATGTGCAAGGTATAGAAAAATCATAACTAGTTCGCACCTCACTCAACCTTGTCTCATGTAACCTTTTGTATTTGGGTATTGATAAGATTCAAAGGATAAAATTTAGGGTAATATGCTCTTCATTTCATATGCATCTCTTTCTCCTCTTAGAGTTTCAATCAATGAATGACATCTGTAAATTCATAATTAATGTACCATCAACGTCCTTCATATGTCATCTTTAACGAATTTCCTAAGTTTCAAGTCTTCTTTGCTTACATGTCAAAATATTAGTAGCATGAAATTATGAGTCTAAAGTGCATTTTACCCTAAAATTTATCTCTTCACTTTTTTTTTTCTTTTTGGCTAATAGCGCCTTACTATTAATTAAACAACAAAATATGTCTAAGAAAAACAAAAACATTTAATGGTGACAAATACATTTGAAAGATACGTATCGAGATGGGTTAAATCAAATCTCTTTCAACAAAATATGAAATCCGCTATTTCATTTATTAGTTTGGGTACGTTTATTCGTTTATTCTACTCTTTTAAAATACTCGACGACATGTCAAAAAATGATTGGTATGATTAATGTAATAAATTTGCATCAATTATTGTTTGACACGTCAGCGAGTATTTTAAAAGAGTAGAATAAAAAAATAAACGTAACATTATTCTTGGATTAATCATAATATTATTGATAATTAATTCTATGATTATTGGTAAAACTATGTAATATGAGCTTTTTTATTCCATATTATTTAACTAATTTTGATGAAAAATACAATTATTAATATTTATTTTTAGATAGCGATTAATCGCGCCGACCACGTTGATACTCTGACGCCACCAAAATTCTTTCCCGGCTCAAAGCAAGCCGAGCCATATAACTAACTCCCGGAAGATCACCGGCTATTGCCGGGAAACATAATTGCATTTGGTCTGAATTTTGGAGGAATTTCATTTGCCAAAAAAAGTAAACCTAACCACAGTAAACTTCCAACCCTGAATCTAACCCAAACCGATTGATTTAAAAGGACTGGAAGGAGCAAATGTAGCTTTGCTACCAATCAATTTCTTCCTTTCTTCCTTCCTCTTGTTCTTCCATTTGAACAGTTTCATGCTGTATGATTGAGTAATGATGAAGGTGGAGAAGAGATTCAGATAGAGAGTTGTTAAGTGTTTGGTTGATTTTCTTAGTTTGTTTTTGGGTTTATTTTGATGGGTGTTTTAGAGAGAGAAGAAACAGTGAGGAGTGAGGAAGATGGAGAAATTGGGGAAGAAAGATGGCTGTACAATTTATGTGTACACCACTGCAAAGTATGGTCTAAGACCTTGCTTCGTTCCGATGAAATTCTAGCTCTCTAACTGTTTGAGCTTCTGAAATTTCTTCGTTATTCGCCATTAACGATCTTCTGTAAGATCCCGAGAAGAAAAGGGTCCGATCTAATCGCTACCAGTTGATTTTCATTCAGTCATGAGGAGGATTGGGAGTTCTGATTCATTGGGTGCTTTGATTTCCAGCTGCCCAACTGCAGGTTTTTGAGAATAAAACTCTATTACTTGTCCTTTAATGGCGGATTTCATAGTTCTCAGACTTACCCATCTGAATTTTTTTCTGTTTCCTGACTTTTCATAATCTTCAAAATCCCTAGAACTGTTTGATTGTATTGCTATAAATCTCAGATTTTTCTTTTTCTTTGCTTTTAAATTTTTTTTGAAGCGTTGGGATCGAAGAAAAATGCTGATCCTGTTTGTTTCTTTGCTTGATGTTTACTTTCAGACGAACAAAGTCCAAGAAACAGCCATTTCTGCAACTTTCAGCCATTGATGGATGGGCTAGACGAAGAAGGGTGTGTGGAAGAATACTGCCATGTGTCGGAGAAGAAGAGAAGACTAAACACAGATCAAGTGAAGGCTCTGGAGAAAACATTCGAAGTAGAAAACAAGCTCGAACCGGAGAGGAAAGTGAAATTAGCTCAAGAACTTGGTTTGCAGCCTCGGCAGGTCGCCGTCTGGTTTCAAAATCGGCGAGCAAGGTGGAAGACGAAGCAGTTGGAGAGAGATTATGGCGTCCTGAAATCTAATTATGAAACTCTTAAAGCTAATTACGAGACCCTTTTGCGTGATAACGAAAAGCTTCACAAAGAGGTCAACTTTAATTAATTATATTCTTCAATTTGAGGTTTTGTCCATCATGGTCAGCCATGGAAGATTGTTGTGTTTCAGTGGTTGAAAGGTTTTCGTTTGATTCAGGTGATGGAGTTGAAGGTGAAACTTCAGGAAGAGAACAGCGAGAGCAATCTCTCCGTCAAAGAAGAGGTCAACCACCCATTAATGGAGGAACCGAACGATCCATTGACTGAACTTTCTCGTCCTGAATCGAATATAAACGAAGAATGCTTCAAAAACTCCAAGAATGGAAGCGACGATGGAGGAATGGAAGCCTCGTTATTTCCTGATAATTTCAAAGACGGATCTTCGGACAGTGATTCAAGCGCCATTTTGAACGAAGACAACAGCCCAAACGCCGCCATTAACTCGCCGGAAATCCTCCATAGCCACCACCTTCTCGTCTCTCCGCCTTCATCCTCCTTCAAATTCAACGTCCTTCCGTCGTCTTCCGCGCCTTCGGCGTCGGCGCTGAACTCCTTCGGCCAGTTTCAGAAATCTTATAATCCTCCTCAGCACCAGTTCGTTAAAATGGAGGAACATAATTTCTTCAGCAGTGAAGAGACCTGTAATTTCTTCTCCGACGAGCAAGCTCCGACGCTCCCCTGGTACTGCTCCGATCAGTGGAGCTAAAAAACAACTCCCATCGCAGGTTCAAAAACAAGAAACATGGTGGAGAAATTTTGTGAAATAGTAATAGAGTTGAGCTTCGTGAGACTGAGAATCTAAACGCGTTCAGAACCAAATCTGCATCAGCGTTCGAGGAAGAAGAGAGAGAGAGAGAGAGAGAGAGAGATCTAGTTCTGTAAAAAGACAACTGGGGAGTACGTAAAAAAACCCATGTAATCCATAAAATAATTACTCCCTTTCCAAATTTCCATCGCCATCGTTACACTGTTTCTTCTTCAATCTTCTGCAAATAAAAGCTTTGATGGGTTTCGACACTGCATCCCTCCTCTCTTTGTTTGCTTTTCAAAAATGACATTATTTCATATGTAAAATTACCTTAATACCCTATGTCCCCGACCAGATTACTAGGCTGGTCCAAAACAAACATGAACCCTCATATCATACTCGGTTCAACATTTGTTGGTCTACCATGCACCATGATCAACCTTCTACTATGAATAACAATGACCGACCATTACAACATATTGGCACTCCGACCGACATTCATGTGTAAAATTACCTTATTACCCCGGGTCCAAGACCAAGTATTTATACTGTCAAATACTAGATTGACTCATCTTTAAGACGACATCCTCGAATGTAGAAGACCAACACTCTTGCTCACTACCTGGTCGAGTAGTTTTCATACGGTTTTGGTCGAGCGTTAGATTTAAGATTGACACGTTCAACTTGTCATGCAGATGTCGTCAAATCATGGGTGTAAGCGCTGTTGTAGCTGCCGTCTGATTAAAATAACAAACAAGGACGCACATGAGAGACCTCGGCCCGTCCTCTGACATTCTGTTCCTTACCTCTACAGCGTGATTGTGCGTCCATTTGCTTTATAGATTTACGTGCGTACACGTGTACGATGAAAAAAGCACTGCCTTTGATATGAAATATGACGTCACTATTTCGAATCATAGTTTCCGTTCGTGTTAGTTTTGATAGCTTATAAAGTAAGATTAAGATCCGTACCAAGATTGTAGGAGCAGAGGGCAAAAGTGTAATTTTCCTGGTGGTGGGGGGGGGGGACATGTCTAAGTAGAATTCGGGGAGAGTGGTCCCCACTCTCGCCGTAGGGCCCACTTAAAGGGCAGGAAAGAGGGAGAGCATGTGAGGTGGGCCCCACGTAGTTTGTCACTCGAACGTCGCCGTCACATAAAGATTGGAGTAAAGCATAGGGAGTTGCTCTCTCTGTCTATCATCTTCCCGCTACAATCCAATTTTAAATACTCCACCACTCGACTCCTGCCACCTGTCCTCCCAACAATATTAATTTCGTTTCTTACCCCCAACTTATTATTATTATACATTCAACAACCTTTATGTCAATTTTATAAAACTATTATACTAAACAACAGCTAGATATTAATTTAATAAATAACTATTTGATGGGATTACGTGGCTATATATGATTTGCGAGCTCACGGCATTTAAGATAGAGTTGAATGTGGAAAAATATTCTGCAGATATTATATTTTAATTGTATTATTTAAACCCACTTTGTTAACGTGTGAATATTTCAATGTTAATTAATTAAATAATTATGTAACAAAATAACACATTCTTTATAATTTGATTTATTGTGCTATCAAATCATAAGATTTGTTCACTGTTTATGTGATATATTATTTTCGTGTCACTATAATCTAAGTTAGTATTTTTTATTATAATAATTAATAATGAATTATTTTAACTATATTAAAACTAACGTCGTATTCCCAGTTCTCGTGCGGGTGATGCGCGTGGCTGGTGTTATGAACATTGTTGATTTATGTAACGACCCGTACGTCTTCACAAAATTTTACATGATATAATTTTTTTTTTTTGTAAAATTTTCACAAACTTTAAACTAAACTTTAAAATATTTATTCATTTATCCCACTTGAAATTAATAGAAAAACGTTTGAAAAGCACGTCGCGAAATACACCTTGAAAATAATAGATTTTTTTTTTTTAAGTCAGTGTTCAAATAACTAAGAAGGCAAAAACTCACTTTCCAGGTAGGAGAAAGTCATGAGTGACGACTGATCCGTATACTGGATCTGAACTCGGATAGCAGTGCGCCGACGCAGAAAAAAGGCTGGTGAAGGAATAGGTCGTTACAATTTCTGTAGTTCGTGAAACCACATATTGTTCATATTTTTTTTTTGTAGGTTTTTTAAATTTAAAGTGAGAAGAATTAAGTAATTTTGTTGAAATATCTTAAATTTTAATTAATTAATAAGGAAATATATTAATATAGAGAGGGCCATTTGAATTGTATCTACCAACCAAATAAATAAATACGATAGCGCCGTGTTTGGCAAAGACAAATTTCTCATTAATTGTGAGAAATTAAATTATTAGGGTTTACTCCCCAGTCAACGCGAGGTTCACACCCAATCCCACGTTTCAATATTTAAAAGACACGATGGGGCCCACGTAAAAAGGCTAACAAACAAATCAACGGTCAGATCTGAGCACATGAGTGGCGTGGAATGACATACAACGTCTGATAGTGACAGTCGTTGGGTGGAGAGAGATTGAATGAGACGTCGCCGTTCAGGACAGAAAACCCTCCCCGAATAAATCCAATTCTAGGCTGACTCAAAGTCAAACTCCCTCATTCGCACTTGTTTGGATGTGGGAACACGTTTAACATCACTCCCGGTTTACGCTATCCCTGATTACTAGTTTCCTACATCCTTGGGAGAATGGCTAAAGCTATATGTTATCTATGAGTATAAGGTTAGGATGAATATTTTACCCAATATAATTACTTTAGGTGTGATGTGATGTCACATCATAAACAGAGAGTTTTCTGGACTAGTATATATATTGGGTCTAAACTTCCACTATTAATCGTACTTTTAGGAGGAGTAAGAGACTCGATGTCATATCATTTGGTATCAGAGTCTCACTTCTGTGGGCTGGTTAGGCAGCATATCAGGTAGACCGTCGATTGAGGCAGCCATCTTACGGAGTGTTTCGGTCAGATCGCCGACTGAGACAGTTGCCCTTAAAGGGTGAAGGAATAATGTGATACCACATCGGAAACAGAGAGTTATCTGGACGCGCTTTTAGGAGGAGTAAGAGACCCAATATTATATCAAGGTGTGACCCACATCAAATTTTAAATAATTTGGTAATATCTATAACTCATTAATCAATTTTTAACATTAATCGATGCAGGCAGATTTATTTGACAATTAATTAGTGGATCTACATTTATATAAACATTAATTATACATTATAGTTATTGTCACACTTTATGCCCATTAAAAGTGATTATAATACAAGATTTTGAGAGGGATTTAACGTGAAATGCCTAGAGAAAGGTTAAGACCTTTGTACTCTAGTTGTTGTCTTGGAAATTTTGTTAATGGATTTGGGTATTACTTTTTAGTCTCTTGATTGTTAGACGTTGAAACGTGAATTGGGAATTAGGATTTTCGATTTAATTTTTTAGAACTTAAGAATTTAAGTTCACTCGAGTTTCATTCTAGTCATGAATAGATCACTTTTCGAGTTCGTAAACATAGAAAAATTTATTCTACAGACACTTGTACGTAAATATCAACTTAAAGATAAAATCACTATACTCGTAGTCTCACGCAAGAAATTAAGTAAGAGTTGACCAATAAATTAAATTACATCATCACAACTCAGAAGCGGATTATATCTTGTAGATGAGATCGTATCAAAATTATGTATATTATCTAATGTGTGCTAAGGCGAACACAATCGCTTTGAAAATTATTCTATTACTTCAATTGAAGACCGAGATTAACAATATAAAACTCAATATGAACATGATCAAAAGGATTGTCGAAAAATGGTTGGATGAGAGAGAATCGATATTCTTCCCACCAACTCCTAAATAATTTATCTTCCTTAAAAAATTGCATTTTATCAGAGAATATTCTGGCCATAGATCTTATAATTTATGATTAATGAATGACTTATGATCTTAGAGATTTGTGCATTTTCAGAAATTTCGTTTTTTTATAGAGACCCTAACGATTCTACAAGAAAGTCCGATGGCTCAACAAATTTTTGGTCTAGAAGGAACATCCAACTTATTTTATTAGAGATTTGAGCCAAATGTTTAATTCGAATGTTAAACATTTTCATATCGGTTATGCATGAAATATTTAGCTGTTCGTTCAAATTGTCCATCGGATATAATGTGAAGGATTAATTCAGGAAGCTTATCATCCATGTCCTCTAAATTTCGAGTTCTTCTTGTATTTTCCAAAAAAAAAAAAAAAACCTCAACGTCTATTATCCCTCGTGACATATAATTATGAATGTAATTTAAAGCGTTTTAGCCGACGGATTATACCAAATTATTGTGTTCGGAAATTTATATTAAAACTCAAGAATATCACAATTGGAACTATTGAAATAAAAAGAAGATGTTTTAGTAGAATATTCATTTTATTATAAAATAATATTAGCATAATTACGGATATATTTTCCATAACATTATTTAATTTAAGTAAAATCAAACGACGAGTAGTTTTTAGGAGTGAGCAGAACTGGCTCGGACTGAAGAATCGGACCAGAACCGACCTATTTGGTCCGGTTCTAGTCCGTTTTGGCCAAAACCTAAACAATATTCGGTTATGTTTTTTCAGAACTGAAATTGCTAGTTCGGTTCTCGGTTTTGAAGACAGAAAATCTGCCCGGACCATTAACTTCACCCTAAAACTTCTGATCTTCGCAGTTCACTCATTACTATTCGCTTTTCTATTTGATTTTGCGTTTGATATTCACTCGCGTCTCACCGTCTCTCGCCTAGTTGCCCTCGCCTTCTCTTGCTGTCTCTCGCAATCTCCAGCTTCGATTTGTTTTTTTGTTTCGATTTTTCTTTCCTCGCTCTCTTTATTTGTTGTTTATGAGTTTTATTTTTTCCTTCCTTGCTTTTTGACTTTTGTTTTTGGAATTAAATCAAGATATTGAAACTTTGCTTAAATTTAAAAGTTTTTTGTATTTTTGTGACAGATTTGTGCAAAGAATATTTATGATTTAGTTGATTTCTTCTTGATAAATTTTGTTTTGAAGTTTTTGTTTTCTGGTTTGACGTAGTCCACAATAGAATTGGTAAGGTTGAGCTTTAAAGTCATTTATCTTTTTCGGATCTAAAGCCGAAGATTGAGTCATTCCTTTGCTTTTTAGTCTCAGGTTCTCACAAATACTTTTTTTTTTTTGCAAAACTTGTGTTGTTTGGCGCTGTGAATATGTTTTTTGAAAGCGTGAAAAGTAATCTCTTAGGTCATTTTATGGCTGTGGGTTTTTGTTTGACCAATGAAAAAATTAGGTCTTGTTTGAGTTTTTACCTTCCTCAATTTTTTTATTATTTTTATTTTTATTCCTTGGAAGGACCAGAACCGGACCAAAACTGAGACTACATTTTTAGTTCATTTCTGGTCCGGTCCTAAATTTTTTTTGTGATTTATTGGTGTTAAAATTTGAAAACCAAAATCTATTGGTCCGGTTCTAGTCTCTGAAAAACCCGGACCCAACATAACCACGTTCACTCCTAGTAGTTTTAACAAGGGTTTCTTAGATTGAATTATTATTTTATCCCAAAAACTTTTAAGTAAATTTTTAGTAGTTTGAATTCGTTTGTATAAATTTCATGATATTTTTTATTTATTTTCTAAAAATGCATATTGATTGTTAAGACTAGTTAGAGTTAAAATATTTTTACGTTTAATTATTTATTTTAATTATTGGGAAATATTTATTTTCAAGATGCTGTTTCATTTAAGGCGGCAGCATGATGAAGGAATATAAATAAATCAAAGTGGCTTTGAATAATTATAAAAAAGAAGTATTTTTAAACTAAAAAATAAAAGTTTAACCAAAAGCTAATATCTATTATATTATCTTAACATAATCGCCATTGTGTACTACTTGTAGTACTGCATTTGTTTTGGCCGAATGACCACTTAAATATGTTTAAAAATTAGGAGAAAAAGCAGCTTTATTTATTATAATCTTAACACTTTATATGTTATGTTTGGGAAATACTTTCAAAAAAGCAATATTTTAAAATATTAAATATCTTCTTATTGCTTACATTTATTTAATTTTCTTTTAAAAAAACATAAATAGAAATGTAACTTTAATCAATCTAAAATCAAATAATAGTAAACAAAACAATTCAATAATTTGATTCTCATAATCATCTTATAATTGTTTAATTTTGATTATCATAAAGTGAAGTTTGTTTAAGTGATCAAATTAAGTATGAAGTTATTGGGGTATAGTCATTTCATAAAGAGGGAGATTTTGAATGTGTAGATACCAGTTGCTAAGTTTAAATTTGATTAGAGTCAAATTTAAGTCAAACTCACAAGTTATAAATAATAGGTTATGGTCTTTATGTGATTCTCTCGTTAGATTAGAGAATATATAAAATTGAGAGTTTCTCTAAAGAAAAGTTATTTGGATTTCAAGGGTCATAACCATCACCTCTTAATTCGACAACATTTTTTTAGAAACCATATTTTAAGCTAATTTTATGGATTCAAGTACATTGTGTGACAGCCACCATATGAGAGTAAAGACGACCTAAAATTCTATTGATTGTATGAGTCTAACTCATACCATTAGGGGTACACAATCTCACATCATTTGAGAGATTAAAAAATGAATGATTTATAAGTAGATCTCTCCTTCATATCTAGTAAAACACTTCTTGGACTAACCCTAAGAACAAAATAGTGCAAGTTTCGACTCAAAGCGAACAATATTGTATTAGAAGTATTGGTATAAAAATTGGTATTTTTATAAAAAAAATTTAGTGTAATATTAAGTTTGAGCGGTATTTACAAATTCTTTAACTTGTGGAGTTACGATTTAAATTTGTAGAAGTTTGATAAATAAGGTCAGGGAAACCCTATTCCCATTTTGCTCGGAGCAATCAAAGAGAGGGAGAGAGGATCGATTCTGCTTTGTGCATTTCGTCGTGTTCCGTGGCTAAAGGATTGTTCGTGAGACTTCGTGTACTACCTTTTGTGAAATGATTTTGAACGATAGTAAGTTTTCAACCTCCATTTTTGTGATGAAAGCTTAGAGTTTTAGGTTGAGGATAGATTTGAGCGATGGAACTCGATTCCATCCGATCTTTCTAGCTATATTAGTGTATTAAGAGTGTGTGCAAGTATTGTCACCGTTTGGAGGGAAAAACTGGCAAAGGGGTGCGATTTCCACGACTTTCCATCACTAGAAACTGCCCAAGTGTCGACTATTGTGGACAGTCGATCGACACTTCAAGCCCTGCGCTGGGATTAGAAAGTTGTAAGTGTCAACATTTCAAGGAAAATGTCGACTGCTAGGGTAAATGGATTAAAACTTGAGAGTTTGGGGTGTCGACACTTTAAGGGAAGTGTCAACTGATAAGGTGTTGACATTTGTGGATAAAGTGTCGACCGCTAGGCCATTTGATGATTAAACCCGAGAGCATCAAGTGTCGATTGCTTAAAGGAAGTGTCGACCGCGACCAACCCGATTGTTCTAAGTGTTGGCCGGTAGGTTGACCCCACTTATAAGTGTCGATCGGTCCCTCATAAAGTGTCGACCGCACAATTTATCTTTAAATGAAGTTTTATCGCCTTGGCAAAGTTCGTGACTGTTTATAGTGTTAAGAATTTAATTCCTAGTCATGATTTAAGACTAATTCTAGTGTCTCCTGTTAATGTTAAGTCAGATAATCTTATCTTTGGTTTTATGTTAGACTCAGATGACTTCAAGAACTTCAAGTCAGTTGCTGAATGAGCGATTGGCGTAAATGTAAGAGTTTCATATTATTTGCACTGCATTGCATGATTTTTAAATAAAATTCTATTTTGGTGAGCTATCACCCAAGAAAATTTGATGCGGCCTGGTTGTCAGCATGTCAGTCTTTTACGTGTATATATATGTATGATTTACACATTTACCATTAATACATAGTTTTATTATTGTTGTGATAGAAGATGAATCCTCATGATACTTTAGACAGTCTCGATGTCAAAATATCAAGAAGACATCCTAGGCACCTTGTGCTGTGTGAAAATTGTCTTATATGCACGCCACGAAATGGGTAATTGGACGGTAATGACGCAATTCTTGGGTTCGAATCCCTAAACCTGGTCAGGGTATTATTATTATTTTTTATTATCGTTCATACGGGTTGCTTCGTAGATGACCATTGTTTACCGACAACCCGGCTGACGAAACTTGATCTTCTTATCGCACGTTGCTTGGCTCTTCTTTCTGGCTCATATGATGTTGCTGGACTTCGGTCGCCATCTTTCTGTGTTTATGTACCAGAGAGATTTTTGAGTGACCTTCATTTTTCACTGAGATAATTTTTAAGTAAAATGTACGATGATAGTTTATTTTCATATAGTTGTTTATGTACGCGACAAATATTTTACCTAATATCTCATCGTTGGCCGTTATATCCTTTTTTCCTTAAATGGTCAAAATGAGTTTTCAACATAACGATATTTTGAAAATCATTATTTTATCTCATCATGTTTTGAAAGAAAAAATAAAAGAATTTTTACATGCATTTAACATAGTATTTATTGAGTTAATCACTCACTTCAACGACTCCATTCTTTTTCTAAGAAAGAACAAGGGCAGTGAATAACTGGAGTTTGGAAGTCATTAGCTTTACTTATTTCTTTATGCATTTAAGTGTTTAGTTAAATTTCTGGTGATGATTTAACTTTAATTGGACTTATAGTAGTTTATTGATTTTGGATATAGACTTGTAAATCTTATTAAACTGCTATTTCATTTATCGTACTATTATATCTGTAGTCACTATGTGAATCTAGTTTTTGATTAAATGTTCAGGTCTTCTGCTGCGAACCAAGCCTTGGGCTGGATGATCAGGTTCTCTCCAATGATCTGGTCGCCCGACCGAGTGTTCTGTTAGGCTCGCTTCCGGGTCGTGACAACTGAGGATTACATAAATGGTATTAGAGACAAAGCTCAAAGCAGAAAAATATTGTATTAAGAGAAAAAAAAAACGTGTTGTACTAGGCGTGAGAAGAACTCTACTTATAAACAATTTATTTTGCACTCTATCAAGCGATTTGAGATTTTGCACCCTCACTAGTATGAGTTGTTCCTCAGAATCAATAAAACGTAGGGTCTTTTTTGTCTTCACATAGTCGGTTTTCACAATCTACCTCCCTTTAAGCTTGATGTCCCTATCAGTCACACTTTCAGTTGGACTTATGATAAGTGTGTATTTTACACACTTATTTATACTTTTTATACTTGATTTGATAAGTTTTTATCTCAAGTGTTTTAAGGAATTTGATATATTTTGTGAAGTGTGCAGAAATTGTAATTAGAACAGGGAGAGAAAAGAAAAGAGAGGAAAGTAAAAGCTAAAGAGAAGAAAAGACGGAGAAACATTGATCTCCATAACCTTGCAGCGATCGATCTCCATTCAAATGAAAGAAGCCAGCGATCGATCTCTGTCCATCGATCGCTACACATGAATCAGCAAGAAGGCAGAGATTGAAGAATTAAAAGAGACAGCGATCGATCTCTATAAAAGTCAGAGATCGATCGCTAAACTTACAAAAAGCGAAGCGCTGAGATGCAGCGATCGATTTCTAAGTATTCCAGAAATCGATCGCCATACAATTGAAGAAAAGTCAGCGATCGATCTCTGTCCATTGCAGAGATCGATCGCTTATCAATTACATATTTGGAAAGACGATGTGTTTTAATCCGAGCCGTTCACCTGAAGACAGATCTAATCTCAACCGTTGATCGAGTTAAAATACAACATTAAAAACCTAACGAGCAGTGCCTTTAGAGATCCTGGAGTCGGCAGAGAACAATTAGGCGGCGACTGAGAGCAATTCAGAGGCGATTTTCGTCGGCGATCAGGATATTTTCAATTTTCTTTTCTTTTTCCTTTCATTGTTTAATTATGCAACTATTTAGTATTATTGTTGTTTATTTATCTTCTAGCATGAACTAAACGTTTGTTCTAGGGTTTCGATGTAGCCTAGTTATGATTATTTATTTTTCTTAATTCAAGTATTTAATTTCCTGTTCCTGTTCTGTGTTGAGTAATCTATTCTGGACGTAATGCTTAGGTTTGCTTGATCACCAAAACTAAGAACTTTAGAGTTGATTCGGGATGCGAGAGCGGAGAATTTAACCGTGCACTGAATATTTTGCCTTAAAAAGGATCCTAGGCTAGAGATAGTTAGGACGTTTGAGTGGTAATATAATTTCTTGTTCCTAATGTATTCAATTAATTCTCAGGATTAGAGACCGAGAGGTGATAATTCGTTAGTTGAATAAGTTTGTCTTTGCTCGAGAGAGATTGATAAATATTTTCGTGAAATTGCCATCAACACATAGAAATAGGATTTAATTATTTGGATTAGGTCTAATAAATAGGATTAGTTAAGTGAAATCGGAACCCTAGATTTTCTCATCATATAATCTTACTTCTTTATTTTTAAATCTTTTATTTAAATTGCTGCTTAATTTTATTTGAATTATTATTTTAGTTTTAAAATCTAAATCACAAAAATTATTATTTCTTTTCAAATTAAACTAAAATTTAGATACTCAATATTTAACATAATTATTCCTCGTGGGATCGACACTCGTACTTATACACACTTTATTACTTTTGCGACACGTGCACTTGCGTATACGATTTTTCGCAACAACTTATCGTAAGAAAAAAATCATGCAGTTTTTAGCCCAAAATATACAATATTATACTGTGATGATCGAAGACTCTACACCTTCCATATTTAATTTATCTTGAGAAATAACATATTGATTACAATTTTGGAATTGTAAAGTTTATGAATTTAAGGATAACAATTCATCATATTTTTTCCATTTTTTTTTTTAAATTACTCTACTCTGTCTTTAACCCTTTTGTTGAAAACATAATTTATCATATTTATATTTTATTTCAATGTCAGCATATTGTTAAAATCATGTTCTTTTGTCAATTTCCATGACATGTTGATCTATTTATTTTAACAAATTCTAATTCCCGCCTCCATCTTCGAAACAAACAATAAAAGTAATTAACAAGAGAAAAAAAATCAAATAAAGAAGGAAATAACATAAAGAATGATTTTTGTCACAAAATATAAAAATCTTACCAATACATATTAAAAAGGGTGTTTTTTTTTTCAATTTTTACGTTAATGTTTGGGTTCCTTTAAAAACTTTCATTTCAGTCAGATTAGGGTTTCGAAGAAAATGAAGATAATGAAAGTGAGAGAAAGGTAGATAGAGAGAGAAAGTCACTAATATATTTTAAAGGGTAAAGTGCAATTTGGCCCCTACAACTAGGTGAAATGGGCAATTTACACCGTAAACTTAAATAAAGTGCAATTTGGCCCCTACAACTAGGTGAAATGAGCAATTTACACCGTAAACTTGAATAATAGGCAAAAACAACCTTAATGTAATGATAATGGGCAATATGGCCCATACCATCATATTTTCTATCAAAAAATAATATTTTTTCACTTATTCATTTTTTTTTTCCGAAATGCCCCTCACTGGACCGAACCGGACCAGACCGGTTCAGCTAATTTCACTCTTATTTATTTATTTTTTTTAAATCCTATTTCTCAGAAAAGAGAAGACAGATGAATAGAATTAAAAAATAAATAAAAAACCAAAGTGCAATTAGTCGGTCCGGTCCGGTCCGGTTCGGTCTTGTGAGGGGCATTTCGGGAAAAAAAAATAAACAAGTAAAAAAATATTACTTTTTGATGGAAAATATGACGGTAGGGGCCATATTGCCCATTATCAATACATTAAGGTTGTTCTTGCCTATTATTCAAGTTTACGGTGTAAATTGCTCATTTCACCTAGTTGTAGGGGCCAAATTGCACTTTACTCAAGTTTACGGTGTAAATTGCCCATTTCACCTAGTTGTAGGGGCCAAATTGCACTTTACCCTATTTTAAACATATAATTGATATAAATATATTATATTTATGTAATATTAAAATCATGAATGATAAATCGAATTTCTGCTCATGACGCCATTAACAAACTTAGACTATTCCAGATACGCTCTGCAATTTGAAAATAATAAACAAATACAATTTGATGAAGGAACAGGTATTAGTTTAAAAAAAAAATTAAAAGATATTTAATTTATTATAAAGTTTTATTACATGTTCATCATGTCATGGAAGATAATATGTAAAGTTTTGTGATTTTCTAATACTTGTATGATTTATTATAATTATTTTATGAAATAAATAATTAAAATTACAATAAATCGTACAAGTGTTAGAAAATCACGAAACTTTTCAGATTATTTTCTCATTATGTGGTAAAAATTTCAAGTAAATTAAATATTATTTGATATTTTTTTAAACTAATTTATAAATCATGGAAGGTGGATGGAAGGTGAATACCTCTGCTTAGAACGGGAGATCGTTCTTTTATAACGGTGCTCTGTTCAAATGTAAAATTGAGAATAAGAGGTGAATGGAACGTGAACACCTCGCCAAAAGAGTTTTATTAGTTTTTAATAATTTAAATTTTTTTTAACATAAACATGATTCGAAGATTCTTTAAGCCAAATTCATGCATAGAGTTAAAATTATTATTACTAGGGTATATTCTATTTTTATCGTAATCAATGTTGTCATTTTTTGGAATTTCGTCAAAAGCAAAACCCTAATTAACTACTGAAGAAGAAGACACAAATCACCATTTGTTGAAGTTGCTGACAGACTGTGGATTGATTTGATCTACTGCCCATGGTTCTACTTACACGACTCAGCAAGGTCACATCATAAAAGAAAACAGTAAAGAGGAAGAGAGAAAAAGTAGAGAGAGAAAGTAGAGAGATAAAGAGTGTTGTTGGCTTTTGGATGGTTGCAATAGTTTCTGTCACTGTTCTGTCCAAACTCGTGTCCTCATTTTCCATCATTTTCCATCATTCTCTTTCAAAGTAGCTCTCAGCTGGATGAACTTACTCTTGTTTTCCCTCTACTCCACTGAAGGGTACTACATTCAACCTAGCATTAGTTGTTGACCAGGTTGAGTCGGCTCGGTCCACTGAAATCATACTTAGGTTCGTTCCAAGACTAGTAGAATTTGTGGAGTCTGCTAATACTTCTAGTACAATATTATTCATTTTTTATTAGAGTCTGCATATATTTATTCTTGTGGTTAACAAAAAACGCGTTGTACTAGGTATGGAGAAGAATTCTACTCAATTTCCACTCTCCCAAGTAATGTGAGATTGTGCATCCTCACTGGTATGGGCTGGACCCTCATAATTAACAGATTTTTTGATCGTCCTTATCTTTACATGGCGAGATGCCACAATTTTCATCCATTACGTCATCGACCACACTTCCGATTGAGAATTAACTCAGATATCATTTGTGAAGTCCCCTAGTGCTCCAGTACAATATTGTTATTTTTAGGGGCGGAGCTCGCATGGATTTGTTATTGGGGTTATCTCAAAACTCATGGTACTGGGTAGGGAGAAGAACTCTACTTATAAAACAATTAATTTTTACTTTCTCAAGCTACATGAGATTGTGCATCCCCACTAATATGGACTGGACCCACACAATCATCAAAATTTATGATCGTCATTGACTTCACATAGTGGGATGCCACAGAATTTGCCAAATAATGATTACTCGTTAACCTTGAAATATCATGATGACATTGGGACTAGTTGTGGCAGACTCCTAAATCAGTCTAAAATAAATATTTTTTATGTTTGGTTGCTATAGAATCGACATAACCAGGTAGAGGTAGTGTTACATAAGTTTTCTAAATTTTTCTTATGATTAAAACTTTATAATTTGATATCTTAGACTATACGTTTTCTCTATTATTTGATAAGTTATTTATAATATACGACCAAACAAGAACAACAATAAAGAGATGAAGAAAGAAATAACAAACACCTTTATCAATGCGAATCGACCAAACCACTCGCGTCCACATTCTATGGCTCCTCTTTGAAAATTCATTTTACAATAATTCAATAACCCTTATGATGATTATAAATGACTGAGCTGCTGGGTGTCAAAACAATCTTACAATGACTCTTAATGGGCGTCACATTTTTCCTTAATTGATCTTATGTGTAGCCTCAATCCTCCAAGTACAGTATTATTCCCTTTGGGCTGAAGCCCTTACAAATTTATTTTTAAAGTTAGCCTAAAATACGTTGTAATAGATAATAGTTAGAATTCTTCTTATAAACTATTTATTTTTCATTCTCCCAAAAGATATGAGATTATGTAGCTCCATTGGTATGGACAACGCCTTCACAATCAACAAAATTTTAGGTCGTCATTGTCTTCATAAGGTAGACATCCACAGTCTTCTCCCCTTGCCCAACGTGTCACTCCCCAAAGGGGGCCTAAGAGTGAACTTCTATTTATAATGGCCTTCAAAATTTCAAGCAGTAAATGTCATCTACTATTCATCAAGGCGTCCGTGATATATCCGTTAGAGACATCAATGATGTGATGAGTTTCCGAGAGTACTTTATTGGACTTTCGTCAGGGGTGTCTGCACTTCATGACTTAGCGTTCGTGTGAAACTTCAATTTGAATTATTGTCTCTATTACTAGACTTTCACAAGATGCTCTGGGTGTCCATTGTTGGGTGTCTACATCTATCTTTGGGCAGTCACAAATTGAATTTCAAAAAACATTGTCTCAAGATTGGGTTTCCACAGGTTCCTCAAGGGATCCGCTTAGGGATTTTGCTCTTTAGGTCCGGGCGTCCACACGTGTAATCTAAAATGGTTTGAAGCTCTAGATTAGGCTTCCTTGAGATTCCACCAAGTTGTGTCGCAATTGTCTACAACAAAAGTAATTCTCGTGACCGAGAGTTCTTTCATTTTATATACGGTTCGGAATTGGCTATCTACACTTGATCTAAGGACGCTCACACAAAGTGGTCTTCAACACTACGATTTTTTTTTTCAATTGAGTCTTACATCATAATTTTATCTTTTGTTGTATAATCAATAAACATGTTAGTAAATTCAAATACCGATTTTCATGGTTATTTTGAAAGTGAATATATTTTATATACTTTCAAAATATAATCTATTCAAACATATATTGACAATTTAACCTTAATAATCATCAATAACTTAAAATAATTAATTCAAATAATTACACTCATCGTAAAATATAATTATGTTTAATCCTATTAAGCCAACTGTTGTGACACTAGATTTTAGAGTTGCCACATTATATGCCTGGATCGCCGCGCTAAATATGCAAAACATAAAGGAATTTTACAATTTTGGCTGCGGTCGATACAAGAATATCAAGTTTGCGCCTCCAACTACGAAATAATTGTCCCGTAAATCAATGCATTAGATAAAATTCGTGGTACAAGTTTAAAATCCAAGATCAAGTTGAACAAGGTCTGAACTTATTATTAAAATAATAAAAGTCTCCGTGAGATTGAAATTACAATATGGGTCCACACCATGCTTCATATTAAGATGATACACAAGTATATTCCATTTTAGTCACGAGGCAAATGTTGATGAGTCTTGATCTTGATCGTTTTCTGTGTTTTTTAAGAAAATTCAAAAATCAATTCGCAAATTAAATGTTTATTGAGTAAATTAATAAGATTAAATATTTGTTTCAATACAATCTCAGGATCATGTAGTTGTCTTCTTCAAGTTGCTCTTTGCTGCAAGACGTGACTTGTTAAAAACATCTAGTTAATTTTTATGGACGATAAACTTTATTCCAAAAAGTATTTTAAAAGATCATCTACTTAAAATTCAAGAACCATTAGAGCAAGATGTGCATATAGGCAAACAACATTTTCTTTCAACAATTTTCTTTGCAGATGTTTAGAATTACTAATCTACCTTTTCTGTAGAATGGATTAAAAGACTGAGATAAGATGGAAAACCCTAATTAATAGCACAGTAAATATGGCAGTCCATTTAGTGAAGTGAAAGACAGATCAAAGATTTTGTTAATTGTGAAGACTCAGTCTTTATTAGTGAGGTTGTACAATTAGACATCGTTTAAAAGAGTGAAAATTAACTGCTTTGTAAATAGAGTTCCTCTTTTTACTTAATATAACGCATTTTGGACTAACCCCAAAAAAACTTTGTGCAAACTTGACCTAAAACGAACAATATTTTACTAGAAGTATCAGAAGATTACAAAGTAAAAAAATTACGCAAATTATTATAATGGATCGCAAATACGAAAAAGAAAAATGATGAATACTGAGATTTGCATAAAAAATCTTAAAGAGTCAAAAATTACGGACAAACTAGGCAAATTTAAATCGAATTACAAAGAATAATTTGTGTGGTAAACTAATAAAACTTAAGGCAAAAATACATTAGTAAGAAAAATAATAATTTTATTCCATCATAGGTTTTCCACTAATTATGGGGAATAAAAGGAAGAAAAAGAGGGCGGGGAAACATCCAACATCAGAAGAGCAGTGGGGAGAGCAACATGTGTGTTTTCTTTCCTATTCATTTACCCAAATCCCAAGAAGCATCTTTCTTGTTTCTTTTTTTAAAAACCCTAGTTTTCTGCGATGTTTTGGCTGCCATTGTCAACTTGGATGTGAAATGGCTCCATGGCTTTGGCTTCAGCCGAGCTTTTGCAAGCAGCTTCTCTCTCTAAAGTCCAAACCAGTCTTCTCTCTCCTCAGTAGTCTTCTTTTCTAACCCCACCATGTCCATGGCTGCCTTCTACTAATCCCTACGCAAACGTAAATAACAACAAATAAAATACATAATTATCTTTTAATTTTTGTTTATTTATTTTAGACTTCTTTTTTTTTTTCAAATAATATATTATATATTAAACAAATAAAAATATAATGTCACGTTTACTTCTTCGTATCATACACTTGGACAAATAAGTCTTTGGCAAAACGAGTCGTGGGGAGTGACCAAATTGTCGTAAAAATAAGAACTCGTTATCGGTTCGGTTTTTTATTTTGTTAGGATTAGACGCTTTAATCCACCTGTAACGAACGATTAGAAATACGAAAAAGAAATAACACACAGATTTATAGTGGTTCACTCTCGTTGCGAGAGCTACGTCCACTGGCCGCTGACAGATTTCACTAAGATCAAAACACGAGTTACAACAGTTTTGCCTCACCCTCTCAGACACTCTGATAATCTGTGATACACTCGATAACCTAAACACGTCTTTATATAATAGACGATTTAGGGTTACAGAATAACATGGTACTTAATTACAAAAATACCTTCAAACCTAAATTAGGCTCCATAACTCAACATATTTTACGTATCAAAAACCGACAATTACCAAACATGTAAATTCTTGGACTTTGAAAAGTACTCCCTTCTCATCTAAAAACCTACTCCAACAACAAGAACCAATACCACGAAAGCCCTACCTTACCATGCAATTACTACAATAATCCCCGAAATCCAACAAAAAAAAAAATAACGTAAGTGCAAGCCCAAATGAAAAAACCCATCCAGTTCCAAACAAAAATCCAATTCTTCATTACAAAAGAAATAAAAAAAAAAAATTAAAGAAATTATTTTGGTTCGATTTTACGTTTTCTAGTCTTATTGTTTAGTCTAAAAAGTTATCTTGTTTAATTTATATAAATACAAAGTTAAAAAATAAAAAGATATTTTTTACAAAACCGGAACCCAACCGGAACTTCAGCTCTGGTTCCTCCACACAAAATTACCAAAACCAACGTAGACTCGTGCGGTTCGGTTCCATGATAGCAAACACCTCTAATGGTTAAGATCATGACTCATACTTGCTTTAAATACAGTTTTTAATTGGAAGAGCATCATCTCTTGAATCATCCTCCATTTCTACCATTAACTAAAAAAAAATAACATTTAAAACGCCAATGATCTTTAAACCAATCAACTGGTGTAAATTTTGAAAAAATTATCCTGCATTAACTTCTAGACTAGTTGAATATTGTTTTTGGTTATCACTACAATTGGCCATAAGAACTGATAGGCTAAACTTTTGGACCATATGCGTGACATATCAATTTGAACTTAATCTTATAGATCATCTGATGCACTAGAATCCCCCTCTTCAGCTGGTTTCCCAGAATAACCTGGTAGTCCCTGCACAAAAATGAGAGAAACAACACGCAACCACTACGCCACAAGTCCGAACGAAACTTCCTGACTTGGAATTTCACAAAAGAAATTCGTCATTCGGTGGCAAAAAGCGCCTTGCTAAAGCTGCCTCAGGGAATACAGAGAGGGAATCCGCATGCAGTTCACCCATCAGATCTGGACTAGGAGATGGTGTATGTGGTCCGACCACCTGTTTGAGTTTTGAATGTGGTAAACCAGATGACTCCTGAGCTGTCAGGTAATTTGAGCTTATACGCTACCGGCTACCAGTCCCACCTTTGCCAGAACATCATAAGGACCATAGTAACGAGGGTGTAACTTGTGGTGTCGGCGTTGACGCACAAAAACTTGCCGGTAGGGTTGTAATTTGAGCCAAATCAAGTCACCCACTGCAAAATGTCGTTCTACCCAAAAAGCATCTATCATTTTTTTCATACCAACTGAGCATGATGAAGATTGGTGAGGTGTAGTTTGAGTAATTCGTCTCGGTCTTTTAACTGTTGGTTCACCGACCCCACCGTGGTCTTACCACCACAATAACGAATGAGGTTGGGCCGATCACGACCATAAAGTGCTTTAAAAAGTGTCATATTTGCCACACCTTGGATGTTGGTGTTATACCAATACTCTGCCCAACTCAACCATTTGCCCCACAGTTTCCGTTGGACTGAAGTGAGAAAACCAGTTAGGGTGGTAGTTGCTTCTACCTTTTTGCCTCTGACAAGTACTACAATTAGCAACAATTTTTTGAACATCTATTTCTCTAGCTAATGTGGCTAAGTGAATAAATTTAGGATCTGAAATGGGGAGTAATAACTCGATGTGCAACCAGGCACCTCTGCGCGATAAGGCATCAGCCGCCTTATTTTCTTTACATGGTTTGTATACAATAGCAAAGACGAATCCTATTAATTTAATATTGTTCCGGTGTTGTTAATCGCTGATCCAAGAGGAACTTAAGTATTTTTGATCAGTGGAAACAATGAATCTGTTTTCGAGAAGGTAAGAGCACCATTTTTGCACAGCTAGGACAAGTAACATTGATTCCCTTTCGTATACTAATCTTTCACAATTGCATGGGGACAACCCTTTGATGAAAAACGGTATTGAATGACGTTGTTGCATTAATAATGCACCTAATCCATCCTCGAATGCATCCACTTCTAACTCAAATCTCGGATTAAAATTGGGAAGGGCAAAATAGGTGTTTCGATCATAAGTTGTTTGAGCTTGTCAAAAGTAATTTGAGCAGCCTCTGTCCATTGGAAGGATGTCTTTTTCAAAAAATTTGTAAGAGGACGTGCGATGATCCCATAACCTTTCACAAACCAGCGATAATATTCTGTAAGTTCGAGAAAACACGTACTTCCTTTGCCCATGTCGGAATAGGCCAAGCCAGCATACTCTGCACCTTATCCACCTCAGCCGCTACCCAAATGCATTGATGCAGTGTCCTAGATAATGAATTTTCTCTTGAAAGAACTCACGCTTCTTGATGTTAAGAATAAAATGGTTGTCGCATAAGATTCCCATAACCGATCGCCGCAAGTGTCCATAATGTTGAGAAAGGTAGTGTGGCCATTTGTCAACCAAACGGCATGACGATGAACTCATAGTGTCTTTCATGAGTTCAAAATGTCATCTTTCAATTTCCGAATCATTCATCTGGATTCGATGGTGCCTGCTCTTCAAATCAAGTTTAGAAAAACACTTAGCCCTGTACAACTCTTCAATGAGCTCTTCTATTATCGGAAACATAAATTTGTCTGGAATAGTCAGCTTGTTGAGATCTCTATAAGAGATGCAGAAGCGCCATCCACCCTCTTTCTTACAAATCAAAATAATGGGACTAGAATAAGGCTTTGGCTAGGTCAAATCAATCACACAACAACCATGTCCTCAACAAGCTTTTCTATTGCATTTTTCTAGTCAAACGGATATAGATATGGTCGCCTGTGTGGTAGAATGGCTCCATCCTTGCGGCAGATTTTATAACAGTGAGCTCATTTGGGGTGACACGGTCGGATGCGTGGTAGAATGGCTCCATCATTAAGGCAGATTTTATAACAGTGAGCTCATTTGGGCAGAAGTGTCACCTCGATTGAAAAGACCACTTTTTATATTCATGCTGAAGTTCCTTTAAGAAACTCAAAAGTATCCTCATGTAGTGCATTTGAATGCCTCAGGAAGAGGACGACAGTCAACAAAGTAACAATGCTCTCCTCAAAAGCATATTCAAGTGTAGTTCCCAGCGAGATATGTTGGATAGTAAGCATTGGTGCTGTAACGGGGCGGGCCAGACCATAAACGTTGGGTCGAGAGATTCGATTCCTGGGAGGAAAATTCGATCCCCAGCCCAAGGCTAAATTTGACAGCGAAAGTCTTTAAGAATAATTACAGTCAAGCCCACGAAATGAAATCTAAATCAAATAGTATAATAGAAATAAAAACTTAACAATATTCAAACGAAGTAAAGGAAGTCCAATCCATTCAAATAAATTTACAGACCTAAACTAAAACTAAGTTCTTACCAAGTGATACAAACAGAGTTCTAAAAGAAACTAAAAAACCCAGTCTCCTCCGATTCCACCAAAACTTTACCTAGATTGAGAAAGAGTCGTTGACATGAGTGACTAACTTAGTAAAAATATTATACTTGATGCATCTTATTTTGAAAACGAGTTTTCTATCTTTATTTTAAAACCGTTATTACACTTCGAACCATGCATGAGATATAAAACAATTAAGAAAACTTCTTTTCTTTTATCAAAACCTACTCCACCTGCCCTAAGTAGAGTAGTTATAAAACCATCACATAGATAGGTCACTATACAACGAAAATAACCCCCACTATTTTTCATAGAAAACATCATCATTAAAAAAAGAGTCGCACAAGGACCACTCTGGCACACTATCACAGAAAAACGATGATTTGAAGACCAAACGTCTCATGAGACTGGAAGAAATCGTGACTGCGATTCGAAGATCCAACCTCTTACCAGAGTGGTCGGCGACCGACAACCAACCACAACACCAACTCGAATCATAAACACGCTGATCGAGTTTAAAAAATCAAAACCCATAGAGCGCGTAATCACTGTCATACTGCCATTTTTTCGTACGTGCATACAATATCACCTTTACACAATAGGTGTACGAGATAACCTTGTGATACTTTGACGTCAATACTACTCAAAGTATCAGGAGGATTCATCCTCCAAACATATCACAGCAAAAACTAAATCATGTAATGCTGAAAGTTAACGTGAGAAAACCATACGTACATATACATATAAAATTGATGTACTAGCGATCAAGCCCGGTCATACTTTTATAGTTGGCAACCCACAAAAATAAAGTTTTTTTGAAAACATGTTATGCAATGCATAAAACACAAAATCCCTACCTCAACGATAACTACTACTCTTCCTTACACGAGCAGCCACCTCAGGTGCTAACTCCAAGTTAACGAACAAGTCCGAGCCTATAATGGAAAACCAAAACAGTGAATATCTCACTTAACACTAAGGGAAGACACTTCGATGTGTCCTACACAGATACTAGGAATCCAATCCGACAACCTATGAATGACCACGATTTTCCCTAACCATCAAGTGGTCGACCTCGCAGTCGCCCAGGCTAGTTTGCAGTCGTCCTCTCTAGTCGACTGGTTTAGTGAACCGCTCCTCTATGTCCCCAAACAACAACTGGACCCAGTCTATATTCCTTCCAGGGCCTCTCAACTTTAACTTGTATTCAAAATTCATGGTCAGCATTAAGGCTTCAAACACATTCAGGGGGCTCATAATCCGAACATCATCCTGCAAGTCTGGTGAAAGGTCATTGATTAAACGCCCCTTCTATAGTGTCTAGATTAGGGGTGGGCAGAACCGGACCAAAACCGGTGGACCAGACTGGAAAGTCGGTTCGGCCCGGTTCTTGGACGGTTTTTTGAGTTATGAGACCGGTTCTCGATTCCCAGACCCATAGGATCGTGGACCACGGTTTCAGTCCCGGTTCTTTTGATCACAGAACCGGGAACCGCGGGAATACCGACCCATGGGTGGGTCCATAACCGCTTCTCTCTCTCACTCCCGTAACTGCCATCTCAGTCTTCATCTTCTGCAAAATCAATGGCTTCTGCTTTCACTTTTGGCGCCTCTGTTGCTTCCTCATCTTCTCGCTTAGTGTACTCAACTTCTAAAGCTACGGTCTCACTCTCTGCCTTTCCCCTTCCCTTTTGCCTCACTCCTCCGGTCCATCCTCCTCTTCCTCATCCACTGATTTCAAGTTGCTGAGATCTTCGCATCGCATTTCTCGCTTATTTCTTAGTCAGGTTCGCTCTTGGTGCTGTTTGGTTGTGATTGGTCTCTCTTTTAGTGTGCTGAATTGCTGTTGGCTTTGGAGTATTTTAGAGGAGGTCGAATTCGTATGTTTCAAAAAGAGGAATCAACTTGATTTCTTCTCCCAAATGCTTGGCAGAGCTGTCCAGAAGTTAGCTATTTAATTCTTTTAACAAAGTAAAATTTATTTGAGTAGAATATCATCCATTGAAATTGTCCGAGAAATTGAAGTTCTCTCCTTTTAGCAATATTATTTATTTTTTATAAAATTCGGTAGGAACCGATTACGGTTCTAGAACTTCAAATCTCGAAATGTCCGGTCCGGTCTGGTTCCAAGCGAAAACCGGACCAGATCGGACCGTGCCCACCCCTAGTCCAGATCCATACCCCTTATTCGGGCTGCTAAAGCCTAAAATTGATCCCCATATTATTCTACAGTCCCAAGTTGTCGCAAGCACATTAGCTGTTCTTGGACGAATTTAAAGTCCTTTTGACCAAAGTGTTAGCCCAGAGCCTGTTTAATATCCTCTCAACCCAAATTTGGCTCTTCCTCTATTATCCACTCGTAATAATCTTAGGCCCGTCTCGACAAATAATCTAAAAGTACCTGGGCCTTATCTTCGGGATGGGTTTGGGTCAAGCGTAGGAACATTTCAACTTTTTTGATCCAAACTTCCTAGTCGTCTCCATTGAAGGCTGGCAACTCAGCTCGCACTGTGTTGTCCCAATATTGTCGTTGCAGAGATTCAAATGGATTGCCCCTTCTCGAAGGGGATAAACGTGCAAACCCTCTTCAACGACCACCTCAAGCGAAATCTATTTGATGGTCATTTCTACGCCGGTCAGGACATAAAAAGAAAGAGAATTGTAGGTTGTCTGTGCCTCCAAAAGGACGATGGTCGTCAGTCCTTGTTCGCCAACCTAGAGACTCATATATTTTCATGTCTGGTGGTAGATACATTGGAGCTTTCCCTTTAATATCAGACGTAGACAGAATATCAGGATTGGGTTCTTGAGTCGGGTGTTGAAGGAGGGCGATGTCAGCCACTAGCTTCGACAACAACCTGAGTTGTTCTTCTATTGTCGCAAGCTAAGCAGTGTGACTGTCAACCACCCGTTTAAGGTCAAACATTTCTTTATCCATCTCTACGACTGTCACTGCGGGTACGGTTTTGCCATGACAGTATGCTTTGATACCACTGATGCACTAGAATCCCCTCCTCAGCTGGTTTCCCCTGAACAACCTAGTAGTCCCTGCACAAAAATGAGAGAAACAACACACAACCAATGCGCCACAAGTCCGAACAAAACTTCCGACTTGAATTTTTACCAAACAAAACACAAACACAATAATAAGTATTCTAACATAACTCCCATAGACTCCCGACAATTCTTATTTTATATCCACTCTCCTTTCGTACTAGGACTAAGCTCCACTAGCCTTTAGCAAACTTGTCAGACATATAATACACGTCCACACCTTTTAATGAATGAAACTTCCGACTTCAAATTTCACCAAAGAAAACACAAACACAATAATAAGTATTCTAACATAACCCCCCACAGTCTCCCGGCAATTCTTATTTTATATTCACTCTCCTTTTGTACTAGGACTATGCTCCACTACCCTCTAACAAACTTTTCAGACAAAAAAAATACACGTCCACACCTTTCAATACACCTCATTTACCTCTCCTATAATACTTGCCAAACAAACTCTCTTGGCTGATGTAGGTGCATCATCATCTTATACACATTCTCATCATTTTTGCAGTGGATTATTCCAATTCTTTGTCACTTCTGTACGTCTTCGCATAAGACCATCTGAATCCAAAATCATCAAAATTAGTATGTTTCCATAAATCATTAAACAAGAGCGAGCCACAAAATCAGCAGTCTAATGAACAATTATTACAAAATTATGTGACATAAAAGATGGGTCTTAGAAATATTCAATCAAAGTAAAATTGTCGATCTCGTGTCAAGTTCATCTTCATTGAGTTCCTTTGCGTCCAGCTCGATATTGGTTTGGTTTGTTTGTTAAAACAATAAACTAGTATTCATCAAAATTATTGGATTTGGACAAGCTTTCTAAAGTTTCAGAGAAATTCTTCGTCAGAATCTTGTACCTGGAAAAATAAAAAATGAATTCTCTCTCCTTCTATCTTACCAAAACACAAAGAAGCGTGAACTGAGTTGAAAGCTAACCTTGAGAGGAGGATATAAGATTGATGCGGGAACGAGGGCCTTCAAACATCCACCCATCTTCATCAAGAGATTTAACCTCCTTGTTTAGTGCAGCCATTACATCTAATTTTAAAACTGCAACCCGCAAAAAGAAAATCACTTTAGAATAATTGAGCCAACATGTTCTTTCGTTTATCCCTCCCCCTTCAAACAAGAAAACTCAACATCAATAAAATAAAAGACTGAAAACTTTTTAGATTCAACAGACAGAATCAAAACATTAAGTCTCATAATAATAATTAATTTAATCAACTAAAGAACTTTTAATCACCTATTATTGTCTCTCACGAAATTGTCTTAACTTTCAAGTTAATGCAATGTAATCGTAGAAATAGAATAATGAAAATATGCTCCTTGTTTTCTCAACCTTCATTGATTAATGAAAAAATAATAGACAAGAAAAACAAAATTCAATTCTCTGTATTAAACAAACAAAAGTAAAGCAAAAATTTGATATCTTAATTCATTGAAGAAGCATTGAATGATAAATCCATACAGCGCTAGAAGGTTCAAGTACTCTATTAGAAAGTTCAAACATTGAATGAGAAGGTTTGGGTATAGCGCTATAAAGTTACTCGAAACTTTAATTACAATACTTGAATGATGAGTATTGAACTAGTAGAATACTAACATCTAAGAACTACACTAGAAGGTTCGAATATAGCATTTAAAGGTTCAATATTGTAATAGAACGTTTGAGCATTGAATGAAAAGATTTTGAGATAACAGTTATAGAGGTACTCGATCGCCAATTACAACATTTGAAATAAGCAAGAAGTCATTGCAACTAAAGATGAATTTATAATTTGATAGATGCTATTCTTTTATTTCAGGAAAAATGAAAAAGATTACAAACTCCAGGGTTGACTGAGAGACCCTCCTCTCCTATCAAGACCACAAATTCCAGACTGACCTCCTCCCCTCTCCCTTCTTTCCTCTTATGCTTATTTTTTGTAACTACTCGTAACTACTAACTATTGTATTATTAACTGCTATACAGTTCTATATACAATATATTCTATTCTTTAACTGCCTTATTTCTCCTTGAGTATGTAAACCGAACTTCTGGCCTAACAATACTCCACTGCCAAAAAGAAACCTTGTCCTCAAGGTTAAAAATCGGAAACTGATGAAGGATAGCCATAAATGGTTCCCACGATGCTTCAAAAGATGGCATGCCTTTCCATTTAATCAAAACCGATTCAGGCTGATTTGTTCCCACAGAAAACTTAACGTCTAATAGCGATTCCGGTTCCCTAACTTGCTCAGTCACCGTTTGCAAGTCCTCTGGCAGAGGAACGGGATCCAAAAAATCGCCAGTCGCCGGCTTTAATAACGAAACATGAAAAACCGGATGAATCTTAGCCGTCGACGGCAATAACAATCTATAAGCTACTTTTCCGATTCGCTCGACTATTTCAAATGGACCAACAAACCTGAAGGAAAGCTTCTGATTGATCTTCGATACCACCGATGTCTGTCGGTATCTCCGAAGCTTCAACCATACTTTATCCCCAACGGCATACTCCACATTTCGCCGTCGGGCATTTGCCGTCTGAATCATCAATTGCTGAGCTCTATTGAGATGAGACTTTAAAATCGCCAAAATCTCATCGCGTTCGCGCAGCTGCAAATCTACCGCCGAAACTACAGAAAACCCTTTTTCACTGCGTAATAACGAAGGAGGATCCCGTTTATACACAGCCTTAAATGGGCTCATCCCAATTGCCGAATGAAAAGACGAATTATACCAAAATTCAGCCTAATACAACCAACGACCCCATTCCGTTGGTCGTTCCCCCGTAAAACACCGTAAATACGTTTCTAGTGTCCGATTGCCCATCCGTCTGAGGATGGTAAGCGGAGCTAAACTTCAAAATTGTGCCATGGAGACGCCACAGCTCTCTCCAAAAAACACTAACAAATATTTTGTCCCTATCGGAGACAATCGAGCGAGGTAAACCATGCAATCGAACAACATTCTGCAAAAATTTCTCAGCTACTACTGTCGCCGAATATGGATGTCGTAATCCCACAAAATGACCATATTTACTGAGTCTATCAACGATCACCATAATAGTGTCAAACCCATGAGATTTCGGAAGTTTTTCAATAAAATCCATGGATATGTCCTCCCATATATCACCTGGAATCGGAAGTGCTTGTAAAAGACCCGCCGGAGATAATGTCTCATATTTATTTGCCTGGCAGACAGCACAATTGCGTACATACTTCTCCACATCACTCGCATGCCAAACCAGAAAAGTTCACCGGCCAACCTCCGATACGTCTTCGTAATACCTCCATGTCCCCCTAAAGGGCTATCGTGAAACAATGCTAATAACCTTGGAATAACTGGAGAAGACTGAGAAATCACCTTCCTATTCTTATAAAAAAGTTGATCCCCACAAACTATAAACTTTGAATCACAGTCTGTATGCTGAAGTAATCTTCGTTTAAGGTTTTGTAAACGGTCATCGGCTAACATACCTTCCTCCAAATCCGTTGTTGAAATCGAACTTTGAGTGAACACGACGTTCAACTGCAGCAACTCCCGGTCGCCTTCTGATCTCCGAGATAAACTATCAGCTGCCTTATTTTCACACCCCGGTTTATATTGAACCTCAAAGTCATAACCCATAATTTTGACAAGCCACTTTTGATGTTCCAACGCGACTAAGCGTTGCTCCAACAAAAACTTCAAACTCCGTTGATCCGTGCGAACAATAAAATGTCTCCCTAACAAGTACGGCCTCCATTTTTGAATTGCTAACACAATCGCCATCAACTCACGTTCATCAACGGACTTCAATCTATTCTTCTGGGACAACTGTTGACTAAAGAAAGCAATTGGCCTGTTATTCTGCATCAACACAGCTCCTAAACCCGTACCAGACGCATCTGTTTCCATAACAAAAATATCGTTAAAATTTGGAAGAGCTAAAACAGGGACTGAACAGAGAGCTGATTTCAATCTATTAAATGCTGATTCTGCTGCACTATTCCACGCAAAATTATCCTTTTTTAACTGGTCAGTAAGTGGTATCGCAATGGAACCATAACCGGAAACAAATCTCCTATAGTACCCAGTTAAACCCAAAAAACCACGTAGTTGTTTCAGTGAATTCGGAACCGGCCAGTCTCGGATTGTCGCCACTTTACTTTGATCCACTGCCACTCCATGATCTGATATTATATAACCCAAGTAATCCAACTCACGCCTCGCAAATAAACATTTCTTTTCATTGAGGAATAGCTGCTCAGCAACCAAAATTTTCAACGTAATCTCTAAATGTAACAGATGCTCCTCCAAAGATTTACTGTAAACTAATATGTCATCAAAAAAACCAGCAAAAATTTTCGGAGATACTGATGAAATACCTTGTTCATCAATGACTGAAAAGTGGAGGGAGCATTAGTCGAGCCGAAGGGCATTACTAAGAATTCATAATGCCCCTCATGAGTTCTAAAAGCGGTCTTATGCACATCCTCCTTTTTAACTCTAATCTGGTGATAACCAGATTTTAAATCAAGTTTGGAAAACACTTTGGCGCCATATAATTCATCCAACAATTCCTCAATCACGGGAATGGGGAACTAATCTTTCACTGTCTCCCTGTTCAATGCTCTGTAATCAATACAGAATCGCCAACTCTGATCTCTTTTTTTTACCAAAATAACAGGACTCGAGAAAGAACTAGAGCTGGGTTGTATGATACCAGTCGACAACATTTCCCCTACTAACCTTTCAATTTCGTCTTTCTGTATAACTGGGTACCTATAAGGTCTAACATTTACGGGAGTCGCGCCCTCTTTCAGCACAATTTGATGATCATGCTGTCGACTAGGAGGTAATTCATTCGGCAATGAAAATACTTCACGATATTTTCTTAACAATTCCGTGACAGCAACTTCATCCTGGACTACATCCTGTTTATCTTGTCCGTCTAAACTTCCCATCTGGACTAATATTGCCTGTCTCTCTTTCTGCAAACTCTTCATCATTAATTTTAATGAAATCGATCGTTTATCTAAACTAGGATCTCCTCGTATTTCAATCATCTTCTGATCGTCTTCCCATTTCATGATTTTCCTCTTCCAATCGACGTGCATATCGCCAACAGATTCCAGCCAACGCATTCCCAATATAACATCTGTATTACCCAACTCAATGGGAAGGAACTCCTCTCTCACTTCCAGATTCGGAAGTTCGAGCAACACATCCTGACAAATCCCCATACCTCCCAACGACTTCCCATTTCCCAATGATATCGCATATGGGTTGGTGTCCGTAATAGGTAATTCCTCCTCCCAAACAAGTCGACGGGATATGAAATTGTGCGTAGCACCACTGTCTACCATTACCACCACTTCTTTCCCTTGAATCCTGCCTTTCAAACGTATCGTACGTGGCGTCTGTATTCCACTTATGGAATTTAACGACAATTCCACCGTATTCGGTTGACTAAGATCCTCCTTATGTCCACACTCTTCTACTATCATCCCCTCATTATCGGTTATTCCTTCACTGTCCTCCATAATCAATACCTGCAACAATTTTTTTTTTACAAAGATGACCAGGGCTGTATTTCTCATCACAGCGATAGCATAAACCTTTTTCCCTACGTAACTGCATCTCAGCTTCCGTCAACCTCCTTCGTGGAATCTCAGCTTTGAACACACCTTGAGGTTTGATCGAAATTTCTTGAACATTTTTATAACTATCATTCCCATTTTCAGGAATATATTTCCGAGTACTTTTAAAACTATTGGATACAGTCGATCGGAACAACTGGTTTTTATTCTCAACCATTTGAGAAAATTGCATTAGCTCACGTAATCCGCTCGGTCTCATAAGCCTGACATCTCCTTTAACCTCATTCTTCAGTCCATTGAAATAAGCACTAATCAACACCTCTTCTGGTATCCCTATCAACCCAGAAATGAGCGTCTCAAACTTAATTCTATACTCTTCCACAGATCCTTCTTGTTTCAGCGTCAATAACCTATCGCAACTCGTCCCTTCATGCATCATACGAAACCTCTCCATCAACATTTGTTTCAGCTCCGTCCACGTTCGAAAAGGTCGGGTTCTATTCTCCCACTGAAACCATGACAATGCTGGACCTTCGAAACAAACAGTAGCCGCTTCCACTTTTTCTTCTGCAGATAATCGATTCACCGAAAAATATCGTTCTGCTTTGAAAATCCACCCTTCCACTTCTTCTCCTGAAAAAACGGGTAACTCTAGCTTTCTCGGCATAAAATCCCTATTAATGACAGTCGTTTCGCTCTCATCCTTCTTATGACCTTGCTCTTCCGTCGACTGTGTTACATTTTCCTGGCCGGAATTGTTCAATTCCTCCGTACGAGCAACCAACTTGGATAATTGCTCCTGCATTAATATCATCGTTTTTTCTATGACAGATGTCTTGGATATCTTCTGTAATTCTTCTCTGATTTCGCTCAACTCCTTTTGCCAATCTGACATCGACTCTTTCTGTGCTTCACCTCTTGTCAACATCCTTGGCATGCCTGAGGAATCGGAGCTCTGATACCAAATTGATAGATGCTATTCTTTTATTTCAGGAAAAATGAAAAAGATTACAAACTCCAGGGTTGACTGAGAGACCCTCCTCTCCTATCAAGACCACAAATTCCAGACTGACCTCCTCCCCTCTCCCTTCTTTCCTCTTATGCTTATTTTTTGTAACTACTCGTAACTACTAACTATTGTATTATTAACTGCTATACAGTTCTATATACAATATATTCTATTCTTTAACTGCCTTATTTCTCCTTGAGTATGTAAACCGAACTTCTGGCCTAACATAATTCCACTCCAAAAAACAAAAAACAAAAGGCAGATATGTATCACCTACAGCCACCATAGAAGAAATCAACAATATTGATACAAAATACAAGGCTTTTGGCACCCTAAGTTTCAACAATCACAAGGCAGATAGGTTTCAACAAAAATGATGTAGAATTCAGCGCTTCCATGTTAGAGTTGTAACGGAATTTACCAGGGAAGATAAAAAGATGAGATAAAGGAGTGTCATTTAGTTGTCTTTTAAAATTTTTGAATAATATTTTAATTATGTCTTTTAGTATTCTCTAGTTGTTGTTTATTTAAGGGAGAGATTATAGGATTAGTGGGCATCTTTTGGAAAAATTAGTCTAAAAGAAAAGCTAGCAGATCTCTCGAACGTCTCGCTATTTTGGTAGAGTTAACAGATTTCTCGAACGTTTGGTTATTTTGTAATTTCATCTCGTCTTTTCTATACGGTTCGTATCAATGGTATTAGAGCACACGATCTTAGGAATGCTGCCACTACGGATCAACTAGATACGACAGAAAGACAGTTGGATATTATAGAGTCCATCTTGAAGATACTGCTCACAATGAAACAGAAACTAGCCCTATTAGACTCCATTGATGATCGCCTCTGTAAGCTTGAAAAATTAGTGGAGAAAAGGAAGGTACCAACTCACACAATTGAACCCAACAAACCATCAACGACAGCTTGAGGCGTCGAACCTGAAGGAGGGCATTCTCGAGCTTCCCAACATTGAATCATGTCATTACCTTCTCTGGACAGCTCTAATCACGAAGCTACAAAAGCGCCCCCAACGGAACCATCGACAGTTCACGATGGAAACAAGCTTGGCTAGCCGTGCTTGGACTGCACTTGTGTATTAAAACCGCCGACATTTCAAATTGGAAATAGTCGTGACAAGCTGCACTCAAACTGGAGTTTGGGCTCGTAACCCATTCAAAACCACATCAACAGAAATTCCCTCGAAAAGAACAAACAGTAAATCAGAACCTTCCCGGCGACATTTTTCGAAGAGAATGAAACAGAAACCGGTGCCTCACCAGTCAAATCTGCCGTTAGAGTTGAAATCGGAAGAGAAGAGTAGGGATGATGGTTGTTGGTGATATGGATCACGGAGCGACCAAACCCAAGTCCAAGAGCAAGGATCCATGTGAAGACATCGGCGGCCCAATGACCCGATTAAGAGCTAAGAAGATGCGTAAGACCTTGCATGGATTAATTTTAGAGATCTAAGAGAACGAGTCTTCACAACTTGATTCAAATTTTCTAAATTTGTTGAAGATTGAAGAGGATCAAGGGGAGGCCAGAGAGACCGATTACTCATGAAGATAGAGAGAGGGTGCGGCGCATATGCCATTAAAAGATCACATGCAATCATTTAAACATCACATGTGCCACACACATACAAGAGAATCATGTAGGAGATCAAGTCATTCGACCAAATCACATGCAAATCTAGCAAATCACGTTTAAACGGATTTTAAAACATGAGATGCAATCCGATCTAAAGATCACATGATTTTTTTTATTTTAATTCGAGTTTATCATTATCTTTAGGTTAATAATAATTAGTTTAATTTAGTATTATTTCATGTCAAGATATAATGAATTGTAAAATTACATATTGTATTTAATTTAGAAGTAATTAAGGGAAATCATTTTTTAGAGGCTGATTATTTCTAATTTTACTAGATGATTTATTCTTTCCTTTTTGGGTTTATGCTTCTCTTTTCACATTGTATTATATTGTAACGTCTTGGAAAGTGTAGGGGTAAGGGATTGACGATGCTCAATTTCTGTTTTTTTGTTCAAATCTATTTGTATTTTGAATCAAGCGTCTAGAATGACGATTTAGGTTTTTAGCAAGAGGGCAAAGTATCAATACAGCTGGAAAGGATTTGAAGCTATTCTTGTCGCTTTACAGCAGCTCAAGGTACCTTCGTCTTCTACGTCCATAAAAAAGAAAAATCAAAGCACATTGCTAATTGAATACTATGCACTGATTTTTAATGGGTTTACAGCAGCTCAAGGTACCTTCGTCTTCTACGTCCATAAAAAAGAAAAATCAAAGCACATTGCTAATTGAATACTATGCACTGATTTTTAATGGGTTTAGAGAATAGCTCTAATTCATGTTTGGGTGTATAACAGGAAGAGGGAGTGAAGGAGAATTTCAATGCATCTAATGGTAACGACTATGCAAAAGTAAGTGTTTGGATTCTTTTTTACTTTATTTGTGAGCGTGATATAGTAATTTTTCAATTCAATCTTTGAATTGATACCTCGTAGTTTAGTGTTTGAATTGTATAATTTTTAACGTTAATTTAATAGAGTGGGTTGATTGCAAACGGTGGATAGTTTGATCTTCGAATTGACGAAAAAATTGTTCAGTATTTGAATTAAAAAATACTTCGTAGTTCAGTGTTTTATTTGATCTACTTTTTTTATTATTATGGGGCCAAAAAAAACAAGGAAAGAAAACCAAAAAGAAAAAAACTTTTAGAATGAAACTAACCTATCATGGCCTCGTCCTTGCGATCTTGTATAGAAATTAGGTCGGACGGAAAATGAAAGTCTTCGGCAGTCAGAGCAAAACTGGCATTTGCTCCAATGATTGCGGTGGTTGAGACCGATGAATGAGCCGGTGACGACATAATCCTTCACAAACCAAAAAATTCAATGTTATTTCCTACATTGAGTTTAGTTAAGGAATCCATATTTATTGATGGGTGATTCCAAAAGACATGTCTTACTAATAAGATATATTAAAAAAAAAAAGAGCAAACAAATGCCCTTTTGTAAAGCTTTTCTTCAGATCTCATACATTGTCCAAGCGGAAGAAAACCACAGCTCAACAGCAAGTCCAAAAGAAAACCAATTATAAATTAAAGAACATAAATCAAAAATACTAATTGCGACACCAAATTTGAAAATTCTGTAGCTAAAAACTCTTACCTTGCAAACAAAAAGTGATTAAGAGGCTACAAACCCTAGTGATGATTAGAAGGTCAAATTGCTGGAGGAAAAAAATAGTCTAATGAGAAATCCATTCCACAATAAATCAATCAGAATTTAATTGCGACAAAAAACCCAAATTTTCCCTAGCAAAAAACTCTTAAATTAGACAAAGAAAAAGTGATTAAGAGACTGAAAACACTAGTGATTATTGAAAATCAACGCTAAAAAATGATCAAATTTCAAGAGAAAGAAGATATTCAAATCAGAATTCAAACCACAGAGGAAAAGAAAAAAATAACAAATCGGAAAAATAAAGTTCGATCTTATTCACGAACTGGGATTGGGAAATGGGGTAGAGAGAGCCAGTCGCTAATCTGTCTGTTTGTTCTCCGGGATCATTCTCCGGTCTTATCACTCTCCTTAATCGGATGGTGATTAGTATCATTAGATTTCGTTATCTTATTAGATTTTGACGACTATAAGTAAAAAATTTAACGATTTTTGTGACGATAAAGTTGATTTGTTGACAGTCAAAAAATTAGAAGCTAAATTCTTTTAAAAGAATTGGTCGTGGTATAAGCTAATGAACTTCAAAATTGCAGAGCCACACATAAGATAAGACTACTGTTTTAACGAGAAATGAAGGGCAAGATTAAATTCGGACGGCGGAACTTTCCGTCCATTAGAGAATCACGATCGAAAAAGAAAATGACAGAAAAAGTTTCAAACAATAAAAATCCACATCCAAATAATCGGACAAGACGCGTTGGCCATAGTTAGAACTAAATCCAACGAAAAAAAAAAAATCAAACGCGAAAACAAAATACCTGATAAATCAACGTACAGAGCAGATACTTCGATCGCGAAATCAAAATACCTGATAAATCAACGTCGAGAGTGCCTGTCTGGGGACAAAACCCTGGCTTCCCTTTCCAACGGAAGATTTGCCAATTACTCAAAGGAGTGCAAAGACCATGGTTCACCCGAAAGTACGCCTATTACAACTTTACAAATAGGCGTACCTCCCTCTGCATTCTCTTTCTTGCCCTAATTAGTGGTCAAATTTTCACTCTCTGAGCTGATGAAGTAGGCGATTAGGGTTTTGCATCATAGTTTGTTTCCGACTGGTCTTATCGGGACGTATAATTGGTCCTCTTCTGGTTCTGGAGTTCTCCGGCGTCGACCGTACGTGAAATTTGCAGAAAAGAATAAAGCCTAACGACGATCGGGGCCAACTATAATGAATCAACCAACCCGACTTACTAGCGATGAGATATATCAAACAAATATAACAATGAGTTTTACAAAAACTTACATTATTTCAAAATATATTTATTTTATTATTATAATATTTTCCAAAACTTGCATCATTTATTATAATATTTTTATAAAATACTAAAATAAAATTACAATAAATCGTACATATATTATAAAATCACGAAAATTTTTAGATTATTTTCTCATTAAACAGTGAACATGTGGTAAAAATTTCAAGTGAATCCAATATCGTTTGATAATTTTTTAAATAAAGATTTAGCGAAATTATTAATAAAAGGTCAAAACTGATAACAGAATCAAAGTATAGGGTTTGGTTTGCCAGTGTTTTTAGTACAAGGTTTGGTTTGCCAGTGTTTTTAATACAGGGGTCTAATTGAAATAAAGTGCATAGTATAGAATTAAAATCGATGATTATCCTATTTATTTTATTATTTTTGTTGATAACATTAATTGTTTATAAATTAATATTAACATTAATTCGTTTATATTCAGAAAAAAAATATGCAATATCGAGATTACAGTGAGTATTGTATAAATTTAATTCATTATAAACATTAATAATAAGAAATAATGCAAAGTTTAATAATATAATTTTTTATATCTTTGTTGCATTTTTTTTCTAAATATAAACAAATTATATATATATATATATATATATATATATAATTGCTGCGGAAGAGAGGAGAGGAGAAGAGAGGAGAGGAGAAGAAATAAAAAGAACTAAATAAACTAGGAAGAGAGGAGAGGAGAAGAAATAAAAAGAAATAAATAAACTACAGAAGGAGTAGAAGTAGAGATAAAGATAAAGGAAATTATATTCACAAGAGTTATAAACAAACTTACAAGTAGGAGGAATACAAACCGAGAGAGTTTTTCAGATGAGAAGGCAAACTCTAAAAACTTGAAGAGAAATGCAAAAGAAGGCTCCTTTATATAGAGGAGGAGCTTACAATCAAACAAAAACTTAAAACGTCATTGCTTACGAACCAAAGCAATGATAAAAGAGAAAAGAACTAGCTATTAGTGCTAGTGGATGTAATATTAGTACTATTAGTGCTAGTGGATGCACTATTTGAAGTAGTGGATGTACTGTTTGGGTCCACTATTTTTGGAAATGTCTGGCACCATGCAGACTTTGGAAACGGTGGAAACTCCTTAGCTGGATTCCATTCTAACCACTTAGTAGCTTCAATTTTACCAGAGGATCTATCTGGTAATTGGTTATTAAATCTCAAAGTCCACTCAGAAGGAGGTCTTGGAATAGGACTGAGGAATCTCTGACGAAAAGTCCTTTGATCACCTGTCATTAGACAAGGGTTGGATTCTTTCTCAAATTGACCCATAACTCATAGGCCTCTGGGGTCATTAGCTGTCTTCTAGCAAGATCATTTTTGTATTCAGAATATTCGGATGGGCTTTTGTTATGTTTCTTGGCCCATTTATTCCTCTTTTTGCACCATTTTTTGTATTTTCTTACTCCTCTGGCTACATTAGCTGTTATCTGATCCAGAGCATCTTGGACAATGTGAGTGCGTCTAGGAGGGGCACCAGGCCAAGGACGCCAATTTGCTATTTGCTGGAGAGGAGGAATATAAACATACCTCCTATCATGATATTTGGAAATAGGGAAAGGTCTTCCCCATGGTATTTGCGGAGCCATCATAGCGGCTCTATCTTGTTGGAGAACAGCAGCATCCCAAGGGTCAAGAACTGCTGGAACAGCTTGTTGATGTTGAGCTGCTTCTATTTGCATATTTTCTATAATGGCATTCTCTGCATCCCAGTGAGCCATCTATAGAACCTTCTTTTTTCCTTTAGTAATGGAATATCGATATTGAGAACAATCGATAAGAGAATTAAAAAGATCCTCTTCAGTTGGAATAATATCCTCGGGATTTTGAGATTCGCCTGGTAAAACCTGAAGGCGTTGTGATCCTGAATGCATAGAGAAATCAGAATCAGAGTTAGTAGTATCTTCGTCTGTGTCAGAGTCATCAAACATCTGGCTTTTTAAAGACTCCAAAAGCTTAATGTGACGTTCTTCTTTAGACAAAGTTGGAAACTGTAATTTGATATTTTTGCGCATTTGCTTCACTGTATGCACAGATTCTTTGTGTGATTGATTGGAAATGTTGGTAGCAACTGTTGCTTTGTTGACTTTAATAGTTTCAACAATTTTGGAAAAGCATTGGTCCGTGTCATAGCGAGACCACCATTTGACAAAAAAGTTCCTTTGTAGCTCAGGGATATCCAGATGATCTGTATCCAACTCAAGATTCCATTGCCAAATCCAATTGATCTGGAATTCGGTAAAGAACCATAACAGAGCTTTTCCTTTGAACATAAATCTCTTGTCTTGGAAATCTGGATGAGTATCAAACCAGGGTTGGAATTGATCTTGGATCTTTGTTGGTAAAATAGCAAACTCAGGAGAATGATTTTGCCACCAGTGTAAGAACCAGTTTGGAAATTGATCTTCAGTTTTGAGAGTCTCCGGATTCACAGTAAAAAACCATGAATGATTTCTCTTGGGATTTTGGTAATAAAACATATGAGACCAAGCCTGGACATAGTCCCAATAGTTATAAGTTTGAGAACTGTTTTTGGTAGTTGTAGTTCTTGGGTTGAAAACATTCAAACCCCATTCCTGCGGATGAATGACTCTGATAATATAGCATTTGGAATGAGTCATTGTACTTTTGATATTTCCCTCTTCAACATAATGATGCTGAATTTGGACAGAATTGGTATCGAGCAGAATTGCTTCATAGTAATATCGAAGCTTTCCCTCGGTAATTAGATAATGCTGGCTTCCCATATATCTCTCTTTGAAAAACCAAGCATCTTTGTGATTGAGAACAATATCTCTATTGGAAAGTGTGAGTAAAGACTCAGCCACAGATTTTTTGATAAGAGGGGGTCCACTCTCAAGCAGGACCTCTTTGGCAGTTTTCTTTGTATTGTCCTTATCCGGTTGCGCGGATGAGGTTTCCCCTAAAGTGGGAAATTCTTTTTGAAAATGAGTATTGGAAATACGATGGGTATTGGGAAGACCAATACCTCGACCGCGAGGTCTCCCTCGAGGCCTACCCCTCACTGGGGTGAACATCCTGCATAAATGTGCTTTCACAAGCACAACAGGATTAACCTTTTGGCAATGATCTATTCGGCTAAATACTTCCGGCATAGTGTAATATTTAGGTTTTAGAATAGACTCAGGAACATTTTGTTCATTAGAAACATTTTGAGACTGATTGATCAATTGAGAAACAATCTTCATCCTGAAATCAGGATCAGGAATTTGATCAATGTTTTTCAGAATATCCTCTTGTGCTTGTGAAAGCACATTTATTGATAATTTGGAAATTTGATTGCAACATTTGTTGATGCAATGTTCTTCGGAAGATGATGATGATGTTATATCATCCTCTTGTGCTTGTGAAAGCACATTTATGAATGGTGGATTCGATGAAAGCACATTTACGGAAGAAAGTTTTCCAAGTCATGATGATATAACATCATCATCATCTTCCGAAGAACATTGCATCAACAAATGTTGCAATCAAATTTCCAAATTATCAATAAATGTGCTTTCACAAGCACAAGAGGATATTCTGAAAAACATTGATCAAATTCCTGATCCTGATTTCAGGATGAAGATTGTTTCTCAATTGATCAATCAGTCTCAAAATGTTTCTAATGAACAAAATGTTCCTGAGTCTATTCTCAAACCTAAATACTACACTATGCAGGAAGTATTTAGCCGAATAGATCATTGCCAAAAGGTTAATCCTGTTACTCTCCAAGACTTACAAAAAGAAGTCAATCATCTTAAGGAAGAAATCAAACTTCTCAGAAATAATCAATTAATTTCTGATGCAAAAATTAGTCGATTAGAAAAATCACTTTCCAATGAATTAGATCCTTCTATTCCTGTCCAATCTGATACTCTCAATCATATTAGCCATATTATTAGTCAGAAATGGTATGTTGAGATCTCTTTACTAATTCAAAAGGAATACCAAATTTCCAACATCACTGCTCTTGTGGATAGTGGAGCAGATGTCAATTGTATCCAAGAAGGATTTATTCCTACCAAGTATTTCGAAAAAACTTCTCAAACATTGATTACTGCAGGTAGCAGTAAACTTTTTGTCAAATTCAAATTATCCAATGTAACTATTTGCAATGAACAAAGTTGTTTACCCACAACTTTTCTTCTTGTCAAAGATCTAAATCACAAAGTGATTCTAGGGAATCCTTTTCTCCAACAGATAATGCCAATCACTATCAATGAAAGTGGCATTATGGCTACTGTTCAAAATACTCAAGTTCTTTATCCATTTGTATCTGACCCTGTGGTTAAGATAATAAATGAATTAAAAAACTTTTCTCAAATTAAAATTCAGCAATTGAATTTTCTCAAATCAGAAATTAACTCTTTCAAAATTGAAGAACAATTAAAAGATATTCAAATTTTTCAAAAAATCCGTTTTGTTTTTAATTAATTCCAATTTACATACCATCAAGACCGAATACTAACTAAGACAAATATAAACCTATCTACCCAACCAAAGCAATAAAACAACAATCCTTTAAGTCCTCGACGCTACAATCGAAGTACGTGTAGTGCCATTGGCCAAGAAGATCACGAGAACTTAAATGTCGCCGTACTTTGCTGGTTGTTGGGGCACATCACGGCACATATGGGGTTCCGACCTATGACCAATATTCAAGTTTGATAAATCAAGCCTACATTCACCAATTACTCTCAATTACTAGTTCTAGCCTATCCCATTAAAACCTAACTAAACGGGCCTTAATTCGGGTTCGGTAAAACGACTCAAAACTTCGATCGTGCATAACTTGCGGTCTCGCGTCGGTTATTGGACTCAACTATTCCAGCGGCCCCGTTACTCCTCTAATAACCTATTTTAATCTGCCAAAGGATGTCAAACA